>JAQPZY010001506.1:1200000-1580000 GCA_029931535.1 Margaritifera margaritifera | reverse complement strand
ATAGGTTTATTAGTTTATGACCTCTGTATAATAGTCTAATAGGTGTCGTTTAGCAGAGTGCACATATACGGTAATTTCAATGTGACCCAGTACGTTGGTCCTGGGAAAATCATTATTGTCGGTTAAGCATGAGTCATGTCACGTGATCTAGCGCGTGAGAATTTGTACTTTTGAACTTCTGACCTAGATTTCACAATCCGAGGAGTGATTCATTTTGTTGACCAGAAATTAGAGCTCAAGATCACGATACTGATGTGTTTGTTTGAGACGTAGTATAATTGGGTTTTTATTTGATTTGCGCAGTCAGAGACTATAAATAAGATGTATTGCAGCGTTCGTGATTCTTTCATAGTACGTTCAGCCTGAGAGGTCATAAACGAGATTGGTTCATTTTGCGTATGGTATTCTGCTTAAGTGATATTATTATACAGTACATTTTGGATTTAGTACTGCTACTTAAACTTTAAGAATTATACAGCTCCGTTGGAATTATCAGAAACCTTTCTAGAACTTGTATGATATTCCATATTCACAAGGATTACTTGGAATTATTAACACTTGGATATAACTGATTCTTGTTGGCATGCCAGCACTTTGGAGGTTTCATTCGGAACCTTCTTCATTCGGAATATTTGGATTAACTTCCGGATCATCGAACTTTTGAACAATTTAGGACTTTTAAGGATATTCTATACCGTAAGTTATTTTTAATTCTTTCACTTTGATTGTTTGTTGAAATATTTTAATATTTTAAGAAATTAAATATTTGTGTTTTAAATCTTGAAAGTTTGTACGAGTCTTTTCTTTTGTTACATTACCCCTAGTCGTAACACACACACACACACACACATATATATATATATATATATATATATATATATATATATATATATATATATACATGTATACCGTATTTGCCGGCCTATGAGTCGATACTTTTTTACCTGGAAGTCGGGGCTTCGTCTTATACTCCGAATCGACTTATATATGGATTATGTCATTGAAATTGCTTTACAGTATGTTAATGTAATTTTTCGTACGTGAAAATCGTTGCATACAATGTACCAATAAATAATACCTATAAATAATACATGTGCAGATCATATTAATCATTTTCCCAATTAATCTGGAATAGCATAGTGATACCATTAATATTCATGAAACCGGAAGTTACTAGCGAAAGTGACGAAGCCAAGGTGTTGATCTGGCTTCGTCGTATACTCCGCATCGACTTATATATGGATGAAGGATTGAAAATTGACGAAATTGGCGAATTCGACTTATACTCCGCATCGACTTATAGGCCGGCAAATACGGTATATACCTGATTTATTTTAGTAGTTATTACTATTTTCGCAAATATAGTAAGAGAATGTAATATAAATTTACCCATGGTTTTTATTGATTTTTCATGCAAATCGTGCTTTCTTCACATTATATTTACTCCCAAAAATGTTGTGTAAAGAGTCATTGATGAGTAAAACAATAGTATAAAGTACTTAACAATTATCATTGAATTTTTATCTTTTGAGTAAAATCTTGAACCAGTAAGCCAACTTATTTTCATTTTAACCTTTAAAACATTTGAAATTATTTCATTTAAACCACATATTCAATCCATTAAATATTGATATCTGAATAGATATTTTATTATATTAAACACATATAATTTAATAACACTTCCATGTAGCCAAAGTTATTTTAAGTCAGCATTATATTTTGTGTTCTAGAATGGTATTAAATTCAGTAAATTGGCAAATGACATCAATAGTGCTTTAATTATAACAGCATTGATCAAACGGGTTTTGGCAATTCACTTTCAATAATAATGTGCATACAATTAAATAACACATAAGTTCAGCTAATGAAAATAACTTACGGTGCTCATTGTATTAGCATATATGGTTTATTTTGTATAGAGATAAATTCTACATAGATCTACTTTAAAAAAAGGCATTAACATACTCAGACCAGTATACAGAGACAAAAAAAAATCTAACCAAAACATTAGCATAATGAGACCAATATATGTAGACGAAAACAAATTAATTATATGGCCACTGTTTTCACGATTGTTTTTCGGTGTTATTAATGTTATTATTTCTCAAAGGTGCATGAGATAAACAGTCTTGCATCATTTCATTTCATTATACCGGTATATAACAACGCCATTATCTCGCGTAAAATCGGGGTTTGTTTCATTAAATGCAGAGTTGAACAGCTGACCACACCTGGGAAATAATGAGAAATATCATATTTTAAACAAATGTAAATATCATTTTTATATCCAAGACGAAACTTAATAATATTTCACATGGTCCAAATCAGCCTGGCACTTGGTCCAAATCAGCCCGTAATTTGGGCCGAATCCGCCCGTGATTTGGGCCGAATCAGTTATGGTCCGAATCAGCCTTGGTCCAAATCAGCCAGCATTCATTTCAAACAGGGTCCTACTAAACACCACAATGACACTCAAAGACAGGGCAAAGACATGGCAAAGACAGCACATAGACATTTTAAAATGACAAAAGTGGAAAATACTGAATGTTGAGTCCATTTTTAAAAAATTATAAATGTTTCTATTGTCCATATGTTTTTTAATTTTTTTTATTTGTTTTGTTTTTATTGTCTGTTTGCACTCACAGTTGTAATGAATTATTGTAAATGTTCAAAAATGTCTTTTGTCAACAAAAATGGAATCTTCTTAGCATTATTTGTAACATATTTTATCTAATTTAATAATGATGCAGTAAATTCCGTGTGGGGGGGTATATATTTTTAATATACATGTGGTAAGTACTAGCCTAAGAAAAAGAGCAGTGCGCAAAGACATTTTAAAACTTTGCTTAACTGAAAATTTCCTGTTATTGGTGCATGTTTCATCTAAAGAAATATAAGAAATATGTATATAATCTATGTGTTCATAGTTTTATAGTTAGAGTACGCCGCAAAGACACGCAAAAACAGGACAAAGACGGGCAAATACATACAAAGACAGGCAAAGACACGCAAAAATAGTTCAAAAACATTCTTGGATAGTATTTTACTGGGCTATTTTCTTTAGTATAGTTTGTTAAGCATTCGCTACACATTTGTCTGTGTGCAGCAGCAGAGATGTATATCCGGGACTTGGGACGTGGACCCTGCTTTTTAAGTCCCATAATTTTGAATTTTGTGTATGCTAATTGCATACTTGTGAATTTATCAAGTCAAAATTGTCAAAAACATAAGTATTTAAATTATTTTGTTTGAATTCAAATGTTAGCATATCAATGTATTGAATTAAGTTTATTAAATATCGTTGAAAATGTGCATTGTTAATTGGGAATTTAATAATTATCTACTGGTTTAACATGTATGAAATTTTTGTATTAGTATTGATAATTATGCTTTTGATTTCCCAATACATATTATTTAAATATTAATAATTGAATCCACAATTTAATATGTGCAAGTATAAAGAGATTATAAATTGATGCAAAATGATGGAAATACAAATGCAAATCTCTAAATGAACTTAAAAAGTGAAAAAATGACATAGTACATATACCAAAAATGTAGATGTATGAGTACAAATATATAAGTGATAACCGATAGTATATTCATTATTTCATTGGTTTTATTCCCAGTACAAGTTTATTGTAGAGCTGAAATTAAGAAACTTGTATATTTGTACACAATCAATATTACCATATTTCACTTTTTCTCTATCTCTTTCGTGTTTTTAAATAAATTAATGTTGCTTTATTTTCATTATTTTTATTTATTATTTGTTTTAACATTTATACATAGAAAATAAAATGAGAAAACATAAAAGAGATTAAAATCTCACATTTTTTCATTTTCTTTTCTTTGTATCTAAATACAATACATATACAATGTACATGTATATACAAACCAGTTCACAAATGAGCACTGCACCATCCCAAACTGAGCTCATTTTTTTGTAGTTGACATCGTGCTCTTGCAACGAGTCTTCTGGTTAGGCTTTCTCGCAAGGGATTCTTCTGACGATGTTGCCAGCCAATGAGGCAACTTTAACTTGACATATCTGTAGTAGAGGCTAAAATTGCTGCTGTAATAAATAGCTCGTCTAATGTCCACCAGTTGGATGTTCACAAGTTCACGTAACTTGTTGACGAGTTCATCATATTTAAGTGATTTCCAATCACATGCATCTTTAAGTCTATGGTTTATTGACTCTATGTTGTTAGTGATCAGCGTAGAGAGTGGACAGGTTTTGTTTTCGTATCCTCCACCGCCCCAACCACCGCCTACAGTTCTGTTACATCTGGCTGACCCTTCGCCTTCATGTCTTTAGATTAACCTCCCACCACCATGCTAATTCCAATATCACTGGAGGTGGCAACCAGACCCCTCATACTAACAGGCTACACCTGCCGTATCTTCTCCAAGCGGTATTCACAGCTATTGCATTATTGGGCATTCTGTCCCCAATCCACTCAACTTACAGACATAACAAGTTTTATGGCGACTCTACCTCAATACAGCGGCAATTCTGCCTTAACAGTTATGTGAGTCATACTGGCACATCAGCAATTCTGCTTTGACAATTATCATTCAGTCATACTGGCGATTCCGCCTCATAGATAGTGAATGTTGGCTATTCGGCCTTGACAATTCAGAAATAGTGTCCAAAATTACCGACTGCATTACTTCCCTTGACCTAATCTAGGTTTGTTGTTATGTTTGATGTCATCCCAGAATGAATCGACCAACCTTTATGGTAGAGGTGTATTGACGAAACGGTCATATCCAGCCAAAACAACATATTTCAGTGCAGCATACGGTCATAACTTGAGATTAAAAAGAGAAAGAAGGCAAACATTTTCCTTTTTAATTTCTTGAGGAAGTAATGCACATACAATATGGATCGAGCTATTAAACATTTGTCCAAATAGAAGGTATGATAGAGAGCCCATTGCTGCCTTTAAAAGTATCTCAGCGCTATCCTATCTTGTATAGCATATGAAAAACAATGTACTTCAACCCGTTATTGTAGCAGATATATAAAACCCGAAAGTGTTTTGAAGAGATATTTTGCAGAGACCTTTTATTTCATCCTGGATATTATTCTACCAATTTAATTAAAAATTGCAACCTTTCTTGGCAAAGAAATCAGCACTTTTAATGAGATTTTGAATGCTGAGGAAATGAAACCTTTTAAAAAAGATCAAATTTGCTCCAAATCGGATCATAAACTTTCTTATCTTGGATGTATGAGCTGTTTGTTCTTATTAAAAAATACTTGCATAATACTTGCAGCCTCACGTGAAATCACTTACCTGCTTGTGACATGAGTTGACATGATCTTTTTTTACACTGAATAAGCTTCCTGCATAAAAACAATTTCCTTATAGTCCAATAAATTGTGTTGTACACTAGTGACAATGACGCCAACATGGATAGTCAGGGTACAAACAAATATTTATATTTGCTACATAAAATAAAAAATAGAAAAAAAGCATTACAAATGTTTTACATCATTCTCTGAGTATATGATAAATGGATATAAAAAGACAAGAGTGAAATAAGAAATATAACATTTAGCGGTAAACAAAAATTTACAATTTACTTACCTTTTGATGAAATATATCACAATCACTATTGAAGCACAACCAAGATCAAGGCTTACAAAATCTACTATAAGAATGATTTTCAGATCTAGAAATAAGAATAAGATTCAAAAAGCAGTGTACGAAAATAGCCATTTATCCCATGTTTTTAACTTCCCGAGAACAAGAAGTCAAAGATAGCACACTTTTCACATTATTGCCACACTTGTAATAGTTTCAATTATAATGACACTGTTGCATAAAATCCACATAGGGTGCAAAATCATTTCAACTTTGCTGCCATAGCAGTATTTTGGAATAAACAGGTTATTTCTTGATTACCGGTAGCAAGAACTTTAATTTACAATCCTAGAAAGTTTATTTTTATTTAAATATTAGAAGATCAGATTATTTTAGATGAACTATCTTTAATAATATTACCATCTATATTAAATCGCAATATCCACTTCGTGACCAGATTCAGAAAGTAGTCGATGTCCAGGATCAATGTTATATTTTAAACAGTGATGCACAGACACAGAGAATCATAAGATAAAGTCAAAACTGAGGAAAAATAAGAAGAAGAAAAAAAAGAAAAAGAAGACGATGTTAATGAAGAAGAAGATGAAGAAGAAGAGGAGGAGAAAGAGGTGGAGTGGAGAGAAAGAAGTAAGAAATTATGCACTCTGACCTTTAAATTTAACGCATTCTGTGTGTGAGGAAAATTAAAGAGGGAGAAAGAGAGTTATTCTAATCACCATTCGAGTACCAGAATAACTGAGAGTAGCAATATAACTTTTAATTTATTTTGGTCCTTTGCTTTGCCTTTGACATCAAAGAAGAGAAACACATATACTCTCTCATCTGTCTCCTGGCTTTCTTGCTTGATCCCTACAGTTAATTACTTCTATATGAGAGACGCTATTCCCTTTTTTAAAACATTTTTTGGGGTACAGTAATTTACCTAGGCACATATAAGAACTATGAAAATTCGTGGAAGAATGAAGTGATATGTTGGCTTTCAGTTCATCACTACATCAAAGTATGACTAACTGGCGAACGCTAAATCTTATTTCGTTAAACATTTGAAATTCGTTCATAAAAAATTCCTCCCTGAAAAAAATTAAAATGTTATCTTCACACACTATGTTTCGATTGTTGAAAACAATCCGATTTTGTTTTTTACAAGTGAAATGTGATAAATCTCTCAGTGAAGCTGATACCTTGGTAATGCAAACTTGATGAGAAAACTGTGCACGGATAACTCACCTCCAATACACAGCGTGGTTAGCGATCAGAACAGTTTCTGAAATTTACTTTTCTATCTTGTAAGTAACTCCATCCGTCTTTCTTTCCAGATGAAATATAAATCATAAATTTCAACAAAAATAATGAAATTAATTTATCTATTACATATTGTTCTCATAAATTAAATGACAAATGTAAACCGGTAACTTTTTATTGTAGTGTTGTTGTCTCCCTACACGAGTAGTTGCTGTAAACGAATACTCAGAATATAGGGCCTACTCGTTAGAAGTCCCTTGCTCGTAACTACTAATCTTGACTGTAGTAATATGTGTCACTTGGGTCTCTAATGGGAATTCTAGGTTACAAAGAGTCTGTGGATTATAGCCTCAAGATGGGAAATCCAATGTTAAAACTTTGTATATATGTTTAACATTACAGGTTTGTAGTTGACATTGATGCTTTCGAGAGTACATTGTATACATTGTTAGAAATGGTTGACCTCAAATGGGACTTTATGGCCTCTAACGGAAATTAGCATTACGTCGTAGGTTTAACATGTGTGGGTCTCTATTGTCTCCTTACGGGAATTTTAATGTTAAAATTCCACCTATTATTCAGTAGTCCATTTGGAATGACTATCCACTCATTTACTGACCACACGGTAAAGGATGTAAAAGAATGGGGTATACAAAATAGAATATAAATTCCTTATAAACAAAACTAACATCTCTATCCCCACTATAACTTTCCTGTGATCCTCTTATAACCAAAGTAAATGCCCTATTCCCTCTATAACTTCCCTTTCCTCCCTTTTTTAACAAAGCTACCATTCCCTACCACCCTCATAATTCCTACAGATAATAACAATACATATTATCTAACATGGAGTGAAAGAAGTGGAAAAAGTAAGAATACATAGAGGATATTTTCTTCTCCTATGTTAATACCGGATATATGTCATCGTGTGGTACCAAAAAAAACGTGATAGTTTAACGAGTGGCGTAGCCACGAGTTAAAATATATCGTTTTTTTTTTGTTTTTTTTTTTTTTTTTTTTTTTTAATCACAAGATGAAATATATCTGGTATTTACACAGGAGAAGAAAATTTTCTTTCTATTATATACTAAACTTGCTCCAGAATTATGGTACCACAAGATGAAATATATCTGGTATTTACACAGGAGAAGAAAATTTTCTTTCTATTATATACTAAACTTGCTCCAGAATCGAAGTTTAGAAGATTATATTCACTCTTCAGCACAACACCTCCAACACCCCTTTTCGTAAATTCACCTCACTTTCATAGGCTGATCATATAAATATCAGTGACTTCAGAGAACGGTAGGATTGGGATGACATAATCGATCAAAGCAAATTACATTTTTGACATTTTGTAAACTATTTGATCATATCTGACCGCAAAGCAAGTCCGATTCAGTAATGCATCACAGCAGGTTTATCATTGTTGTCAAGGAAGTAAGGGGAAATAACTTCATAAAGACGCAAACGGCGTTGAGTCAAATTTCTTCATCAAAAATTAATTTCCATGTCGGAAATGTAATGCAGTTTCTATATATTTGTTCTAGATGACAAAGTGCTCGTTTTTGTTGCTGCATGTATAACTTCTGTAGGAACACACAGTCAAGCGTCGCATGGCATGATGGGAAATCTTATATTTCACATGTGAAAATATAAGGATATATTTTTCACATGTGAAAATATAGGAATGAAAAAAATATGAAAATTATTTCGCCAATAAGTTTCTATATTTCAAGCTTAAGTATATAAAAAAGAACATTTTTAACAAAAATAGTTGTATTATTATTATTATTATAGTTAAAAATATTAATCAGATATAGTGATTAACCTAACTTAATCTTAGTGTTGCGCGAATGTGGGTGGGTGGGGGGAGTGTGTGTGTGTGTATGTGTGTGCGAAAGAGAGAGCTAGATCATTTTGAGACTATCCTCGATCTAAAGAAATGGGTCAGCATCACGTTCCACTGCATACAATGTAATTTTATTCCAAGGTTTGATGAGACGATAAACGGGAGGGGGTCTTAAAGCACGAATGAATGATGGATTTTTCCAGTCTTACAAAAGTGAAATGTAAACCCTATCAAAACTTTATTCTTAGTATTGCAATGAATATCAAATAAGTTCGGAAGGTTTGTATGACACAAAGGATTGCATAAGCGTTACATTTACCTTCCCTATTGTAAAAGTGGACTCTGATATAAATAAATAAAGTATGGCTTAGCCGTTTCCTTCAACAAATTCTATTCTGTATATTCATCGACTTCTCTCTCTCTCTCTCTCTCTCTCACACACACACACACACACACACACACACACACACAAGCATCCAGCCTTCCTTAATCAGAAATAATACCTACATTTAATTCAATATTACCAATAGATCAAAGCATTTTTTGCCCGATATGTTTTTAATCATTGTGTTGTTCTTGTCGTCGTCATCTTCGTCCTTGGTAAATATCTTGCGGGTGCTCTATTACATTTATTCGAGTTATTACCTACCTCCTATACAAAAGAGTAGCTTACGCAAAAGTTTTCTTTGACGTACGAAATTTTCCTACGGATAGCTTTGTGCAACACACTTACCAAATAGAGTAAGATTTTTTACGCTTAAAACTTACGAAAATGATGTGCGTATACTTCCGTTGCTTTGTGATACTGGGCCCAAATCAGTAAGCGTCTGTGTACCTGTGTACTGTAAATTCATTCGCAAGCTGGCAAATCTATTCGATAATTCAAGACTAATACAGTATAAAATAGTATAAACGGTACTATGAACATTTGCCTGTTATGGACAGTTGTTAGTTTAAATCAGACGTCCGTAAGGACATACTGTATTGTAAAATGAAGTTGTTCTATTTACATATGTATCAACAACACCAAAAAAAAAAAAAAAAAAAATGAAAAGATCATATATGGATTTTATTCATAGAACGAAATAGAAAAGATGAATAATAAATCCAATGTCAATCTCAACATTGATGAAAACAAAAAATATCGATTTTATCATGTTAAACAATGATTATCATTAACTCAAAATAACCTTCTGTAAATTGAGTAGAAAACAACGCCAAGGGCGATTGCTCCCACGATTGTGCTTCCATTGTCTCTAGAATAGTAAATTCTAGCAGGCTGAGTACTTTGGTTTGTCTTTACATATTCTGAATGGAGACAAACATTAAATCTTTTGAGATCACATGAAGAAACCTCGCACAGTGGTAACGGTCCATTCTGTGCTTTGTTCCATGGGACAATCATGCTGGAATCATCCAAAGGGACTACTAGCTCCCGAACACCAAACTTGTCTTCCGACAGTAAGACCTTTCTCTTCCTCAGGTCATATATGATCCACTTCCAGTAGATACGGGTCCCAGCTCTGGCAGAAATGTAAATTTCCCACTGGTTACCTATTTTATTGATCGCCAAAAGGGGTCGGTTCTCATTCCAGTTTCCAAGGGTTACATGTGACCCAATGGCAGCAATAGATGCACTTTTAGGATCAGAAATATCGTAGGATGTCTCTAATTTTACTATGACATATTTATTATTGTAAGTCATCTGGAAAAAAAAGAATAGTGATCAATAATGTCATATATTTAATATCGGAAAATAAAACTTAAATTCAGCTATATATATATGAGAGAGAGAGAGAGAGAGAGAGAGAGAGAGAGAGAGAGAGAGAGAGAGAGAGAGAGAGTTTAATTCAGCCGGTCATTGAAATTAAAACAAATTGCTGGCTCCATTATATGATTTCCGACATTTTCAAGCAAGTATTTGTGTCAGAAGTTTGGTTTTGGGCCTTTATCCACATTCTAAACCTTACCTGCCGTTTGAAATTCATGATTGTTTTACTTATGCTGGGTTCAGTCGGGTTTTCTGCATGATGGTTACAATGATATGAACAACTCCAACATTAACATAGATAGTAAACCCGATATAATCACTTTTAAGTCATGGGTATTGGGGGAAGTTATTCAGCCAAGATCCTCAGAAATTGTTGGATGCTTGAGAATAAGATCTAACATCGATGCCAGGATGGTAAAACTTTTTGCGCTTCCCACCCCCACCCCACCACCATCAAAAACAAACTATAAAACACCATAAAGATCTGAAAGGAGCATGGATAGCACCGTAATAACACGCTAGTCAGTATATATGCAGTTCCGCTTTATATACCCGGAACTGGCAGTTCACACATTGTTTTCGGATTTTCCATTTTCTCCAACCTTACGACTGCCTAATGTCAATGCCTAGTCAGTCAGGAATTTTGAAGAGTTTTTAATGCAATTTCAAAGTAAAAGAAATAAATAAATAAAATTTCTGGTGTTCTAACTTCCAAAGTTTGCATTGCAGAAGGATATTAGTGTGATAGGCCAGTGACAAATGTTCGTCAAATCTTGAAATGCCATACAACCCCCATGTGGAACCTCGAAAGAACCTCACAAAGGTTGGTGATATTTTTTTCTGAAAAAGAGACTATATAAGTACAGGAAGACATGCCACTGAACTGAACCCCTCAAGTTATTTTAGATACCGTATATTGAGATATAAGAAAAGACAAAAAGTTATTCAGTCGGAATATAGCCAAGATTAGTGATGGTAGAGTCTCCCTTAAGCCACTTGCGCAATATTTCTACAACAATTCTTCTCACCTTTTCTGTCAAAACTACCACCTCTATAATAGAATTGATGAAAGATTTCACAGCATGTATCTCCTAGGAAGATCGTTGCTAAGCCATCTGAGGTGACGTAGTAACATGACGTTGTCAAGGTCGCTCTGCAGTGACGTCACAGAAAACAAATCAGAACACCCTCGTCTCTTTCCGATGCGAGTCTAATAACTTCGATGGATACTCGGCAAACTGCTCTCGTAATAAAATAGGTACTTTAAAAAGTTAGCAAGAGAGGACGCGAACGATATTGCATGAAACTGAGTTGTTACTGTGTTGCCCATCCTTGAAAGCAATTCAAATTAAAGATCGTGTTCTTATTTTACGCATATAATTATAAAATCTTGAATGGTCTGTGCTAAGAACTAACCAGCATAAAATACTAAAGATTGCTATGTCTTGCCTGCTTCGCAGGGATATAATCCATAAGCTTATCATAGCTACTTTGGCAAAGAACAATAAGTCATTACAACCACAATTAACTTTTTATGGATGCTAAAACATAAGTGAAACAGGTCTATGCACACATAATGTAAAAAAAAAATATGTCACTTCTTCCTACACGTACCTTCTGCCTGTAAGTGATTTTAAATGCGAATACAAGCATCAAATTGCATGACTACATATACAAAAGTGTTTTGTTTTTTTATCACTAATAAATTCTGATTGTCATAAATGATAAATACGGTGTGGCTCATGTTATTGTCTCATAAGTCTCAGCATCAAAACTAACTTTGTTTTGTGTCTTCATTAATGGTCAATAAAAAAAAATAGTGGAAAAAATTTAATACATATATGAAGACATATCGGACTTGAACGGTCGCTAGGCACAGTAAAGTACCAAGTAAGTAGTATAATATCACGTCATGTTTCTTTAAATGATTAATATTTTGTAATTTTGAGTGGTTATGATTTGCACTTACTTCGTACGGGTTTGTCTCCCGTTATCAATGTTGGTCCAAATTGGTCATCGTGTTTTGACCCCTTTTAAGTCCTTTTGCACTATTTATTGTAGTATTTCCATCTTTGAGATACATGGTTAAGTTCCGTTGTGAATATCTGCACAAAAAGTTTCCAATTATAGTGTAATAGCACTGACATATTGCAGGTGTAGGTGCAAATCGCAATCCGCCCGCAGTAGTGTAGGGGGGGTACTGATGCCAAAAGGGGGCACTATATGCCTTTACGGGAGTTTAACATGGCGGGGGCACTATATGCCTTTTACGGGAGTTTAACATGGCGGGGGCACTTGATGCCTTTACGGGAGTTTAACATGGCGGGGGCACTTGATGCCTTTACGGGAGTTTAACATGGCGGGGGTACTTGATGCCAATACGGGAGTTTTAACATTGTGGTACCGTAATGTAGTGACGAAGACAACGTCTACTACCATCAAAAAGGGTTGGAGGGTGGGGAGGTGTTTTTGATAGTAGTAGACGTTGTCTTTTGTCACTACATTACGGGGGAAGGGGGGAATAGAATTAATATTTCTTGATAAAAGGTGGTCCTGTTGTATGCCTCCCAAATATTTAAGATAGGTTATGTTTTGCTGCACACGCCTTGCGGCTACAAACAATGTTACAACATTTCCCAAAACCGAAGACGGGAGAACAGTAAAAACACGTTTTGTTTTATCGACAGTCTGAAATGGACTGACTGAAAATACATTGTTACAGTTTTACTGAACGCATGTTTTGGGCTCAAGAATGAGAGTGTAGAATAGGACGGGTTATAGAGTGCAGAATTAGATGGGTCATACTCGAGTCATTCTTACACCGTAAAGCTATGTGCTTGTTTGTTTTGTTTGTTTGTTTGTTTTGTTTTTTTGGTTTCCTTCTGAAAACGGTAGATCTAGAATTTTTTCGTGACACATTGCAGTGCCAAAATAGGAACAAAGCTAAGATACCTGACATGCACAAGAACAACTAAACTCAAGATTATATATAATCCAACGATTGACCTATGAAAGAAAAATCGTTGTGCAATTTTTAAGGGGTGCTTTTTTTGAAAAAATTACAACACTAACGTCACATTTTACATAATCATTGTGACTACTGCCAACATTTGTGGAGAGGCATCTTAAAAACGGGAACAGATACCATGATCATTTCAATCGAAATCATTGTATAAGAAACTTAGTGTGTGTGTTTGTGAAACAGAGAGAATTGACATTACGACGGAGAGAGAGAGAGAGAGAGAGAGAGAAAGAGAGAATATTTTATTCCTACTTTTAAAAATATCACGACACTTACGTTTTTTATGGTATATTTTCCTTAAGAAATTTCAAAATCACACATTCCATTTAAAAAATCACATCGATAGGAAAAAAATCCTCTTTTTTCGGTAAAATATCACAAGGTTGAATTGGAGACATAGTCTACTAAAATCCTTCTTTTGAAAACGTAGATGTAAAATTCTCACAAAATAATACATCCAAACGTTCTGTGATGTATTTTGACTTAAGGCTGATACACTTTCCATTGATCACAAATTATACGATGGGGTTGTGCACAGAACATTAGATTATAATGGTCTAGACTAAAAGTAACACTAAATTTCCTAAATTGTACCGGACGTTAGCGGAGACTGAAAATAATCCTCAAAAAAAAAAAAATGGAAAAAATTGGCTGACTAAAAAATAGTACTAAAATTTCTTAACTCATTTAAAAATTTTTTGTTATTTTATATTTTTTTTTTATACAAGCCCAAATAAACCCAAAACCCAAACCCAAACCTAACACACTATCCCCAAATGCCTTGTGTGCTGCCTAAAAACCCCAAAAACCTGCTATCAGACGAAAGGGTATGACAAAGGGATGAAATCACGCCAACATACTATCCAACATATAAACCATCCATTGTTTTACTTTTTTAAAAAATTTTTATATATCAAACACAAAACTTACACACACTACACAACCATTTTTTTTTTTTTTTTTTGGGAAGGGGAAATTTTTTAAAAAACAAATCAAAACACACAAACACACTATCTACATTTTTTTTGGGGGGGAAGGGGAAATTTTTTAAAAAACAAATCAAAACTCACAAACACACTATCTACATTTTTTTTTTTTGGGAAGGGGAAATTTTTTAAAAAACAAATCAAAACACACAAACACACTATCTACATTTTTTTTTTTTTTTTGGGGAAGGGGAAATTTTTTAAAAAACAAATCAAAACACACAACCATTTTTTTTACTTTTTAAATTTTTTTATATCAAAACACACATCACAAATATACAATCCATTTTTTAAAAAAAAAATTTATTTGATGGACTGCAAAAGTTGTTGTTGTTGTTGTTGTTGTCTTTGCTGCTGCTGCTGTTGGTGCTGTAGTCTATTTCTTTCCTCCCAATTTTAGATCGATAGAAAGAGAGGGAAAGTGGGGTTTTTTTTGGTTTGGTGGGTAAAAAACAAACCACACAACACCATTCAGATATATACATCAATAATAATAATTATATTTTATTCAATGTATATACATTATGTTACTCGTGGTAATAAAACAATTTCATATAAGGCCAATTTGCGCTGACCTAAAAATAGGGTTCAGATCGACAGTGAGATAATAGATAGAGGTTTTTAGATTGATAGAAAGAAAAGAGAAAGAACATATTCATTATTTTTTTTCAAATTCAATGAAAAACCACACAACACCATTTTTTTTTTTTTCAATAATTCACAAAATTATTTATTCAACAAGAACTATTCTAACAATTTAAAAAAGTAACCATGTAACCATTTAAATTTTCAAACAGGAACATATTTACAAGGTTGACAACGTTGGGAAGGTAAAGTAAATGTGAAACTTTCTACATGGACATCATCATTTTGATGTACACTACGATGGTGAGCTAAAGACAAGAGATAACCATAACGTTGACAAAACCATTGTTGTACTTTAGCATCATTTCGAACATAGTCATTATCAAAATAAGTCAGTAAATGTTCTAAGGAATATCCAAGACTTCTTTGATGAAGATAATGAACACAATATTGTCCACACACCATAGAATCTGATCCTTGTAGTCTCACATTATTGAATCGAGTCGAGATGGCATTTCTTCTCATAAACTCGATGATGTCTTTTTCCAAAGGAGGTAATCCATAAGAATCAAAATATTCCACACAGTGATCGTTGGGAAAGTACACGGCAATCCAATGGGTTCCTGGTAGATCACTGTCGTCAGCATTGATGACATAAGCATGAACGTTTTTTGGTTTACGATGAGGTAGTTCATCTTTAGCACATACCACAGGATTCCAAGAAGAAGTATAGGAACTACGATTCAATAAGTAATGAAGTTCCCTGGTATCCATTTTTTTTGTCCTTCAACAACAGAAATATTGAGTCAGCAATGCACACCTGACTTTGAACTCGAATTGATCTGTCTTGTAATTCCAGGAATATTCACGTCGGATAGGCTCTGCACTCTGTTCAATAAGTCTTTCGATCCGTTTGATCTCCCGAGGAATGAGTGGAGGAGAAGAATAATTCTGCAAGACTTTATACCACTGTGTCAACACGTGTTTATCTGAGATGTTTAACCAGGCATTTTCCAAAAATTCATCCAATTGTTCTTCGCCTGTCAACAACATACATTTTCGTGTTGTATCTGACTGGGATGATCGGTTTGACATCCATAACATTGTTCTTTAATCAGACTGTTAATGATTTTACTCAATTCCTGAGCATAACAGGACACTAACTGTTGTTCTTGTTCTGGCCATATCGAGAAATAAATCCAGTAAACTCGGTTTTAGGTTCTGAATGAATGACTTCGTCATCATTTGTGGTAGTTTGTGACTTCTCACAAAATTCCTGATCTATTTCCATAGGTTCTTCTTCTACGTGTTGCATCTTTTTTTTCTTCTTCTAATAGTCTAGAATCACTTCTCTCAAACTGTTGATCTCTAGAGTATTATCAAATTCTGCATACAAGACGACGTTCACTGTGTCGGGTAGAGGATCTGCAAACTGAAATTCCACACGAAGTGGGCCTGATTTTATAGGGTGGAAATGTCCTTCATCGCTGCCTTGGTCCGGAGTGAAATCAAAACCCCACAAAGCATACCCTCCTGCATAATCTTCGTACGAAATGCCGTGGCTGGTGTCGCGCCCTAACTGTCCCGTGGCTTCAAACAGGCTCAGGTAAGATCGCAAGTAATTTTTATGGCCGTCGCTAAAGTTAGGTTCAAAAGGTCTGGTACACAAGGTCTTACCATCTCGACTGACTTCTATCTTGGAGACGTTGTAGTGTTTAAACTCGAACGGATTCTGATCGTGGACTCCGTTGAGGGCTGCATTACTGACGATGCCAATCAGCAAACGTTTGGGGAGCTGTCCTTGGAAGATGTGATCTTCGACTTTGGATCGGAGTCCAGCGGCTATGGTAAAGGTTTTCACTTCCACTCGTCGCACAGGATACTTAGCAGTGGTTCTGCTCAAGGATTGACTGATGTCATTGGCTACTTTTGGTAAGACTTCTACACGTCGCACGTAAAGTTTGGCTTCTTGGATTTTGGTTTTCCACTCGTTAGCATGAGCCATCAAATGGAAGGCGGCACTACTGCGATTCAGTCTCAGGCGTACATCTACTCCGTTCAACAAATACTTGTCTTGCAACTACATGTTCAAATGCAAACGATCCATCAGTTCTAAACTTCGTCTGATTTTCTTTCGACGGTCGTTAAATCCCACATTGTGAGGGACTGCTGGAATTATAGGATCACCATCATTAGCAGAAGTCTTCGCCGGTACTGACAGCTCTGTGTCGTTGAACTTTTCCGAGGTGTCAGGTTTCCAGACCACCGAAGCATCCAGATGAGTGTTCTTGGCTTCTTTTCCGTACGTCAAGAGATTTTCCAAATAAGCACGGTAAGGGTAAGTATCCAAACTGCTGCTGACCAGTTTGTTATTCAAGTACAAATCTACTCCACTGAACAAGGAATGCATGAAATTATTGACGGGTGCCACTCGGGCAGCTTCCCCAGGAAGGCTGTTGTCATTTTTTTGTACTTGAAGTTTCAGGTACAAGTAACTGTTATTCAGATCGATGTAATCTTCGGTTTGTCCTTTGATTTCAAATTCGATAGGAGCTGATTCCGTCAAAGACGATACAGGATGAAATTCCACCCATTGGGATTCTTGCATCGTCATCATGGTGGGAGGCATAGAAAACATATCCAGTTCGGACTTGGTACATTCGCAAGAATCTCGGTGCATCATTTTCACAGTTTAATAATCAAACACGTCTAATTCTCTGACAGTTCTTCTTCTTTTCTTATTCTTTTTGGAACTGAAGTGTGTTTTTTTATGAACTTTGAAAGGATTTAGACGTTGTTGTCGTCTCTTTCTACCTTGTCCTTGCTGCTGTGAAGTAATGCCAGGGTCTGAAGCGTGAAGCGTATTTATAGGATTTTCTTGGAGGCCTAAAAGATCTTTACCAGTGGTCATCAACACATTTTTGCCTGCTCTCAAAAAAGCTTCTTTAGGATTTTGTTTGTCGATGAGGACATTTTGCAAAAATTCTTTTCCTTGTGTCAAAGCGGCATCTTTTAAGACATGAAATCCTCGCGTCACCATCGGTTTCAAAATAGGAGCTACCGTCCGAAATGCTGATTTTAACATATCTCCTAAACCATGTCCTCGTTGTCTAGTCACTCCTTGGTACACTGGATACATTTTTTTTTGTTTGGGAGGTTAGTTTTAATTCGTTAGAGAACTTGTTTTTTTTCGAAAATGTAGTTTCACCGTGACTTTTCCTTTGTCAATGAATGGCACATCTTGTCCCAAATCTCCTTTTATACTAATGTTGACACTGTCAAAATACGATTTACTGACTGGAAGATAATGAGGATGTACAAATTCACGGTGAACGTGAAACGTGTTTCCACCTTCTTCGTACGCACCAGCAGCAGTATCCACTTTGAAAGGAATGACTCTCAGTAAGGGAGCAGCTGTGTGGCCCACCACGTTGTACTCCACCACATCGGAGTACACAAACATTAAATTCAGTCCAACGTTCAATTCGATAGGGGTGCGAAAAGCCTCTCCGAAATCTGTGTTGGTGTGGATTGTTCGTTCACCATGATACTTTTTATTTCCACCCAAAATATCAAACAACCCAGCAGAAAATCCGATGGTCATGAATTTTCTTTCGTGCGCGGGTAAGTGTTTGTCTTCTTTCTCGTCGAATGGCTTTCCCTCATGCCCTTTCAAAAATTGTATCCAGATACGGCGTGCCACAGGATGGTATTTGATCTCTACCCATTTTTGGTTTTTTTCTAAGGCTTTGCCAAATTGGGCTTCGAAGACGGCCGCAATCGTCTCCACCAAATGTTGAGCACTAAAATAATACCCTTCAGGAATTCTCATGCGATAGGTCGAGTAGGGAGTATTGTCAGTTTTTGAACTCATTTTTTTCCCAATTTCAGGATCATGAGCGTCCAACTCTTTTTGCACTTTTTCGTTATAGATTGCTACGTCAAAAATGGTTTGATTTCCAGACACATTCTTGATTTGCGTAGGATGAATGATTTCTACCAAAGCCACTTCCCAATGAGCGTCGTGATCCAATTGAAAGGCCTGAGGTAATTTGGCCGTGAAACAACATAATCGGTTGTTGGGAAACACATCCATGGAACTGTCACTAGGTAACGTTAAATAAAATTGGTCATTCATAGTTCCAAAGTAGTGGTTCTGGTGTCCGAGGAGTCACTCAAGTGGTGGACAGAAGAAGGATGTTCAAAAGGTTTCAAAAGAGGACTGGTATTGTGGTGACTGGAAGAAGAAGGTGGACTGGCGTTGTTGTGGTGACTGTTGTCGGTTGTCGTCGTAAATTTCAAAGAGGGACTAGGTAAAAGATAACCGATGCAACTGCTGAGTAAAATAGTCCACAATTGTTTGTCTCCTTGTTGTAAACTCAAATTAGCAATCGCTGCTCCGATGACACAATACACTACAAAGATTTGGCAGAAAAAGACGATTTGATTTTTAGGCACCCGTTCTCCACACCACACCCAAAGTGGTTGTTTTTGTAATTCTTGAAGAGAAGAACTTTGCGAAGGAGTCGTTGAAGTAGTCGTCTGGGTGGCTACTGTGTTGAATGGCATGTTGTGAGTTTACTTCTTTTTCTTTTTATAGTCGACGACTTGAGAAGCTGCAATCCAAGAATCAAAACTAGGGGGATATCCTTTCCAACGTACTTTGACTTCTTCTATTCGTCGTTTACCTACTTTCCGTGTTCTTTGTTCGAGAATGCTTTCGATGTCGTACAAGGTGTCTTCTTTTTTAGTCACTCGTTGTAACTCAGGTAAGTAAAATGTTCCTTTGAGAACTTCACCGTGCATGTCTTCCAATTTATAGACGGGAGGATCACGACCACGGACGGGGGTAGTGACACGAAACAATTCGGTAGTCCAGTTAGGTAAATAGCCTTTGTCAAAAGTACGTTTAGTTTTTCCGATGCGAACCCAATCTCCCGTCTTTAACTCCAACATGGGTGCCTTTTTCTTTTTCTTCTGGGGTGAACCAAATAATTTATCAAACACAGACACTTCGTTTTCAGGGCTGACCTCTTCGGGGGCACATCCAATGCTACGATGGTACGATTGATTGTACGCTTTGTCCAAACGAGGTAACACGTCGATGTACTTGAGAGTATGTTGATGTGTAAAATATTTCCACATACGTTCTTTCAAAGTTCTTTGAAAACGTTCCAAGATACTAGCTTTGGTTTCAGGATTTTCGGTCGTAAAAAAATGAATTTGTCTTTGTTTCAATTCTTTTTGAAAAGCTTGGTTTAGAAATTCGGTGCCTTTGTAGGTTTGCCATCGTAAAGGTTGGCGTCCACTTTGTTTCAAGACCAATTTTAAGGCCCGTACCAATTCGGTACTGCTTTTAGAAGTCAAAGGCACGACCCAAGCAAATTTGGAAAACACGTCGATGACACAAAACAAATATTTGTGACCACGATTGTAAGTAGCTAAATGAGAGACGTCCGCTAAATCGGCTTGCCATTGATGATCGATCCCTTCCACTTGAGTGGTACTTCTAGAAAATTTACGTCGAATGGGTTTGTGTAACGTGTACGTTGATTGTTCTTGTAACCATCGTCGTACTTCAGGTAAACGTACACTTTTCAATTGACTTTTAGCAGCTCGATATAATTTTTGAACTCCTCCGTAACCAGCAGCATGGCCATGATTGTAATAAATGGTGGCTAACAGTTTCTCCATGATGATGATTTTCCTCAAGAATAAGTTAACCAAGTTCCAATACTCTTTTCTTCGTGAGGTATCTTTTTGGATTGTTTACGTGTCCGACGCGCTACTGGGGTAAAGGAGGGAGTTTGATCAGGAGTCATCGGTTCTGTTTTGACTTCTTTCTTCACTTCTTTCTTTTTCTCTTCTGAGGGTAAAGGGGTAGACCTTTTCTTTTTTATCCAATCCGGGGTGGCTAACTTTTTTATTTTTTTAAGAGGTGGAGTTAGTAAAAACTCTTCTTCTTCTTCTTCTTCTTCTTCTTCTTCTTCTTCTTTTTCTTTTTTGATGGTGACTTTAGGTTCGCTTTTCATCAGAGCCTTAAAATCTCTCAGAGTGGGTGAAGCTGTTTCGTCGACTGCTTTTTGACGAAAGAGTTGTAAACGTTGTAAAAGTTGACCGTACCGTTGGGATTTTTCTGTTTCGGACACATTGTTTTGTTCCATCAGGGATTGTATTTCTTGTTGTAACTGAGACATTTCGTTAAGATTAGGATTGGGTGGTAAATGAGGTATCCGTTGTTCGTTCAAACGATGAAATTCCATCCATCGTTTGTAAGGTACTAAAGTTAGTTTTCGTCCTTCCATTTCATTCAAAGGTACCAAAAAGGTGTGGTCTTTTCAGAGAAGGGTGGTCCTTTTTATCTTCTTTTTTGGGGGTTATCGCATGACCCCTCCTAAAAGTGGTCCAGCAATCGTTCCTAACAAAGGAGCGGCTATTTTTAACAGCGGTCCTAACAACATAGGTAGAAATCCTCCTCGTTGTACTAACATTTTTTTCTTTTGTTGAAGAGGTATTTTCTTTTTCACCATTTGACGAAGAACATTCCGATGTTTCCCTAATTTTTGTTTCTGTATCTTAGACAAAGGTACCGTTCCTTTCAACACGTTCAAACAACATTCACACACGGTATCGATGATTTCTTTAGGAGCTGTTTGAATGAGTTGTTTTCGCATGGGAGAATTGGATTTGGTCAAGACAGACAAGACATCCCAATTTTTTGCCAGACGAGGGGGAAGTCGTCCTTTTTTGGTGGTTTTCTTCTTTTCTTGGTGGTGGTGTACACGTTTGGGAGCCATCTTTTTTAGTCGGTAGAAAACAAGTCTGAAGTCTTTTGGCCTTTCACCCTTCTATTTTATACTGGAACACGTCTCCACTGATTGTCTGCACGACGTACCAACTTCACGACAGGTCTGACTCGACGTTGAGGTGTTTTCAAAGGACTAAATCGTCTCAATTCTTCTTTGGATAAATCCACTAAACTTTGTAAGATACCAGTTCTTTCTTGGACTTTGGTTTTAGGGGATGGTACTTTGTGGGTGGCTGCTGCCATGGCTAAATCAGCTGAAGTCGACGGTCCCGACGGGGTCACTTTTGAAATAGGTTTCCATTTTTGGATCAAATTAGGAAACACGGATCTTAAGTCTGGTTTGACAGGCATCATGGTAAAAGGGGGTGAAGAAGACAAAGAGGAAGAGGAGGTGGACGCAAAAGGAGACCTCGTCACTGCTGGTGGTGATGGTGGTGGTGTTTTGCGGGTGTACGTTTGCGTCCTGGCCGCAGTACCTCTCTTGCGGGTGTTAGTGGTGGTGGTAGTGGTAGGTGTTTTTTTCTTCTTTTGGGTACGACTTTTCTTTTTCTTAGGGCTGGTTTTCTTCTTCTTGGGACTTTTCTTCTTCTTTTTAGGAGTTGTTTTGGTTTTGGTATCATTAGGATCCCATTTCAAAAGGGAACGAATCATGACCCCTCCTAAAGAACCACTTCCACCAGGAGTTAAAATGATTTGTTTTTTAGTCCGTGAATCGATTCTAGGATCAGCCAGTTGTGACAATGCGACTTTATGTTTTTGAAAAAAACGTTGAGTTTGATGAGGGATGTGAATGATGCCTTGTAGCAATTGACGTGCTGTCAAAGTAAACCATCGTAACACTTCTTTAAGACTCGCTTCTAACAAATGAGCACGGACTTGTGCATTTTTTTCACGACTGATGCCATACAAGGCACGAATCAATTTAGCCGAAGGATGAGATTGAAAGGAAGTCATCTTCTTCTCTCAAAAAGAGTGTGAGACAGAAATGACGTCGTAGGTTGTTTTTATAGTTTTTTTTTTTTTAAAAATGAGCTGAAGGGGACGTGTAAATGACAGGACCACCTTCTTGACCCCAAGAGTGAAAGATACTGGCACGAAATCTCAAATAGTCAGGAGTGGTCGGTTTTAAGTCAATGAGTAAATACTCGTGAGGGGTTTGAGTGGCATCGTCGTACGCATAATTGTACCAAGGAGCCCCTAACTGTTTGGCTAACACTTGCACTTGAGATTTGTCTCTGGGGCTTTTAAACAAGACCACGTAATGAGCATTCAAACTGATGGTTCGATGGGCTTTACTTTGCTGAAATAAATTTTGTGTAATGTAGACAACACTAGCATTACGATGGTGACCTTTTCGTGTAAACCAAAGTTTAATTTCTTCTTCGTCTTCTCCTAACATGTCATCAAAAATAACTACATGAGTTTGACTCACGTCAGACACGATTCCATCGTCTTCGTGAGGAATACCATCCACAAAGGAAATGGTTTCTCCTTGACTTTCTTTCAATAACGTGTAAGACGGTTGCCACTCTTTGTAACACCACACGATACGTTGAGGTGGACGATCAAACAAATCAGTTTTGTGTTCGATCAATCGTTTGACAAATTCGGTTTTGCCTGAACCACTGGGTCCAGCAATTAACATGTTAAATGGATGGCGCAGATACAAAGCATTCCAACTTTGACGATCTAACTTTTCGTCAATTACTTTCACCACAGAAGAGGAGGAAGAGGTAGACGAGGTAGAAGAGGAGGAGAATGATGTAGCCATGATTGAGGTAAGAAGATTTTTGAGAAGAAGACAAAAAACCCAAGGCTTTTTATACGTTTTCATACACGTTTATTTTTTTAGAAAAAAAGTAACCAACCAACCAACAAAAATAACATTTTTTTTACAAGTCATTCATTTTTTACAGTACGAGTGAGAAAATAGCCAAGTAAAATCATCAGGTACACAATGAAGGCTCCTACTAAAACCATCAAACTGTCATATAAACACGTCAATGTACAACAATAGTTTCGTGTCCTAGTCATGAAAGACACTGTGTTTTGGGGTGACATTCTTCTTCTGCTCGTCTTTTTTGTGTTTTTTTTTATCCTCTGACGGTAGCGGCGGTGGTGGTGGTAAAGAAGGGTGGTGGTGTTCCTCCTCAAGAGGTATTGGAACCACAGTAGTGGTGGTGGTGTCAGGTACTTCTTCTTTTTCTTCTTTTAGGGTTTCCCATCGAGGTTCCCCTTTTTTCACTTTTAGAACCTTATGAACAAGTGGCCAAATCTTGGCTGAACTTGGCCACTTCTTGTAACCAATATTGGAAACCAAGGTTTCTCCAGGGTCGTACATCTTTCCAATGGAAAAGGTGTTGGTGTAACTCACTAGCAAAAACACACTTCTTGAAATGTTTTATACACAGATAAAGTGTGACGAATGTCTTCTCCACATGGAAGTGCGTCACTAATTTTCATCACCACTCTCAACGCTTTACGTACAATGTTTCTTTCGTGGACTGATAAAATCAAGTTTTTATAGTCTTCTTCTTCTTCTACTAAGTCCGAAGAAGAACACAGGGTCATATTGTTTTTTGGAACTCAAAAACAATTGAGTCCAAAACAACCACGGATCGTTCAAAAGAATCCAAGGCAAACACTTGTCCTCAAAAATACTCCACAACGAATGTCCTGGAAAACGAATTCCAAGATAAGAAGTCACTAAGACACACACCACATAACGTCCAAAATTTAATGGACACAGTTCTTGTATCACTTTTTTATAATCCTCTAAGGTCTGAACATGATCTATGATTTCCTTCCACGGAATCCGTTTCACGAGTGGCGTGTAGAGTTCAGGCATACCCACTCTTTTATAGCCAGGCTGCCTAATAATAGACACTTAGTGGTGACGGGCTAGATCTTTGGCAAACTCTTGGTAAAATCTTTTCGCGCACTTCCAAAGGCAAGCCACGAATGTACTCTGGTAAAGTTTCCGTATTCTTCTAAAGAAGAAGTATTCTCCTCCGACATGGAATTTTTTTAAAACTACTTCTTCTTCTTCTGTTTGGCATCTGGCTCATCGTACCCGAACTGTTCTAAGGCGACTAAAGGTAAGAACTGACAGTGCGGAGACCATCTGGCATGTTCAATGTAAGCTGAGTCGGTAGGCTCCCAATGGCAAAGTTTCACACCACAACTAAAACATTGAACTTTATCTCCTTCTCCCGTGTATTTAAATCCAGATCTAGCTAAACCTTCCGGTTTAGGTCCTTCTAGAAATTTTGGCCACTTGTCTTGGAATGACTCGAGTCGACTTTCATACTTGGCATAACCAAGTAAAGTCACAGGTATTCTGATATGCAAATAGGGACCCACATTCACCTTGTTGTCATTAACGTCAATACCAAACCGTACAGAATCCGTTTCATCGCATGGTACTGCATCACACTCCAAGTCGTGGTGACTCATCTTTTTTTTCTTCTTCTTCTTGCTTCTTGGTTAACGTTGAAAGTGAGAATGAATGGTTAGGTCTGGAAGGGGTGCCCTTTTTTATACTGCAGATCGGCGTGTCAGTAATGTAAAGTGGTGTGGTCTGGAAGTCTCACTCGCTTCTGGTACACGATTTGGTACACTTTTTGTAAAGGACGAGTGACAATTTGATGATTAGGTAACCGTACGATCTTGTGAGGTTCTAACGTGTGCACTCGAAAGTCTTCCACTTGTCCAGACAGCAAAGCATTTTTTCAAAACCTCAAAGTTAACCACTTGGCTGGTTAGGGATGCCTGCTTGTTGCAACAGGAGTTCTGCTTTGTTTCGTTGTTTGGTTCTGTCCGACTGTCGAATATTATTCCAGGCTCTTTTCCATTCTTTGCTCTCGTTCTTGTTGGCATATGTTCGCCCCACCACAATAGCCCGAGCAAAGCACATATGGTCTTGAGTATTGTCGATTTGGACGACACTGCGTTTGGTACTTTGAATATCGTCCACCAGTAACGGTTTCCTACTTCGTCCACTTCCTCAAGGAGGGGAAACGTGAGTCAAGTAAAGTGTGGCCTTTCCATCGGTGATAGTAAACTTGTCGTTCGATTGTTGCACATGTTCTATTTTGGACATGACTTTGTCTGGCGTTAATTCTGCCGGGGTGCTGAACTCGATCCAAACAGGACTCTTTAAATTGTCATGATGAATGGCCAGTCTCAATCGATCGTCTTCTTTGGCTCCACATTGTCGTTTCAAGTTCATTAAGACAGAATCCCACAAATCGCTAATGAACCCCGCCGCTTTCTCGGGAGGTACTTTGGACTTGAAGTCTTTAAAGTGAACCGTGTGAGTGTAAGCTGTAGTTTTAAATTTTCGAGAAGTTATTTTTTGAGTCTCTAGAATCCAATAGTAATTTTCAGGAGGAGCCAAAGTACTAGATTGTATTTCTTGGCCTGGGGTTCTGGTGTTGGTAGTGGTGGTGGTGGTGGATTCTTTGGGTGGAGTTGAAGGTGGTAAGGTTTCAGGCTCACTCATCTCCTCTTCGAAATCGCTCGCTTGGACTTGAGCTAGCACTTCATCTAGTGGTGTTTCAGGTGGCACGGAAAATCGTCGTCGTGGCCTCTTTGTTTCTTTTTGTTCTTCTTCTGGTTTCTCATAGATTTCGCGTGATCTTTTCATCTTGAAGTTTACTTTGAAGCTGATTCAGTTTCACCCAGGGAACCTATATATATATAGACCTTCTTACCCTCAGAATCACTAGTCGTGATTGAACTTTCAAACTGTGAAGATGGAAAAGTACTGCGCTCGAGATAAAAGTCAAGATACTGGAATTGAATTGAATAAGTATGTTCATAAGGTGTATGATAATTATGCTGCTGACATACTTGGTAATGTCTATCATATGAAGTATGGAAGGAAAGTCAAAGGAAATTTGAATTCATTTGGATTGATAAGGATTAAGGTTACTGGTAAGGAAGGAAAGAGGAAGAAACATACAAATCGAGGGAGATTTGTCTTTGAAGCGGTGAATGGAGTGGATCTACCAAGACAGAGTGAAGTGGTACATCTCAATGATGTACTTGATGATGATAGAATAGAAAATCTTCAAGTGATGACTGCTAGTGAACGAACATGTTTGCATAAACATGTGAAGAATGATAAAGAAAGAAGGAGAATTAATTTTGGAAGTGATAGAAGTGTGTTGTGCCAGTTTGTTGGTGAGACAGAGGAAAGAAGATTTGAAAGTATGGAAAAGGCTGCTGAATATTTTGATTGTGTTTCATCAAGTGTCTACTATTGCTGTAATGGAATTTGTAAGTCGGTCTTTTCGAAGAAGTTCCAGAAAAGATTTCAAGCTAGATGGGAAGAGCCAGAGAAGAAGAGTCAAGTCATTGGAGGATTTGTGAGACCTGTGAAATTAACTGACTTGAATTCAGGATTATATAGTCGGATGGATTCCACTCGTGATGTGGCAAGGTGTTTTGGATTAGATCATAGTAAAGTTTACAAGATTTGTAAAAAAGAGCGGTGGATTCGAGATGATAATGGACATTTTATTAAGTTGGAGTTTATCAATGAGAGTCCAGAAGAAAGTTATGAGAGAATTGTAGACAAGAATCTTCCTGAAGTGTCAGAACAATAAGATAATGAAATGGTAAATATGGAAGTGTATTGAACTGTATTGGACTTATATGAAATTGTTTTTATTACCACGAGTAACATAATGTATATACATTGAATAAAATATAATTATTATTATTGATGTATATATCTGAATGGTGTTGTGTGGTTTGTTTTTTACCCACCAAACCAAAAAAAAAAAAAACCACTTTCCCTCTCTTTCTATCGATCTAAAATTGGGAGGAAAGAAATAGACTACAGCACCAACAGCAGCAGCAGCAAAGACAACAACAACAACAACAACAACTTTTGCAGTCCATCAAATAAATTTTTTTTTAAAAAAATGGATTGTATATTTGTGGTGTGTTTTGATATAAAAAAATTTAAAAAGTAAAAAAATGGTTGTGTGTTTTGATTTGTTTTTTAAAAAATTTCCCCTTCCCCAAAAAAAAAAAAAAATGTAGATAGTGTGTTTGTGTGTTTTGATTTGTTTTTTAAAAAATTTCCCCTTCCCAAAAAAAAAAAAAAATGTAGATAGTGTGTTTGTGTGTTTTGATTTGTTTTTTAAAAAATTTCCCCTTCCTCCCCAAAAAAAATGTAGATAGTGTGTTTGTGTGTTTTGATTTGTTTTTTAAAAAATTTCCCCTTCCCAAAAAAAAAAAAAAATGGTTGTGTAGTGTGTGTAAGTTTTGTGTTTGATATATAAAAAATTTTTAAAAAAGTAAAACAATGGATGGTTTATATGTTGGATAGTATGTTGGCGTGATTTCATCCCTTTGTCATACCCTTTCGTCTGATAGCAGGTTTTTGGGGGTTTTAGGCAGCACACAAGGCATTTGGGGATAGTGTGTTAGGTTTGGGTTTGGGTTTTGGGTTTATTTGGGTTTGTATAAAAAAAAAATATAAAATAACAAAAAAATTTTAAATGAGTTAAGAAATTTTAGTACTATTTTTTAGTCAGCCAATTTTTTCCATTTTTTTTTTTTTTGAGGATTATTTTCAGTCTCCGCTAACGTCCGGTACAATTTAGGAAATTTAGTGTTACTTTTAGTCTAGACCATTATAATCTAATGTTCTGTGCACAATTTGTGATCAATGGAAAGTGTATCAGCCTTAAGTCAAAATACATCACAGAACGTTTGGATGTATTATTTTGTGAGAATTTTACATCTACGTTTTCAAAAGAAGGATTTTAGTAGACTATGTCTCCAATTCAACCTTGTGATATTTTACCGAAAAAGAGGATTTTTTTCCTATCGATGTGATTTTTTAAATGGAATGTGTGATTTTGAAATTTCTTAAGGAAAATATACCATAAAAAACGTAAGTGTCGTGATATTTTTAAAAGTAGGAATAAAATATTCTCTCTTTCTCTCTCTCTCTCTCTCTCTCTCTCTCTCTCTCTCTCTCTCTCTCTCTCTCTCTCTCCGTCGTAATGTCAATTCTCTCTGTTTCACAAACACACACACTAAGTTTCTTATACAATGATTTCGATTGAAATGATCATGGTATCTGTTCCCGTTTTTAAGATGCCTCTCCACAAATGTTGGCAGTAGTCACAATGATTATGTAAAATGTGACGTTAGTGTTGTAATTTTTTCAAAAACTTGCACCCCTTAAAAATTGCACAACGATTTTTCTTTCATAGGTCAATCGTTGGATTATATATAATCTTGAGTTTAGTTGTTCTTGTGCATGTCAGGTATCTTAGCTTTGTTCCTATTTTGGCACTGCAATGTGTCACGAAAAAATTCTAGATCTACCGTTTTCAGAAGGAAACCAAAAAAACAAAACAAACAAACAAACAAAACAAACAAGCACATAGCTTTACGGTGTAAGAATGACTCGAGTATGACCTATCTAATTCTGCACTCTATAACCCGTCCTATTCTACACTCTCATTCTTGAGCCCAAAACATGCGTTCAGTAAAACTGTAACAATGTATTTTCAGTCAGTCCATTTCAGACTGTCGATAAAACAAAACGTGTTTTTACTGTTCTCCCGTCTTCGGTTTTGGGAAATGTTGTAACATTGTTTGTAGCCGCAAGGCGTGTGCAGCAAAACATAACCTATCTTAAATATTTGGGAGGCATACAACAGGACCACCTTTTATCAAGAAAGATTAATTCTATTCCCCCCTTCCCCCGTAATGTAGTGACAAAAGACAACGTCTACTACTATCAAAAACACCTCCCCACCCTCCACCCCTTTTTGATGGTAGTAGACGTTGTCTTCGTCACTACATATCGGTACCACAATGTTAAAACTCCCGTATTGGCATCAAGTACCCCCGCCATGTTAAACTCCCGTAAAGGCATCAAGTGCCCCCGCCATGTTAAACTCCCGTAAAGGCATCAAGTGCCCCCGCCATGTTAAACTCCCGTAAAAGGCATATAGTGCCCCCGCCATGTTAAACTCCCGTAAAGGCATATAGTGCCCCCTTTTGGCATCAGTACCCCCCCCCCCCTACACTACTGCCCGCCGTCATACTTTTGAGCGTTACTAAAGGGGCGCTCTACAAATAATACATGCTTCTGAGAGAGTGACAGGTGTAAGATGAAGTATTTTGTATTTGCAACATGCACAATTGAGAGAATGTTGGCATACCTCTATGTTACTTTCATGTACTGTGGCTGAAATTTCTTTACATATTGTACTTGTGGAAACTGGACATGATCTAAGCACACAGCATACAAGATGGCCGCTCCAAAGTACTCCAAAAATCAGCCTGAATTAGTCAAAAGTGCACTATTTTCAGCAGTTATTAAAATAGGGAAATGAATTTTGCCAGAGAAGACAATACCAGCCTCTGAAAGTACTATGAATGAATTACAAAATATCTAAAAAGTAAAAAAAGTCATCGGCTCTTTTTTTTATTATTTACCTTTGAAGTCTAGGAAGTGAAAATGACAAAGCGGAGCTAGCAGTTTTTTGAGAGGCGCACATCTTAAGTAAGACCAAGCAGTATACTCTATAACCCAAATTTCACCCATCAATCATACACCAAAAAAAGAAGGGAATTCAAAGTTCTTTTAATAATACCTAAGATATACAAGGTCTTTTTTAAATAGCCAGGACAGCCAGTGAGGAAAACCTGGGTAATTATTTTTCTTTAAAAATCGAATCTATGCAAAGTACGAAACTGGAGAGTGCCACCTAAGGTGTTGTTAAGTATCATTCGAACCATTCGGGTGTTATCTCGTGAGCTTACGACCAAGGTTTTTCACGTCAGCCTCTGCGTAAGACCTGTGGGTCTCAATGGGATACTAATTAATCTTGTGCCGTGTTATGACAGACGCATTCTAATCGTTAGAGTACACGCGAGCTTGAAGACCCTTTACGACCAAAAACGACCAACGGCTTGGTTTGGTATTGTGGGGTTTCATGCCATTTTTCAGGATATGATAGGCTATACATGGCGGCCAGTATATTTGGTGGACGAAGAGCCCGAGAAGACCCACCGACCCACGGGAAGCTACTAGCAAGCTTTCTCACATACCCACGTTCAGGACAGTCGCAAGTTTGCGCTGGACGAACAGGCGCATTGGGCGAGCGTCGCCTATGGTACCCTCCCCCCACCCGACTTGGAAAACAATACCGTAAACTCCGCAAAATGGCTGTATCGCCCGCTCCTTACGACGGCCTGCCCACGTTAATCGTGCCGAGGCTCGAACTCGCGCAGAGCTGAGGGATCTATAACGCGCCTTTGACCACTCCACCACCAGGGACACCATGTTTATTACGGAGAATCCAGTATAGTTCATTGATATAAAGTAGTCCATGATACTGCATATTCGAGAATGATATAGAAAAACGAGCTAAAAGCTATTTATGAATATAATATATATTCCTTAGTATTTCCCAACGATGTTATTAATACAACGATGTATTAACATTGTGAGAATAGTGTATACTTACAATAGCTTGTTTTGCTACAGCGCTATTTAACTGGTTTTATGCTTCTGTATGAACTGAATGACAAACAATAATACATTATATAGTATTGCATAATAAATATCATCTACGGAAGCGTATTAAAGTAGCAGTGACATTACTGCAGTAATAGATAATGGTGTATTGTAGGGAGCATTAATTGCAGTATTATTACAGGGAGCATTCATTATGTACATATTCCCCTTAAAGTGACCTTTGTTCGCAATAAGGAAGAAATACATATTTCCAAAATTTATATTTCAAGTATTCGTGTATTATTAAACATATCCAAGTGTTATGTGCAGTTTTATTTCTGACACTGAAAATTCTAAGAGTTTCTTCCTGGATTTTACGTCTTCAGATCTATATACAATGGAAAACACACCCGAGTGGCATCGTATTTCCAAGTGTTCTACAATTCAATGTGTGTCTGTTTGAATTCTTTCTTGAGAAATACATTAATTTTATTTTTCAGTTATTCTTTTCCTGTGTGTGTTCTAAACATTTAATATTTAACCAAACACGTGACATTTGCATTTAGCAAAGAAGAGTTCTATGTTTAATTTAATATGTAAGAGAACATATAAATTATTTCAATTTACTTGTACCCACTTCACAACAAAGGAATTTAGACTGGAATTTGAAAGACTGATAATTTTATTCTCAAATCATTCTCACACAGTGTACAGTTCATCTTTATTTTCATTAAATTGTTGAAACTTAAATAGCTCTCCTGTTTTGTGAATGAAAATCCCAAGTTGACATCAAGTCGAAGTTGACCTTGTGCTGAAGTAAAGCTTGGGACGTTACAATCACTAAGATCTACTTTTACTTATAATTAGTAGTATCCTCCAACGACAACGTACCATTTAGCGATTAATCAATAAGATTGATCAGCGGTCACTTGGAATTTCTCACATGGGATACAATGCAGTCCGATTCATCTGTGCACCTAAAAAAATTCTTGCATACCTTGCCAAAGTAGTTACGATCACTGGATAAATCTAAATCTATATACAATATGTTTGAACTTTCTTTTGCTCGCATATCTCTCCTACATTCGGCTGCTAACATTCGTTTCGAATAAGGTTTTTTTCTATATGGACATATGTCCCAACCCTTTTGACTTTAAAGTGAGAAACTCTGTATTAAGGAAAGCCGATCATCCATTTCATTTAAGATTCTACTTACCAGGTCCAGGAGTAGTGCATAATGTCAGTAAAGTCGTCACATGTTCTTTATATGCACAATCAGAACTGACGGTGTCATGTATTGTTGGTGTCTAATGTCCAATGAGCATACATCTGTTACATGTGCACATTGTTCCATATCCAATTGGAGGGTGATATGTTCCGTTTTCTTTAAAACCTATCAAAGGCTATGGGGGGCTTTGCCTGAAATAACGTTTATGTAAGAAAGCTTGAAAAACATTTGAGGCATTTCAAATGTATCAACTTTATATCTTATGTTTACTAACTAAGGATACACTGTCTAAGCCGAATAGAAAAACTTCAGAGAACTGAGCAAAACTTTTGTGTTGCAATTACTTTTTAGAAGAGATGCAGATTTTCACGAAACATTATAAAATGTCGAGTCATTTACACTGCAGTACATTCACCATACGCATACTGAACTGATCCTATTAATATAACGCTTGCAAATGCTGATCGCAAAATCTTCTAATGGTTCTAATAATGTAGACATATGAAACGCTGCTGACAATGAGCTAAAATTCCATCTGGAAAATAGATGATCACATTTACTGTTATACGTAGCCAATATGGATGGATACCTGTAACAGGCCTATATGACAATCGTATTTCCTGTCCTGGTAAAGAATGCATGCTTGTCGACACTACGAAGAAACAACAGTTCCATGCGTACAGACTGGGATTAAGTACAGGAAATAAGCAAACGATAGGGATTTTTAAAATTGCTTTATTGTGCAAGAAATTTCTTATAATCCAATTGTGGGAAATACTGCCGCGTGGGTTTATAATACTTTTACAGATATAGGTAACAGTTTAGAGAAACACTGGTCAGAAAGAGGGGAATGAGCAGGCAGTGACCAATATGATGTATTGTTAGCAGTTGTTATGTTCTTTTGGTAGTCTAATGGAACAACATTGATATACATGATAACAAAGCAAAATTGGCTCATTGTTCCTGTCAGGGCAAATACCTTCCCAAGCTACGTCGCTGGAATGCTATCCTGTTCTTGTTGCTGGATTTGATGATATAAATGTATTTAGTCGACTACATTCTGATTAAGTGAATCTGGAGAAGGCTGAAAACAGAATAATCTCCCATGAAACTGATGTCCCTAAGCAGGTTTTTAAAACTTTTCAACAGCACATATTAGATTTCTGACATACAGATGTTAGATTTCTGACATACATATGTTCTTTAACACATAAGGATGTATGGTTCTGAGAGAGAGAGAGAGAGAGAGAGAGAGAGAGAGAGAGAGAGAGAGAGAGAGAGAGAGAGAGAGATGCTATATGGATTTTACTCAATCCCATGAAGTGATGTTGTTAGCCAGTTCTATAGCCGTTGGAAAACGACATTTTCGCGAGCCGAAGGTCGTCGATCTACTTCGTTCAACATCGACCCGTTATAGCTATTCAAAACTGATTTGAACAAACGCTCTCTTGCAGTATTTGGACCACCTCGGCTATTTCTGCGAGACAAAAATATGCCTCGGTATGATCCGTAGGATTGAATTTGAATTTGCGAATGCTCTTGCAGATAAAACTGCTACTTCTCGTACTAAGAGAAAACAATTGGCCAATGAGAGAGACCGTTACAAATGATATGCATTCAATACGGCGCATTCCATGATGACCATTCATGCCTTGGCTCTATTGTAAAACTTGTGTATGAACGGTTGGAGAAACTGAAATGCGATGTGTGCTGTCGGCGACAGAAATCGCAATTATTATTCCCAACAGTCATCCTAGGTAACTGTAAGAAGCAATTTTATTATGTCCGTTTTTTTTCAGCTGCTTCCAATCAGAGTGGTAGATAATATTTCTGCTAGCTACATATGCCAAGGGTGGTTGTGGAACGAAGCCAATCGACGACTATTGGCTAGCGAAGATGGGAAACTAAAACTACTTTTTTAGTTCGAGTACTCAGAACTTTAGCAAAACTTGCAAGATGTGATCTTTCAGTATAGCCACCATGTCCAATGCTACATTTTGGCTTCTTATTTTTGTCGAAAATTAGTGGCCACTGTAATTACTGTAACAGGCAAATAATTTTAGAGTGAATAAATGCCCCTTAATATAAGCCACTACCTGCACATAGCACTCAAGCCACCACCCGCACATAACACTCAAACCACCATCTGCACATAACACTCAAGCCACCACCTGCGCATAACACTCAAGCCACCACCTGCACATAACACTCAAACAGCATAAAAGGCAAGTTTCCAACAAATTGCTTGGGAAACATCTCACATTTAACAACCATGCATCCTATCATCCAAGGACAATGAATGGTGCTGCAAACTTTATATATTAACCAACCATATACTGCATAAACAATACGTACACCTTATCTGTATGTGTTATCCAAAACAACCTCCAATACATAGGTTTTTAATGCAACTAGACAATTGAAATTGGACAAGAAAGACAAAGAGACTAGAGATGCAACAAATTTAATTCTTAACTGTGTTTAAATGTGCATTTGAGACATATTGTAATAGACTTGGGGCACTATAGCTTTAATATGATGGGGGGGGGGGGGCCTTGTCGTAAATTAAATTTGTTCATTTCAATGATTATATACTGTTGAAAGAGTGAATTTAAACATTATAGCATGATTGGAAATGTAGAGATCATGACTTACCCTGATATTTGTATGCACTTTTTCATGTTGGGTGTCAAGTGTGATTGCCGGTCATGTGGGTAGCAACTGCTTTGTCATCAAGTTCGATCTTGCACATCGTTAGATACTAATAAAATCGTGTAGAATCTTACTTCATACGAATGTATCACACTCAGAAATATGCTTATCACACCTAATTTCCATTCCAAATCAACATTTGAATAACACCAAGTTTGATGACATCTTCAGCTGACGCTACAAAGTACGTCTGCAGCCAAGATGCCCGACGCTAGATCACATGACCGGTTCCACACACTAAATTTATCCTATTTAACATTTTTACTTAATTTCACTTGTTCATTGTAAATGCTGGTCTTCTTTATATAAGTATGAGATTGTTTTTAACTTTTAATATTTTATTCTTCATTTTTTAAGCTAGTCAATGTATTTTCAATGTTGTCAGCGTTCACTAGTACTTGTTTACTCTTCAACCATGCCTAGCGACCTAGGTTACGACTTAAAAGGACTTTATGTTTGACGGACAAGAGATAATACAAAATGTTTATATATTTGTTACTGTTTGAGTGTAAACGGACAAGTATTGCTAATTAAATTGTATGATAACCCTCAGTTTGCCTCACTGTTTGTAGAGTATCTGTTCGGCACAACCCGACCTGTTCGGCGTGCCGGACAAGCAATGATTGGTCAGAATTACGTCACATGACTATTTTCCGAAGAGTATAAATTGGAGCGAAATTCGAAGGTCGGCAGATAGCTGTCAACAGTAATAGCGTCCATAGATACATATCTCCACCAAATAAAAACATTACTGTCTTGAGGTATTTATAATAACACATATACTAAACCACATTAAGAAGCTAATAGATAGTTATAAAAATAAGACAAGTCAATGAAATTTTATTTCTTTATTATCAAAATAGAGATTGAAATGACATCTGTGGTACAATAATCTAAATCAATTCAATTCACTGCTACTGATTCCGGTTTAATGCAAAACTAATATTGTGCCATACTAAAAATAAGCAGCTATCTCCCGCCACACTAAGAATTCAAGGTTTATTTACAAAATACCTGCACTGTAGGCCATCCATTTCTTGCTGAATGATTAGATTGGGGTTATGAAGGCCAGCATATAATAGTCTCTGTATATTACACATATTTATATACTCATGTTTTGGTTGTCTTTTCCTTTTATTAGCATTTTATCACAATAACACAGTCAAAAATAAAAAGGTTCTGAATTGAAGAATTTTTAAAACTTATTATTACAATTATATAAGCTTACACATATCACACACCCCCCCACCACCAATCTGTTACAAAATTTATTGGCATTTAAAATAGTGTGATATCTGAATACTCAATAAAACTACATCACTCTACCCTTAAAAGATAAGTGCTGCTCAAGGTTTGTCTAATAGTGATAAATGACATATTGAAAAAAGATTTGACGGCTGAAAATGACACCTACTTTATTTTGAAAAATGTGATACATTTGTCAGGAGAGAATCTGTTCAAAGTGCCAAAGATCTTTGAATAAGATACAAACCACCAATACGTTTCTTCTAAAAAATCTGATACGGTTGGTAGCCAAAAATGGAAGTGCAGACTGGTAGAATTCATGTGTCTTATAGTTTGACCCATCTGAAAGTATATACGGTACAGCATTTCTAAGATTTGACTATTTACTCAAACTATATTGACACCTATATACCACATATATCAAACATAGATAAAAGCGTTTATCCATGGATTTCACGTTATATGTTGGATACAAGATTATATGAAATAAATTTATTTGAACGACACCAATATAATCCAACAGGTTAGAGAGTTATAATAACTTCGCTCCAAGCCGGCACTGTTTGAGTCCAGCTTGCACAAACCTAAAAAAATGTACTGCATTAACTCTGTGTGTAAGGCATAAGACTTTGACCTAAATAAGATTTTGACCTAAATAAGACTTTGACCTAAATAAGATTTTGACCTAAATAAGACTTTTACCTAAATAAGATTTTGACCTAATTTAATTAACTATAACTAGTTTTCATCCTTATATTGGACATCCAGGGACGTCAACGACACTCGTTGTTCCTCAGAGGAACCTACTGAATCAAACAATCATTGTTATCTAACAGGTACACACCACTGAAGTGAATATTTTATTTAAACAAAGTTACCCCTACCGGCCAAATGAGATAAGTCTGCAGTTTATTTAGCTACATATTGTAAACACAAGATGGCATGATCCAACTTTAGGAAGTGTAGGTTGTGATATTTCTTCTAATTAAAACAAAACCATAAATTAATATTTCTGTTGGTGTAAGACTCGAGATACCACCTATCTGTTTCGGTCACCACGTTACAGCAAGTTCTCAGCAATTGTCTGAAACTCATTCTATTTATTTAATTATATTGAATATGTTCCCTATTTACATGTAAGATGTAATCCACACATTGTATTTGTTATTGCGGATTTATCTCCCATGAGTCTATTAGAAAGCAGCTCCAGTCTGGTCATATTTTAATAGCGACGAGCAGTAATTCTTGTACGTCTCTGTGAATGCTGTGACGGTCTTTTAGTCACTTGTTCATGGGATCTTTTCACCATTATGATGTGAAATTACTATGACTGACTCAGTTTGCATTGGTCAAGTGTCATCTATGTGCCTTGTCCTTGACCATTAAATAATTACAAATGACAATTTAAATTGTGGCTGTCACTTTTTCTGTTTATTTTCTACCTGAAAGAACCATTTTTATCTTCTACTTCTTGTCTTCTTTGGAAATATGAAGTAGACACGTGGCAATATGCGTCTGCGACTGTTCACGCCATCTTTAAGTTATTTGTGTCTGGCCCTTGTACTACTCCTTGTTGTACAGCTTGAAAAATAATTGCTTTGAGTCTGTCATATTTTGTAATCAAAGTTTGAATAAGTGTCATGAATCCATTATCGCCGACTGGGATGTTTCCGAGAAATGTCATGTCCATCTTTGGCTCAGAAACCCCGAGGCTCTCAATATGAGGTCTAAAAGCTGACGCTTGTTTATGTTCGTTACTATCTCTTGAGGTAGTCTTCTGTATTAGGGCACTTAGACATGGATAACACGAAGGCCCTTTGCATAACGGGAAGGACCCATTCTGTGCCTTATTCCATGGGACTATGATGTGGGAATCACTGAAGGGGACCAGTAGCTGCCTATTATTATCCTTGTCTTCCCAAAGTAAGATCTTTCTCTTCCTCATGTCGTATATAATCCATTGCCAGTGAATGAGGGTCCCAGCTCTGGCGGAAATGTAAATCTCCCAGTGGTTTCCAATTGTGTTGACCGCCAAAAGGGGTCGGTTCTCATCCCAGTTTCCAAGGGTAACATGAGACCCAATGGCAGCAACAGAGGTCCTCTTGGGGTCAAGAATGTCGTAGTTTGTCTCTAGTTTCACTATGACGTCGTCTTTGTAGCATGTCATCTGCAATATATAAAAAAATATCTATTTTAGTTTCATTATTTTATTTCATATTGTATACATTATACATTATAGAGAATTTTGCGATTAAAAACACCTGTTAAAATTCAGTAGGTGAAATTCCATGGTACTTTATTTGCATAAAAACCTATGATAGATTTTATGCATTTATGTTCTTACATAATTGTTACTGAGTTCCTGCTTGTTTCAGGTGTTTGACCTTGTGAAATCTGCTGGTTTTAGATTTTACAATATCACCAAAAAAGGTAATTATTATACTCCTGCTAATTGCGGCCTTCTTATCAAGATGACCCATACTGTTCAAAGTATGAAACATTATTTAACCAATAAACTGTGTAAACCGGTAGTGGGGAATCAATACAGACTAATACAATTCAATAGTCATGTTTCAGGGAAACTTCTACTGTCAATGTTACATACAAAATGGAAATAACCATTGTATACAAATCGATGTATAAATAAAACGAATACATTTCTCTCAAACAATTGCATTATTTAAAAATAACGTGTTATCAAGGGACAACTAGTTAAGCGCAAGAATATGTTTTATCACATAGGCAATTAAATTTGCTATTGTGCGAATTTTCAAAAGAGTATATTTTGTGTGATACAGGAGGATATGTTTGGGGATTTCTTCTTAAACCACAAGAACACTTATTGTCTAGTGATAGATGATTTGTAAAAAGATCGGCGTTTAGTGAGTTGCAACCTAATCTCAGGTCCGGCATGCGAGATCCGGTCAGTTTTCTCTTCCTGTTATTAATATACTGATGCCTTTACTGAGCCTCTATTCAAATATTCTGAAAGAATGCTAAAAATGGTTGTTCATCATCTCTGGTGTATATGGTTCGATTCACTAATACATTTCGGTAGAAATGAATGAGAAAACAATTAAGTGAAAAATTAAATGTGGGTTGCCAAATCAGACGCGAATTAAAACTCAGTGGACGTGTCCAGGTTCTGTACTATTAAACTTAATCGTGACGGTTCGGCCCACATATGTGGGACGTTTTGGCCCACTATACTTTAATATAGATAGTATATAAAAAGTGCATGCAGATTAAGTAATATTGATAAAGAACATTTGTGACTTATTATACATGTGAGAGTGATAGTTATAGTTTATGTTATTTTAATTTCTAATTTAAATAAATTAGTTTTGATCAAAAGTTATTATTTAGTGTATGCGTAATTTGCGTCTTAAACTATTTGTGTATTGAATTAATACATTTAAAGAAAAAAGTACATAAATGTGTTACTTTTTTTTCGATACATGATGTGTAAATGTGGAACAAAAGAATTTGTAAAAATTATGCAAATATATGCCTTGTATTTTTGGAATATTAATATCATTAATTTAAATATATACTATTTTTTATTGGTTTGTAATACCTTTAATAATTTAATTACACTTAGTTAAGTAGATGTTTGTCAAAGCTCGTTTTTCTTATCAGTTTTATTATCGGATTGATTAAGGTATGTAACTGATTGCAAAAATGGTAATTATCTTATTCTATGAATTATTGTTATATGGTTTCATCTTATAAGCGAGCCTTTGATAAGAAAGAGTGAAAAAATCCCTGCCATATTTGATGGGCTTAATATTAAAATAGGTTTATTTATAACAACTTTCGATGTTTTATTGTTGCTCATACTTAATAAACAAATAATAATTATATATAATATATTCGTTATATTTCTTTTAATTTTAAATTTGAAAAAATGCAGGGCTATTTTTCAAAGTGTAAATGAAAAACATTTTGTAAAAGTTTTTCTTATAGTTTTATGATGAAGGGAGGTAGTAGAACATATATGTTATATTACTGGACTGCATTCAAATGATCACCGATAACACGAGTCTGTGGGTAATAACTCCTCCAGTTATTATTAACGATTTTAAAGATCTTAGTAAATAAATATATCAGAAGGAATGGCTAGATTAATGTGTCTTGTGAGTAGTATTCCTATAATAACTAGATAAATGTGTCTTGTGAGTAGTATTCCTATAATGACTAGATAAATATGTCTTGTGAATAGTATTCCTATAATGACTAGATAAATGTGTCTTGTGAGTAGTATTCCTATAATAACTAGATAAATGTGTCTTGTGAATAGTATTCCTATAATGGCTAGATAAATGTGTCTTGTGAGTAGTATTCCTATAATGGCTAGATAAATGTGTCTTGTGAGTAGTATTCCTATAATAACTAGATAAATGTGTCTTGTGAGTAGTATTCCTATAATAACTAGATAAATGTATCTTGTGGGTAGTATTCCTATAATGGCTAGATAAATGTGTCTTGTGAGTAGTATTCCTATAATAACTAGATAAATGTGTCTTGTGGGTAGTATTCCTATAATGACTAGATAAATGTGTCTTGTGAGTAGTATTCCTATAATAACTAGATAAATGTGTCTTGTGAGTAGTATTCCTTTAATGGCTAGATAAATATGTCTTGTGAGTAGTATTCCTATGATGGCTAGATAAATGTGTCTTGTGAGTAGTATTCCTATAATAACTAGATAAATGTGTCTTTTGGGTAGTATTCCTATAATTGCTAGATAAATGTGTCTTGTGAGTAGTATTCCTATAATAACTAGATAAATGTGTCTTGTGAGTAGTATTCCTATAATGGCTAGATACATATGTCTTGTGAGTAGTATTCCTATAATGGCTAGGTACATATGTTTTGTGAGTAGTATTCCTATATTGGCTTGATAAATGTGTCTTGTGAGTAGTATTCCTATAATAGCTAGATCAATGTGTCTTGTGAGTAGTATTCCTATATTGGCTAGATAAATGCACAAGAACAACGCTGTGTCTTGTGAGTAGTATTCCTGTAATGGCTAGATACATATGTCTTGTGATTAGTATTCCTATAATGGCTAGATAAATGTGTCTTGTGAGTAGTATTCCTATAATGGCTAGATCAATGTGTCTTGTGAGTAGTATTCCTATAATGGCTAGATAAATGCACAAGAACAACGCTGTGTCTTGTGAGTAGTATTCCTATAATGGCTAGATAAATGTGTCTTGTGAATAGTATTCCTGTAATGGCTAGATAAATGTGTCTTGTGGGTAGTATTCCTATAATGGCTAGATCAATGTGTCTTGTGAGTAGTATTCCTATAATGGCTAGATAAATGTGTCTTGTGAGTAGTATTCCTCTAATGGCTAGATCAATGTGTCTTGTGAGTAGTATTCCTATAATAACTAGATAAATGTGTCTTGTGAGTAGTATTCCTATAATGGCTAGATCAATGTGTATTGTGAGTAGTATTCCTATAATGGCTAGGTACATATGTTTTGTGAGTAGTATTCCTATAATGGCTTGATAAATGTGTCTTGTGAGTAGTATTCCTATAATGGCTTGATAAATGTGTCTTGTGAGTAGTATTCCTATAATGGCTAGATCAATGTGTCTTGTGAGTAGTATTCCTATATTGGCTAGATAAATGCACAAGAACAACGCTGTGTCTTGTGAGTAGTATTCCTATAATGGCTAAATACATATGTCTTGTGATTAGTATTCCTATAATGGCTAGATAAATGTGTCTTGTGAGTAGTATTCCTATAATGGCTAGATAAATGCACAAGAACAACGCTGTGTCTTGTGAGTAGTATTCCTATAATGGCTAGATAAATGTGTCTTGTGAATAGTATTCCTATAATGGCTAGATCAATGTGTCTTGTGAGTAGTATTCCTATAATGGCTAGATAAATGTGTCTTGTGAGTAGTATTCCTATAATGGCTAGATCAATGTGTCTTGTGAGTAGTATTCCTATAATAACTTGATAAATGTGTCTTGTGAGTAGTATTCCTATAATGGCTAGATCAATGTATCTTGTGAGTAGTATTCCTATAATGACTAGGTAAATGTGTCTTGTGAGTAGTATTCCTATAATGGCTAGACAAATGCACAAGAACAACAATGTGTCTTGTGAGTAGTATTCCTATAATGGCTAGAAAAATGCACACGAACAACGCTGTGTCTTGTGGGTAGCTTTTAAAATCACTGTAGCTTCGTTGGACAAAGAACGGTTTAGCATGTCGCAAAACTTTTTTAGAGGTGTGATTTTGTTTGTCACGCTGTTGTATCAACAGAGGCTAACTGAAATAATTTGTAGGACCATGGCAATCAACATAAATCAAAGTCTTAAATATAACTAAAGGAAGGCAATGCCATAAATCGGTTTTCGTCCGTATATAATGTTTGCAACACTTATCTTTCATTTACACAAACGTGAAAATGTCATTGTTCATCCTTAAGTGCACCAGGTAATGATATGCGCAATAAGTTGAGGTCTCTTTAAGCTAATATCCTTTAATAAGTGTTTGTACAATAAATTGATGCTTTTTAACGATCGCCAGTAATATATTTAAAATACTGAGAAAAAAGTGTGAGCCTATTTAAACTGAAGAAAAAAGTCTGTATCTTTTATGATTTCTTGTTGGGAATATTTGTATTTTTCTGTTTATCTGAACTACCTTTCAGTCATATATTTTAAATTTGCTATTAAAGTTTTCAGAAATTGTTTTCCGCGTGAATAATTTGTGCATCGTTTGTTATTCACTGTTCAACCACAGCAGCACGGGATCACATATGTTTGCGATGGCAGCACAGGTAAATTATCGCAAAACTTTTTTTGTGATATTGTTTGTCACGCTGTTGTATCAACAGAGGCCAATTGAAATTATTTGTAGGACCATGGCAATCAACATAAATCAAAGTCTTAAATGCAACTAAAGGAAGACAATGCCACTAATCCGTTTTGAAACAAAGACGACAGACCGCCCGTATATAATGTTTGCAACACCTATAATAATAATAATAATAATAATAATAATAATAATAATTCGTCACCACAACAAATACACCTGAAATTCTGCAGACTGTAGACAAAGCTGAATAGAATATGGGTTGAAAACAGCGCAGGGGATCTGCGAATTTAACGTCGGTGATCTGGTATATATTCCTTTTGTTATTATTATTCACGAAGTTATGCCTTATATTAAACAATAAAATGGTGAAAAATCATGTTGCCTATTTTGGGTGTCAGTAATCACAATAATTGTATATATAATAACGGAATTTGCACATGTTGGCCGATTATACTAAATCGATGTTCTGTCAGTAGAGAAGAGTTACTTCCCTTGTGACTGATTTGTATCCTACATAATTATGAAAATCACTTTCAGCGATGCACAGTATTGACAATTACTGAGAGTTATTCCAAAAATCCATTAATATTATCGTCATTATTCAAACATCATTATAAAAGTAATACAGTATATTCCAATGAAAACATCATTATTAAAGTAGCACAGTATATCCCTAGTAAAATGTATGTGTGTCGAAACGTCCCGGCCTAATCGTCCCGACCGACAGGAACGTTTGGTCTGAAACATCCCAGGTCGAACTGGGTTTTAGCCGAAACGACCCAGATACCCCTTTTTATGTCATGCAACAACGGTGATGAAGCAAAATCATAAAATTGTTAATATTATTATAAAGTTTTACTAGTATTTCGTCAGTATTTTATTCATCTTATGTGAAAATATGCAAAAACAGACTAATCAGGAACTACTTTGAACTTTCTGCACTCACATAGCGACAGTTTCGCCAACTTCGCACTATATAGTCTGGAAAGAGAAGTCATTTCGCCCTAATATTACAGTCCAGCATGGACCCTGAATTATTAGACTAGGTTACTTGGAATCTTTATATCCCTTGCTATCCTCAGTAAGTAAATCTTTCCTCTAATAACGGGATGTTGATGTTCTGGCGCTGAAGTTCAGGCCCAGAAAAGACCCTGGGACTTTCCCTTAAGGAATTTGACTTATGTGATATGTTAATTTTTATTACAATTAGCCTCTGACAGTTAATTACTTGCGTGTATGTGTGTGTGTGTGTGTGTATGTGTGAGAGAGAGAGAGAGAGAGAGAGAGAGAGAGAGAGAGTTACAAATGTATATCAAGCAAATATACACTAATTCTCATCTAAGTACGCAGTCACTCCTGATTCCTACCACATAAAACAAGGCATATAGAGATCATTACAGAGCGTATTATACATAGCTACAAATAGATACCAAACAGAGATGCCAAACATAGACACCAAACAGAGATACCAACATAGACACCAAACAGAGATACCAAAAAACATAGACAGCAAACAGAGATACCAAACAGAAACACCAAACAGATATACCAAACATAGACACCAAACAGAGATACCAAACAGAGCGGAAAGTGCTATCCCTGGAACCGAAAGGAGGATGCGTTATGATCATTTGAAGTGATTTTTTAAATATGGTGAAATAATATTGTCATACACGTTAGAGAATTCTTAATTCATACTCTATTGAGATTCGAACCAGAGAGAGAGAGAGAGAGAAATATACACCAAACAAAATACACTAATTCATGCAAGCACACAGTCACTCTTGGCGTGATATACTCAATAATGTGTGAAAAGTGCCGTTAGAACCACACTTATGATGATAATGCGCGTTTTGCAAAACATATATTTATTCTACGGCGCGCTTACTCCGATACTATAAAAAGTCATGTTGAGATCCCTGCAATGTAACACATGAAAAATTCGCGAGGTTGGATGTTGACTCGGTAAGTAAGAAGTGGGACAGGTGCTCATATAAAATTGTTTCAATAAAATTAATTTCCAATTTAAATTTCATTAGACTCCATGATAACAATGATCTGCTTGATATGACACCAGAGTGTTGGACAAAGATGTAGCGTCAGCACAATGATAACTATATGGAGATGATTGAAATAAAGTTCTAAAAATGTAAATATAAAGATTTTTTTTTTAATTTTAGGGTAAGACAAAAGAAATTTAAATGATTTAAGAAAATTAAACAGTTCAAAACAATCTTGAGAACTTAATTAAACAATTCAAAACAATCTTGAGAACTTATTTACGAACAAATTCATTATGAGTCAAATAAAATAACATACTAAATGACTTATATTATGAACAAAAATTGACCCATTTTATATTTTAAGAACGAAAAATCTTTCTTGCTGGGAAACAATTTTTGGATTTAGTAGTAAGACAAATTCACTAAACAAGTTTCAACTTTCATTAAAATATGCAACAAAATTTCTTACCTTGTAAAGTCGAATAAAATCGAATAGGTTTCAGGGATGCTTATTGTTTATTCCATGTGAGTTCGAGTGACTCGATTCTCTGAGAACTATTATATGTACTTAATACTTCTGGATAAGGTGTGAATTTTACACTAGCCAATCCAAGCGTACTTTACGAAAAAAATCTATGACGTTTTAACCAATTTGGTCGTTAACTTTCACATTTTAAAGATGCTCAGGTCCAATTACCTTGACAGCTGAAGTGTGCGTTTCTCGACTGTGTAAGATAAGCTTCCTATAGTTAATTGATATTCAATTGGGGCACACTGGTCTGAGCAATTCATTACCAAACAAAGAAATGGATATATCTACCACTTTGATTAGCTTCGGCTCTTTGTTCGATTTCCGGACTTAATTTTTATAATTGAGCCTTGGATAAACTCAAGAAACTGTCATCCTTTGTTCCCAAAAGTAATTCAAATAATGTCAGGTGGCTATAATGTAAAGCAACCTGTCACTTGCTAATCCCCTTTGTTAATTTAAGCCACCTAACAAATCTCGGTTAATTTAAAAATTTACTCCAATTCCAAAAGGTTAACAATATACTACACGTCTCACACAATTTGACATGAAATACCAATTATTACCAAAAATGAATAAACGACAGATTATATTTATAATATACTTACTAAATACTATTTATGACAGATTCCATTTATAAGATACTTACGAAATAATATTTATGACAGATTCCATTAATAAGATACTTACTAAATACTATTTATGACAGATTCCATTTATAAGATACTTACTAAATAGTATTTATGACAGATTCCATTTATAAGATACTAAATAGTATTTATGACAGATTCCATTAATAAGATACTTACTAAATAATATTTATGACAGATTCCATTTATAAGATACTAAATACTATTGATGACAGATTCCATTTATAAGATACTTACTAAATAATATTTATGACAGATTCCATTTATAAGATACTTACTAAATAATATTTATGACAGATTCCATTAATAAGATACTAAATAGTATTTATGACAGATTCCATTTATAAGATGCTAAATACTATTTATGACAGATTCCATTTATAAGATAATAAATAATATTTATGACAGATTCCATTTATAAGATACTAAATACTATTTATGACAGATTCCATTAATAAGATACTTACTAAATACTATTTATGACAGATTCCATTTATAAGATACTTACTAAATACTATTTATGACAGATTCCATTAATAAGATACTAAATACTATTTATGACAGATTCCATTTATAAGATACTTACTAAATACTATTTATGACAGATTCCATTAATAAGATACTAAATACTATTTATGGCAGATTCCATTTATAAGATACTTACTAAATACTATTTATTTTATTTATGTATTTTGCTTCTTTCCAATGAAAGTTCAATAACAAATCACGATGCAGTGAAGAAATAAATATGAATTGTTTTGGGGGAGATTTCTACTCGAGGTTTTCTCTTCTGACAAAAACACTGGTGTATACATACACACACTTACACAGACATGTACACGGACACATACACGTTTATGTAAGTAATAAAAATACAAGAATAGATAAAATCATTGAGTGTTCTATCTCAAAGTAACATAGAATATGTACTCTGAATAGACACAAAGATTTTGTCTTCAATCATACACCTTCACGGTATACATGACAAAAGTTGGTTAATGATTTTGAGTACGGCAATCATGGGGGCCACCTCAACAATTTATTCGGCAACCAGATTGTCAAAGCTGTTGCCCAGGACAAATATGCGTTTTCAAAATGTGTCTACCCTCGTTTAGTATACAACAAGCTATGTCAAAAATTCGAGTTTGTTAAATAAAAAAAGCGATGGAGATGCTTTTAATTGTAATCAATTAGACATACCTGCATGCATAATTTTTCCTTTTTCTAACACCCCCACCCACCCCCTCCATCAATGCCAACATCTTCAAATTTTTTCTTTCTTTTTTCTCATTTGTTGTCTTGCAAGTATACAATAATATGTTTCTACTGTAAATACTTGTAAGTTACTCTTTGACATAATTACAATATGGTACGTACTATTTTCTTTTAAGATCTCATTAACATTTTCAATGTTTGCAATATTGTACCTTCATTAATCACATCATCTACATTAGTAAAATAAATATTATTGTTAATGAGGAGAGAGCTCGAAATAAGATTATGCTTGTTGCTGAATCCTCTATATCTTTTGTTAGATATTACGTACTTTCCATGATGACTACAGCAAATACATACTGTTTAAATCGTCCTTGTATTTAATAGGTATGTATAATTGGCAATCGTAATTATTTGTGGTCACTGTGAAAAACAACGGTCACAAAATCCTAGCAAAATTATTGTAATATATGAGGTTACGATACGTGTTTATCTCGGATACATTTGTACGTGTTAACATATTTTATGCTCGTGCAGAAAGAACTTGTCGCTAATTATTTCATGACAAGTCATTATGTATGTTATGACAAGCAAAGGTAATAGGCAGCGTCATGGCAACAAACTTACATCTTGGCAAAAATATAATTAATTAAAAAAAGTACAACAATGCTTAAATTTTGTTCATCTAGAACTATAAACCTTAGCTCTTAGGGACAGAACATTTAATTAACGGGGGTTTGGGAGGGGGGCCTGGGATTTTCTTTTGAGCCGGGATATTGGTTTTTTTTTTTTTTTTTTTTTTTACGTCATTATATTATTTTTCCAACTAATATAATATATATAATATTTTGTTATTTCTATAAATCATAGCAAGAATATTGTTTTCAAGCTATTTGAAAGCTGGAAATGTTTCCAACAAAATCTCAGCACCCCCCCCCCCCCACACACACACACACACACACCACCACCACCACCACCACCACCACCACCACCACACACAATAAAATGTTCGGTTGCTTATTGAAAAATAGAAGACATCATCAGATATTCATTAGAGCGTGTATCGAGTAGTATTCCTATAAGGTGGCGCTCTACAGTTTTGTATTTAGCATAGAGTTAGATTGTTAAAAAAAAGGAATTTCCCAGGTTTTCCTCACTGATTGTCCTGGCTATTTAAGAAATATCTTGTATATCTTAGGTATTATTCAAAGAACTTGAATCCTCTTTATTTTGGTGTATGATTGATGTGTGCAATTTGGGTTATAGAGTATACAGCTTGGTCTTACTTCAGATATGCACCTATAAAAAAAATTTTTTTAAAAAAACCCTGCTAGCTTTGCTTTGTCATTATCACTTCCTTTACTTCAAAGGTAAATTGTAAAAAAAATAGCCGATAACTTTGTTTACTTTTTATATATTTTGTAATTCATTCATTGTACTTTCAGAAGCTGGTAATGCCTACTCCGGCAAAATTCGTTTTCCCTATTTTAATACCTGCTAAAAATAGTGTACTTTGGACTAATTCAGGCTGATTTTTCGAGCACATGGGGGCGGCCATTTTTGTCAGCAGTGTGCTTAGATCATGTACAATTTCCACAAGTACAATATGTAAAGAAATTTCAGCCACTGTACATGAAAGTAGCATAGAGGTATGCCAACATTCTCTTCATTGTGCATGTTGCAAATTCAAACAACTTCACCTTACATTTGCCACTCTCTCAGAAGTAAATAACATCTGTACAGAACCTCTAAGCAGACGGCAGTCATTGAATATTGAACCAGGTTTGACTAGTCTGAATATTCTTTAAAGCGAAAGATCTTGCGCCAAATGCTCTCTTCTACTTTCTGTGTGAACCCTTTTTCAGATTGTTTGCTTGCGTCGTAAAGCAAGCTATGTGAGACTTCTTTTTAAATGCTGATGACGGTGTGCGTAATAAAATTGCGCAACATACAATTACATGCGAGAGGACAAGGGTGTATTATCCGTCCAAACATGACTGGTTTCCATTACAATGTGAAAAACAAGTGGGATTCTCAAGATTGGTGGACGCATTTTTACTTTTGAAATTCAAGCTTGAAGTATTAGATGCAATTAAAGAAGGTTAGATTATGTGGTGGAAACAACCAACTCTCAGCTCTCCCTCGCGACCGACACGTTTTGCATGTGATGGATTGGGGATCGAATCTAACCTGTGCAAAGCGCAACGAAGTGATTAGCCACTAAATTTTCTTTGCCGCAATGTTTATTCAGGACTAAACAAATCTTTATCAGACAATATATTTGTGCAGGGACAAATGACTGTTATTTTTCTAAAGACAAGAGAGAAAAGCACAGTTCTTATCTAAAGTCGTAATATTGTTGCTTTGTTACGTGTAATAATTGTAAGGGAGAGTACTCTATTATTGTCATAAAGTACAGTACAATCCCATTGCCATTTGCAGAAAAAATAAAATGTTGGAATCAGAAAAAGAAATATTTGCAATTTGAATTATTGAAAATGATCTCTTTGTTCACCAGTTTAAAGCTTAAGAAACTATCAAAAACAAAGGTAACTTTGTAGCAATTTGAAGAGAAAAAAAATTAAAAGGCGTGATTTCGGTTAATAGCAACACGGAGATGATATAAACCCCTAGGTGGGCTTCTTGAAAGTATTTTCTTTTTGTTACTTTATTATATTCTCTGGCCCCCCCCCCCAAAAAAAAAAAAAAAAAAACAAAACCAACGCTGATATTGAAAATGTATAAAATTCTACCTACCTACCGACCTACATATATATATATATATATATATATATATATATATATATATATATATATATATATATATATATATGTATATATATTGCACATTGTTTAAAACAGTATTGGTTTCAAACATCATCATAGAAAATATATAAAAAATATCAGATCAAGTGTCACAGAGGATTGAGTAACAAGCTTATTTCAAGTACTCTCCTCATTAAGAGATCTCTTAGTTTTTCCTATGACTTTTTGTTCCTGTGTTATGTATATTGAATGTATAATATGTGTCCACAACATATTTATTGCATTTGAGTTCAAGGTCAGTCTTGGATACGTAGCATTTAACAATTAGATTGTATTTTTCGATGTCTTGATGTGAGAAAAGTCACGTACGCACCGGAGTTTTCTATTAGAGTTACTCATATTCTAGAATGTTCTGTCAGGTGATTTACCTTATATTTATACAGGTTTGGTAAAAAAGATTTCATTCCTATACTAAACTTCATATTATTAAGATCAGTCTATTAAGGAATTTATTTTAGTAATTAGATGTTACAATTGTGAACATCCGAGAAAATTCAGAGACAGGAATTATTTATTTGAAATATTCATTGGAATTACTTAAAATGCTCATTTTCATATTGGATTATTACTTGATTTTGGGAATTATGTGAATTTATTCAAAAATATTCTGGATTACACCATTCAGGCATATCAGAACATTCAAGACTACTGACAAATCAGGATAACAAGGCTATTAGAATTTATTCGGAACGTTCTATACTTAGAACCTGTGATTAGGACACTTTGTCAGATTGCCGACTCTAAACAATCAACTTTTGATTGTTTTGATGCATGTCGCCGAGTGGTGAGTAGGTTAATTGTTCATAATGCAACTCATGAGATTTCATTTACAGGTGTGTTTGGAAATAAAAGGCACGCATCTCTAATAATTAACCAGGAGGATTTCGTTCAAAGTGAGATTGATCTTACGAAAACGTGGCACCTTAAAGCGGTGTTTATAATCTGTTGCTTACGTGTTAATTACAGGAGAACTACTTACTGCTTGGCAAACAATTAAGTGGAAAAAAATAAGTTCGTAAATCATTCTCAAAAATGGGATTGTGAAATATTTTGATGCATGTCACCGTTGATAATTGTTACGTAAATGGATACAATAAGTGTTCATGAATCTTTCAGTTGTGAGTATAAATAAATCATTACAAACAGTCTCTCTCTCTCTCTCTCTCTCTCTCTCTCTCTCTCTCTCTCTCTCTCTCTCTCTCTCTCTCTGACTTAGAAATCTAGCTTTTTCCAAACCCTTTTCTGCCTATCCATTTATCTGCCCATACATGTATATTGCTTTTGCTCTTCTAACTGTATCTGCATTCCAACTTTCCAATCTACATATCTATCTATATGTATTTGTGGCGGACTACTCTCGTTACAAGGTGTCCGATTTGGTTGGTTATCGTTATCTAGAGGATGATCGACCTCTGTGTTATTGCCCGGATCGAGTAAATAATAAAATAAATTATGAAATTTATAGATGGAATAAATAGAGATCTGAGCAGGTATATAGAACAGAATAACACGAGCCCCCGTACATGAATTATAACAATTTAATTAAATTACATAGAACAAATAGAGATAATACATAACATTAGGAAGATACACTTCTTTTTGAAATAAATCATTTACCGAATTTCAATGCAAATATACTTATGTAAATAGCCGATCTGTTTTAAAACGATAGAATTAGTTCATCATAGAATCGAGTGAACAATCGAAGTCATTGCCCTGCCTGCCTGCATAACCTGCTTATCGCTGGTCACTCCAACTTCAATGTTGCTGTTCTCCCCTTGTTTTTTCCTTTTCCTTCTCGTGCTCTCTTATCTCCCCTCCTTTGGCCCTCAAACTTTGTGTGGGTAGGTAGGTGGAAAGGTGGATGGGTGGATGGAGCTATTTTCCCTTTCAAAATAAACAGAGAAGCAACCTAAATCTTCTGTCAAATATCCTTCTGGGAGTTGAGCATTACTCCACTCTCGTTACGTCAGATATCGTCCTATCGGAATTCAAACAGATACCAAAGGCTATCTGGTCAGGCCAAACCTGGCAGACCATAAACAAACCTAGTTTCAGAAGATTAATATTTTTCTAATTCTATTTCATCACTAATTCACATTAACATCACACGAGACACAACAGTTTCAATTCCCGTCTCAGTTATACAAATGAATCAATTAAATTCACTTCATGGCTTAACTACATTAATTTGAGTGAATACTCACTCAAGTCTTTATCATACATTAAATCATCTAAGACAACTTGTATCAAATAAAGTAATGCATGAAATTCTTAGAATACATGATTCCTATAACAATCAAGACGACAAATTCAAACAATTCGTCAGACTCATATAAAGAAGGTTATTGTACGAATTCAGACAAATGAACTCAAACAAATAGTTATACTCATATCAAGAAAATTGATCTACGAATTTAAACAAATAAATTCAAGCAAATAATTATATTGGTATCAACGAATTACATGAGATTGATGCAAATACCTTGTGCTTTCAAGACTCGCTCGCTTCTACCGCAAGAATTGTGTCTCTCAATTTCCAGACATCTGTCCCTTGAACAATTATTTATACGAGAGAATTTCGCCTAATTCTATCTCTGAGTCAAGACCTCTTCCTCTTGCAGAAAAACTTAGACTAATTAAATTTCGCGATGTGGAGTATTTAAAACATGAAATTTTCGTCTTTGAACACACCCTATATTTAGCGTAGCCAATCTGGATTAAACGTATCTACCGCCTTTTATAAATACACGCCAAACGCGGTCAGTATAACCCTCTAGATTTTTAAATAACCGATTCTGGAGAATTTCAAAAGATAATACTATTTTACAAACAATCCCTGCATCCTCTCAACGTTGACATTTCCGATACCTAGACCAAGTTAACCTTTTCCTTCCAATCTGTCTGACCGTTAAATAAACGAATGCTTAATTAAGAATCAATTTCGCCCCCCAACAGGGACATTAACCCCATCGCAGTCTAGTGATTTACTACGGTATCTTTCCTCATAAATCTAATTAATTGTTCTCTGCCAACTAAATGTGCTCTACCGAATCGACAAAAATTTGCACTATTACAGAATTATTTACATATATATTGTTTTGATAACTTTAATTATCGGCATATGGTTTTAACGTGCCAACAAAGATACAAAAAGCTTAAATAAATATAACGCGATTTCCTTAAAATATACCATATTTTATTTTATCTTATTGTTTTATTCATGTTGGGATATTATGGCTGGGGCAAACTCATATTTTCCAAAGGCAAGTTAAATTTTCCAGTCACCTTGCCCTGGGCTGACTTTTATAAAATTTGTAAATCCCTCACATTCAATGTAACATAAAAAAAAATACATATATGTAACTTCTGTCCACATGTACCTTTTGCCTGTGATGATTTCAAATGCGAACACACAATTAAAATTTCCTGACTATATATACACAGTGTCTATGACGCATATGACCAACTTTTACCTATAGTTAGTACTGCCCTCCAAGTACAATGTACCATTTAGCGATAACTCGATATGATTAATTAGCGGTCACTTGGAATTTCTCACGTGGGATACAATTCAGTCTGATTTATCTGCGCACCGAAGAATCTTTTGCGTATTTTGCCAAATTATAACCGCTTCATAAATCTAACTACACCATCTTTGCACTCTCTTTTGCTCGCACGTCTCTCCTAAATTTATTTGCTAACATTCAAAATACAATTTGGACAAATATGATTTTTAGTTGGACCGCCCAGTCCCTGCCCCCCCCCCCTCGTACAGTCAAACTTAAGAAGTATCCAATGTCTATGCGTAAATGAGCACAGTCTAAAATCGATGTCTGAATTGAGGAGAGTGTCCAAGGAGCAAATAAGATGAACTATTTGAAGCAAATTATTATTTATTTTTAGATCAGGCATTTTTGTTTAAAACTGTTGTTTTTACACGATTCTATCACCTCTAACTTCATAACTACACATGCAGAGAAGGCAAAAATAGGACACAATATCATCGTTTAAAATATATTCTTATCAGTTACACTGTTTTCTTTACATCCTGCGGTTTGTGAACACCATTCTTCATTGACGGTCAAGCATTCACGTGAATTAAGTTAACGTAGACAGTCCAGTATTGTCTGGCGCTCTGTTCTATTTACATCGTGCGTACCAGGCAAACCATTCTCTTATTACAGTCTACCTTTCTTGCGTGAATCTGAGTAAGATTGCCCAATAAGGAAATACTCTTCTACGTCAAGAAATAAAAACAGTCTAAAAAATACCAGTATCGAAAAAATCAAATCTAATAATGAGGACGCTGTGGCGGAAAACCGTTTGACCCCGGGATCAGCCTCGTTTTGAGTTGTCATTTCAGTCCTTTTTGTGTTGCAATATGGTTGGGTGGTTTGTTGGTTTTAACTTGACTTTTAACATATGATTGTCTATATCATGCTGAGTGAATGGGAGCTAAGTGCCTTTCCCAAGGACACTCAGAGACAGTCGATCCAGGCTGGCCTGGACGGGTATAAAACCCGTGACCTTTGGATTACGAGTCCGACCATCTACCAACTGAGCAACCGTGACTCCCGCGTTCCATTTGGAAAAAAGAGATGATAACTTTAGCATTTACTTTCCTAGATCTGCTAGCTCGAGGCCTACAATTTATATGTAGCAAGCGTGTCTGCAAGAAGGTTACAGACATCAGCGGTGGCCGTGACGTTTCGAGAGAAGTGCTACCTGGGAAGCAGTTTCAATGCAAGCAAGAGTTTTAAGCTATGGAAACTGAATGATTTTCTTCCTTTGTTTTAATTTAAAACCGAATATTCATCCACCAATATCTGACAAATCTGAGGAGTATCACTACAATTACCTACAAGTCATTTTTAGAGACTCGCGTCGGAAAGAGACAAAGGTATTCCACTGCTTAGGCAATACTGAAGAACCAACGACAAGGAAGCAGTCAAATAAAAAAGAACTTACCAGGTTTGGAAATATTACTACGATTACCTTCGAGTCTCTAAATTTCTCCCTAGGCAGCACTGTCACTCTCTCAAAACGCTACTGCCACCACAAGATGATTTCTGTAATATGCCTGCTATTGTTTTTACATTATTTTTCAAGGAGTAACAGAAAATATGTAAATTCTGAACCTTGAACCAGCAGATCTAGCAGTATAATTGGCATCATCCTTTTTTTCTTCCAAATGTGACGTGGGGCCACTTGTTCTTACAGCTGATGGTTAAGCTTTTGATTATTATTTTCCTGTATGGTCTCAGTGTAACCTACACTCAGTATAATAAATTCTCTCCTAAAGTCAGCATAGTAAAGGACTTTGATGTGTTGTTTTAATCTTCTTATTGGGACTTTCCCTTAAATCACTTTGACTTTGAAATAACAGGAAAGAGATATGGGGTAGTGAAGAAACGAAAGATATTTAAATTTAAACTGAAAGATTGCAGTGAGCTTTGGCATGAGAACAATCTAAATTAGCGCAGTATATATGAGCCGCGTTATATATGAGTTAAAAGTCCTCTCTCTCTCTCTCTGGTACGGAGCAGCGGTAGCTCAGTTGGTATTGCATCGAACTCGTAACGGGTCAGCTCAGGGTAATTTCGGCTCATTTAGGTCCAGACGATTCAGCTGGGATGTTTCGGCTCACATGATTTATTAGGGGTATAGTGTGCTACTTGAATATCATTGTTTTCATTGGAATATACTGTGTTGCTTTTGTAATGTTGCTTGAACAATGATAAGAATAACGAGTACATGGAATAACTCTCAGTAATTGTCAATAGTGTGAATCGCTGAAATGATTTTCATCGGTCACAATGGAAATAACTCTTCTCTACTGGCAGAATATGGCTTTAGTATAATCGGCCATCATGTGCAAATGTTGTTGTTAAACATATGTATCCAATTATAATGATTAAAGACAGGTAAAATACGCAACACAGTTTTTAAATATTTTATTATTTAATATAAAGCATACTACTACTACTGCTACTACTAGTACTATCATCATCATCATCATCATTATCATTATTATTATTATTATTATTATTATTATTATTGTATGTAACTTACCGTGCCACAGACTGCCACCGCAACGAGTCGCACGTCTTGAGTCAGTCCTGCTGTGGTCGAACCGCGGAATTACATGCATTGCACAAATTTTTCGTGTTGAAAACAGTGTATAAAAATGTTAATAAAATTTTGAAATGTGTAAGTTATTGAATTGAAAGGTAGTTAAGCTAATACAAAAATACCACTATTCCCAGCAAAAAAATCAGATGATACGGAAATAATTCTTTCCCTCAGGCACAATTTGTTTTCGTCATTTCAAATATTCTACTCGCGATCGTTAACGAGCATCAATTTAATCTACAAATACTTATTAAGGCTATTGACTCAAATAGACTACAACTAATTGCGCATTTCATGAGTGGTTCAATTAAGGATCAAAGATGACATTTTTTCACGTTTTTGTAAATGAGCGATAATTATTACAAACATTACATATAGTCTTTGTTTCAAAGCAAAATCGTGACATTGTCTTCTTTTAGTTGAATTTAAGACTTGATTTATGTTGATTCCAATGGTCCTAAACCCGTGGAAATTAACTTGAAGAGATCACACCTAACTGAACCCGTAATTAGTGGTCCAATTAAGAATAAAAAGGATGACATTTAATAAATGAAAGATATATGTTACAGAAAAGAATAGAACATAAGAAAACTTTATTGAAAAAAAATCATACTCAGATCATATACAGAGGAGCCTCGTTAATCAGGACTCCGTGTATCCGGAAACCTCGCTATCCGGACATAGTTCAATGGGAACGGATTTCCTAAAATAAAAATGTGCATGATTCAATTATCCGGAAAACTCGTTAATCCGGAAATATTCACTGGGAACGAAGGTGTCCGGATTAACGAGGCTTCACTGTATATAGGCATAGGAATCACGTACCATCAACGTTATATTATATGAGAGAAACCACCACGGTGTAATAAAAAGTGAAAAAGAGAGAGAGAGAGAGAGAGAGAGAGAGAGAGAGAGAGAGAGAGAGAGAGAGAGAGAGAGAGAGAACAGAACATGGATTATCTGCTGGTAATGGAATTCGTCACCCAAAACGTTATTCTGACATTTGGTACATTTTCGTTCTTCATATGGAATCTTATTTCATCGACCAGTTTCAAATTTTAAGATAGGTAAGTACATAATAAGTGTCTTTATCAATGTTATTGAATCTACATGAACGTTTTTAATACTGCCTATATTAAAGTATAATGGACCGAAACGTCTAACATATGTTGGCTGAACCAGTGTGCCAAAACATCCCGACCGAATCGTTTAGGCCGAAATGACCTGCACCCAGCTGCCTCCGTGTGTCCTTGTGAAAGGCACTTAGCTTCTATTTCCTCGGCATGATATAATCAATAAGGTGTTAAAAGTGCCGTTAAAACCACACAAAGACCTTTATGATGATAACACGCGTTTAGGAAAAGATTTTGTGACGCTTACTTCGATGCTATTAAACAGTCCCGGAGGGTCCCTGAAATGTAACTAATGAATTGTGAAACATTTGCGAGGTTGGATGTTGACTCGAAAAGTAAGAAGGGGGACAGGTCTTCATATAAATGTTGTTCGGTTCTAATTCAAAATTTCATGAGACCCCATAATAACAATGATCTCCTTGATATGACTCAAGGGCGTTGGACAAAGATGTAGAGTTTAATGGCACATCAGCACAATAATAACTATATGGTGCCGATTAAAAGTAACGTTCTAAAAATGTAAATACAAAGACTATTTTTTACAAAGTTGCAGGGTAAGACAAAAAAGTTGAAATGATTTATGAAAGTTTAACAATTCAATATAATCTTGATAACTTATTTACGAACAAAACTCATTATGAGTAAATTGAAATAACATACAAAATGACTTATATTATGAACAAAAGTCAACTCATTTTATATTTTAGCAACGAAAAATCTTTCTTGCCTGGAAAGAATTTTGGGATTTAAAAGTAAGACTAGTTCAGTAGATAAATTTCAACTTTAAAAAAAAAAATATATAAAATCAAATAGGGTTTTCTTTTTTTAGGTCATATTTTTTTGTCAAAAAAGCAATATTGCTCTGGGAAATAACTTGCATGATAACAAAATTGGCAGGAGGCTAGATGAAAATAGCAGAACAAAAACAATTTAAAAAATTATAAATCATTTACATGATATAACTTACATTATCTAAGAATATCGAACTACCGTATCATGGTTTGTTTTTTTTTTTGTTTTTTTTTTTTATTTTACTTATGTAAAATTTACAGATTTGCAGTAAAAGTGAAGTATCGGACTGTAAGAACAAATGTTGGGAATCATTCGAAATTTTAAGATCAATGGTTAGATTCACCATTACTGATTAATCGTCAATTTGTTTTGCGCTAGACCTAGGTAAGGAGGTTAGGACAGTTTCCTTTGATATTAGCAAAGCTTTCGACAGAGTTTGGCATAAAGGCTTGCTCTTAAAACTTGCCCAACTTCTGGGACAAGCTGAAATTCGGCTCGGGCAAGCCCAAGTTTCCAAGGTACTTGCCCGTGGGCAAAATCCACAAATTTGAGAGAGAGAGGGAGAAAGGGATCGTTTTCCGTTCGTAATGCTTTATGTTCTGCAAGGTTTATGCCCTGCGATCTCGCCATGGTACATATATCAGCACCTTTATTTAGTGTCTGTATGTACCACATTCTTCTATTACGTAACTGGCCACAGTTTCTTTCATCTATCGTATGTGATTTCAAATCTTGTAGTCAATGTCATGATCAATCTCGCATTTTTTTCGCGCAGATGTGATGTTGTGAATATTTACCCTTTAAAGCAAGTTTTGACAAATAAGGAATAAATATTTACATTTTAACTGATCAGTTACATTTTAATTGTAATATTTTTACATATCCTTAATTCGCCTACTTTCAGGTCCTACCCTTGGCTCGGGCAGTTTATGAGCGTGCCGATTCTAAACAATCGGCTTGTCAAATATTGCATGTCGCCGATTTTAAGGTAAGTAGGTGTTAATTATTACTAATATAATTCGTGAAATTTATTTTACAGGTGTGTTTGGAAACTTGTCTCTAACAATTAACAACCAGGAGTAATTTGTTCAATGCGTGATCGATGTGCCGAAAATATAGCACCCAGTGGCGGTGTTTTTAATCTGGTGTTTACTTGATAATTACAAGAGACCGATACATACTTACTGCTTGGCAAACAATTAAATGGATAAAAATAAGTGTTTTCAATCTCAAAAGTCGGCTTGTCGAATATTTTGACACATGTCGCCGATTTCAAGGTGACTAGATAATTGTTAAGTAAATGGATAAAATAAGTGTTCACGAATCCTACAGTTGTGAGTATAAATAAATAAATGCAAACAATCTAGCTTTCATTATTGTTTACATAGCTGATGAGAAGAGTCTGCTATCTTTTCCAGGCAGAAAAAGGAAACTTGATGAAGTTTCCACCTCTAATGAACCTGTTTTAAAGAAAAATAACCAGTATGATACAAAGAAAACTGCAAGAAAGTTCGAACCATCTTGGATTAATGAGTATCCCTGATTTGAATATTGTTATTGGTTGTTTAATTTTTCAGTCGAAGGTCTTTTACATAAACATCTCTCTTGATATCTCTCACACACTTCAAAATATATCTTTTTCCAAACCCTTTTCTACCTATCCATTTATACGTCTCTATATACTTGTATATGTATGTTTTTGCTCTTCGAACTATATCTGCATTCTAACCCTTTCTCATCTACATATCTACCTACATGTATTATATATATATATATATATATATATATATATATATATATATATATATATATATATATATATATATATATATATATATATATATATATAATTCAAGAATTTACAAATCCACTTGCCAGACTCCCGGGACAAGCTCAAATTCTGTTAGTGCAAGCTCAAGTTTGCAAGGCACTTGCCCGAGGGTAAGTCCACAAAATTGACAGAAGGATACAAGATACAACAAATTTTATTTAACTTCGGTGGTCTGGGTAAAATACCTAAAACACTAGCTCTGTGCCAGCTATTTAACCGACATGGGGTCGTGTTCAGTTCATAATGCTTTATGTTCTGCAAGATTTATACGCTGCTCTCTCGCCACAGTACATATATCAGCACCTTTATTTAGCGTTTATAAAAAGCGCATTCTTCTTCTACATAACTAGCCAGTTTCTTTCATCTATTGTATGTGTCATTTCCATCTTGTAGTCAATGTCAAGGTCAGTCTCGCATTTCCTAGAGCAGACGTGATAATGTGAATATTTACTATTTAAACCAAGTTTTGACAAATAAGGAATAAATATTTATATTTTAATTTATCAGTTACATTTTAATCATAATATTTGTACGTATCCGGGATTGGCCGACTTTCAGATCCTAAGTTAGCCTCGGGCAGTTTGTCAGATTACCGACTCTAAACAATCGACTTTTCAAAGATTGTTTTGATGCATGTCACCGATTTTATCGCGGGTAGGTGTTAACTGTTAATAATACAACTCCTGAGATTTCTTTGACAGGTGTGTTTGGAAATAAAAGGCACACATCTCTAACGATTAACCACCAGGCGGATTTTGTTCAAAGCGTGACTGATGTTACAAAAATGCAGCACCCACAAGCGGTGTCTATAATCTATTGTTTACGTGATAATTACAGGAGACCTCTAAAGACTATATGCTTGGCAAACAATTAAATGGACAAAAATAAGTATTCTCAAGTCAAAAATCTAGCTATTTCAAAACCCTTTTCTATCCATTTATCTGTCTATATACATGTACATGTCTGCTATCTACTTGTATTATTTACATATATATTTTTTGATAATTTCAATTATCGCATATGGTTTTAAGGTGCTAACAAAGATAAAAAGAAAACAAAGGATAACAAATATAACGCGATTTCCTTAAAATAGACCATATTTTATTTTATCTTATTTTTTATTTTATTTTTACTCATGTTGGGATATTACGTTTGGAGCAAACTCAAATTTCCCATGGGCAAGTTCAATTTTCCATTTAGCTTGCCCTGGGCAAGCTGACTTTTAACAAATTTGTAAATCCCTGATGGTTTGAAAGTTACTGATTGTCAAGAAAACAGCGAGTTATTATAAATTATAAATCTTCCATCCAATGGTCGATGCATCAACGCTGGAGTCCCCCAGGGATCCATTTTGGGACCCTTATTATTTGTAATTTTCATCAATGATATTGTAGAGAATATAGAATCATCGATTAGACTCTTTGCTGATGATACACCATTATATATAATAGTTGATAATCAGATCTTAGCTGATGAAATCGTAAACTCTGATATTAAAAAGATACATGAATGGTCCAGACGTTGGCTAGTTACATTTAATCCGGATAAGACTGAATCAATACTAATATCAGGAAAATGGAACCATAACCACCATCCTATATTATACATAGCGGAAACAAACCATAAGCATAAATTGATTCAGTTATTTAAAATTTATCACGGATTAGCTCCCGAACATCTTCAAAATGTGATTCGACCTTTATTTATAGAACATGAAATCTACTCCACTCGATCAACAAACGTTATTCGACCTCCAATGTGTAGAACAACATTGTTCCATAATTCGTTTTTACCTTCTGCGATTCGAATATGGAACTTGTTATCCGTTTAAGTAAGAAACAATCCTTCATTGCATAATTTCAAAGCCTACTTGAATCGAGAAAAAGAAATCACTTCATGTTAATATTATGTTGCTGATAGAATGTCACAGGTTATGCATGCTAGGCTAAGTACAAAGTATAGTAGTTTAAATTACGATTTATACACGAATCATGTATCTAACTATAAGTATTGCTCCTGCGGTGAAATAGACAATGCAAAACACTTTCTTCTAGGATGTCCAAAATACTCTGATCTTAGAGATCATATCTTATACACTCTCTCTTTTGTTCTCGCGATTTAAACTGTATTATTTGGCGACCGTATGTTCTCTGCAGAAAAAAAAACACAAATATTTTGGTCTGTGCACAATTTCATTAGGATGACTAAAAGATTTAAGTAATTGATTTAACTCATAACATTTTCAATCATATTGATTTAGTTCTTATTCTTTGTTTTGTTTTGTGTATGTATGTGTATTTATACTTTTCCTTTAAAACCATTTGTACCAGCATCCAGACTTCTGATGTTTTATTTTTGCTATTGTTGGGGAGACAGTGTTCTAATAAGGTCATGCTTTCAAGTGAATCCCCAAAATCTTATGCTCGTAATTGCATTTGACAAAGTTTCTCAAAATAAATATGGTTTAAACTAATTTTAATCGGTTGAATGATATTTTCTATATTTTTACATGCATAATGTCATTTTTATATACAGTATAGCAATAGCAATTTAGTTGCTTTATCTGGTGAAACTGGTTTACAGGCATATTTATTGTCTCTCATGCTGTTGGCATTTGGGTTGTATTAACAAAATAAGACTGGATTAACTGATACCTGTTATTCACATTTCTCTCCTGGAAGATTTCATCACAAAAAGTTGAACAGTTTAAAAAACACAACTGTGATCACTTATATTCAATTATAGAAAATCATAAACGAATGCTTAGTCATGTGATTTTTCCGACTAATAATTATGATTGCTTGTCACACAAATAGTGAAAACATTTAATAGCACAAGTATATGTTTACAAGTTTATTTTATACAGAAGAACTGGACATGTAAACATTTTAAAAATTATCAGCAGATACAAATTATTCATTATACGGTACATTTCATGTTCGTCTCTTGCTCACATAGAATGTGATCAGATCCACCATAATATTAACCTTTCACTTCAAAGTATTTTTTGGCAAATTTCAGGAAAAGAGCAAAGTTTGCATACAGCCGCATCAGTCAGGAATAATAGTTTCCGGGCCACTTGCAAATGTTTGTCCTAGCAGGTTCCTTCAAGGGCACGTTCTTTAGAAATTGAAGTCATGTAACTGGAAACTAGATGTAATGAATAGGATTAACATGCTGTAAATAAGGATACCTCCATGGTTTACATTAGTATACATGGCTTATGTCCACTTCTTTTCGATTTTAGCCGTGATTTAGGACGGTAATGTTCCAGGTAGGCCAGCTGCTTTGCATTGAAGGCTCCTCTCCTCTTTGTTCTAATTAGTTCGACCGCATCTTCATATTTCATTCCCCGTTCTATCAGTGCAATAGCTACCAGAACAGGAGCTCTTCCAAGTCCGGCCGCACAGTGAACAGCAACACAACAACCAGGCTCTTCTCGAAATCGTGTTTTTAATAAATTAAGCCAAGCTTTTACAATACTGGTTGGTGGAGGTGACCCATCCTCAAACTGCCAGTCCAAGACCCTGAGTCCCTTTACATCTAATTTATCCGTTTCATATGTTGGCTCACAAACTCGAATTAAGTCCTTCACACCATGTTTATTCAGCTCCTCAACAAATTTCTTTATTGTCATATACGTTGGTCGATCCATAATCAAGAATCTCATATCCCTGTACTCAATCACGGCTAGTTCTGGCCGTCTGGTCTTCATGATGTTGGTTGACATTGAGTAAAGCACAAAACGAAACCACTGTACTTCAATCCAATTCCGTTGGATCCAGAAGAAACAATGCAATGTTGTCAGAGCTTATTTTGCTGCCACAATGTTTTTAAAACAAAACTGAAAGAAATTATTCTACAATGAATAACATATCAATACACGATGTATTTTCCACTGTTGATAGTAAAGCTGTACTTAATTCTTTCAGGATGTAAATGAAAATCATTAGCTAAGCTCCGTTTTGCAAAAATATATATATGTAACAAGAACGAAGACGAATATATCTATTAATTTTCGTATGTTTATCTAGCACGAATAAATCTCACACAGGAAGCAACCATAAAAATTTCACCAAGCGAATAAGGAATTGATGACCATTCACTAGGTCAAACGATAAATCATATGAAAAACAGCGAGCTTCACATCACCTATAAAACACAATAATCCAGCGAAATTACTCCATCCACTAAATTTCTCCAAGCTCCGGCACACGATGCGGCAGAGATGACAACAATGGTATGGAAGAAAAGCACCTGTATATTTCTGCTGATCTGGTTTTCTTTAACCAGAGAATGTCACGCATTTCTCATTAAAATGTCTGCTTTTTTGGACACGCAGGACAACGTAACTGACACTTACTTGATCACACCAGTCTATACGTGTTGTACCTGGCAATAGTGTCTAATGTTGATGACAAAACTCCAGAAATGTGTGTCCAAATTCACCAAAGAACAGTATATTTCTGCACATGTATCTCAGTTGAGAGCGATTACTTTCCAGTTTTTGACTTGTGGTGAAAGTGAAATAAGATAAGATTAAAAGGTTTCAGTGATACTAATTGTTTATTCCAAGTGAGTTCGAGTGACTCGATTCTCTGAGAAACTATGTACCTAATATATATGGAAAGGCTGTGAACTTTGCACTAGCCAATCCAAGCGTACTTTGCAAAAAAAGTATGAAGTTTTAACCAATACATTTGGCCGTTAACTTTCACACCTTGAAGGTGTTTAGGTCCAATTACCTTGACATCGAAAGTGGGAGTTTCTCGACTGTGTAAGGAAAGCGTGCTACTGTTAATTCTTGTTCAGTTAAGGCATGACACCGGTCTGAGCTCTTAATTGTCAAACAAAGCAATAGGTATATCTACCACTTTGATTAGCTTTGGCTCTTTGTTCGATTTCAAGGCCTAATTTGTGTCATTGTCCGTTGGATAAGCTAAATAAAAACTGTCATCCTTTGTTCCCAAAAGTAATTCAAATAATGTCAGGTGGCTTGCTAATCCCCTTTATTAACTTACGCCAGTTAACAGATCTCAATTAATTTACAAAATTACTCCAATTCCAAACAGTTAACAATATTCTGCACATCTCAAACAATTTGACACAAAATACCTACAATTATGACTAAAAATATTATTAATGACAGACTCCATTAATAAGTTACTTACTAAATACTATTTATTTTATTTATGTATTTTGTTTCTTTCCAATGAAAGTTCAATAACAAATCACGATGCCGTGTAGAAATAAATGGGTTTTTTTAATTTAATTTTTTTTGGGGTAGGGGGAGATTTCTACCTTACGTTTTCTTTTCTGACAAAGAATTGTGCAACCCCCGAATGGGCGCACACGACGTTAATTCAAGCATCATCATCATCAAGAATTGTGCAATCATAAACACTCGTGTATACATGCACACATATACACAGACATGTACACAGACACATACTCAGACATGTTTACACACACATACACGTGCGTGCAGTAATACAAATACAAGAAAAGAGAAAATCATTGACTGTTCCATCGCAAAGAAACATAGAAGATTTTATTCTTAAAAGACACAAACGTTTTTTCTTCAATGGTACATCTTCACCATATACATGACTAAAGTTGTTGAAATATTTTGAGTACAACAATCTTGGGGGCAACCAGATTTTTAAAGCTGTTACCCAGAAAAAATAGGCATTTTCAGGGGCGGGGGGTTTCCACCCTCGTTTAGTATGCAACAAATTAAGCAACAAATTCGAGTTTCTTAAATGGAAAAAAAGATGGACGCTTTAAATTTTACGCTAATAAGACATACATACATGTATAATTCTTCCGCATCGCATACGTCTATCAAAACCAATCTGAGAGATTTGTTTAATCACTACTTATGTCTTCACACAGCAGGGTTCTACTGGACGCCGAAATCGGCGTCAAAGTATGCATACTCTTCATTTTGGAAGAATGAATATTCCAAGCGCTGAGTCCTCGGTACGCAAGTTTTTTTGTCTCCAAAATTCTCGTTTATATTAACTGTTTATACAAAGCAAGTAGCAATCATGTAGTGTGCGAGCTATCAAGCAAAGTTTAAGTGATTGTAATGGGATTAGGTTAAGCCGAGGTTGTCCCGGCTAGACTATGCACGGGGGCCCCGTACATGGCATGTAAGGGCCCCCCGTACATAATGTTAAAGTGATGTACGGGCTAACTATACACTAGTTCTATATGGTATATCGGGATTCCCCGTACATACGGTATCGCACCATTTACGGGGGCCCCGTACATAGGAATAGTACGTGCTATATGGACAATTCTAGGCCCCCTTTTATGTTGTATGTATTGTTTTAACCTCTCCCAAGCTGCCTGGCGTCTACGTTCGCGGAGAGGAGAAACTACCAAACCGTGGCAGGCTAACGAGGCAGCAAAATACTAAAAGGGAATAATAAAAAACCCAAAACAAGAACATATAATATATATATATATATATATATATATATATATATATCTTTATTTATATCTCTATATATCTATATAAATATATGGTAAGGTGTGAAAAGCCCAACATATAAACACACTATAAAATTGCTCGCAACGAATGATGAAAATATACGATATTAACTGATGTGTTCGTCTTCGGATTATGTTTCTCAAGCTCTGCGTCTATATGAATATGTGGTAAAGTGTGAAAAGTCCAACATATAACACTATAAAATTGCTCACGACGAATAATTACAATATACGATGATATTGTTTCTCAATCTCTATATCGTCTCTTCCTAAATGACTTGTGAGTAGTGGACTTAGAAAATTGTTCTAAAAACAAATTGATAAATGTTGAGTGAGAACTGGTGAGGCTGGACTTTGACAATTTTCTCAAAGAATAAAATTTAGAACTGGACTTTCACTCTAACGGCGAAAACTGGTGAATGAAATAAAACCTCGAAAACAAGTTACAGTGTGGACTTGATAGATATATAAACTATTATATTATATTATATTATATTATATTATATTATATTATATTATATTATATTATATTATATTATATTATATTATATTATATTATATTATATTATATTATATTATATTATATTATATTATATTATATTATATTATATTATCCAAAACATGCACGGCTATAATAATATAATAGCAATATTACCTACCTATCATTGAATCGCTTGAAAATTTTGTGAGGTTTTTCTTGCTGAATGCAAAATGCCCTGGGTCTTGAAGATAGCATCGGTTGTTACGTGTCTATCTTTAAAAGACCCAGGGCTTTTTTTCCCCTACCTATCATTGAATTGCTTGAAAATTGTATAAGTCTAAAACCTGCACGGCTATAATAATATAGTAATATTACCTACCTATCATTGAATCACTTTAAAATTCTATAAGTCCAAATCTAATGGTATGTTACCTCCCCTTCACCGGCTGTGACATTTGGACAATACGGGTAATAACCCTAATCTTAAATGGTTCCTGGTAGAAGTAATGATATGTTACGTCCCCTTGAACAGGTAAAACCGTTATAATTACAGGTAGAACTTCCGACATATGGTATAATCCCCACGCAGTGCGCTATATCACGAGTCTTTTAATTCTGGAGCTATTGCATTCTTATACTCGTTATTATCATTGTAAATTATTGACTATGTATGTTCGTATGCGTGCAGGTCTTTATTCAGGTCGTTTTTCATATATACAAATAAGTCACAGAAATCTCTATCCTTAACGGATTTTTGTAAATAAAATACCGATTTGTATGTTTCACATGGTTGATAAGAAGTATGCGCTATTAACTTTTACAAAAATGGAAAATAAAAGAGTTTGTAGTTTGCACTGCGTGGGGATTATACCACATGTCGGAAGTTCTACCTGTAATTATAACGGGTTTCACCTAATTCACGGCTTGGCTATATGACACGCCAAGCTTATTCGGGTAGTTTTTAATATAAAGAAATAAGTCACAGAAATCGTAAACTTGATCCGATTTTTGTAAATAAAATATCCATGTGTATGCTTTACATAGTATTAAAGAGGTTAGCAACAAGAACTTTTACTAAAAATGTAAAATAAAAAGGCAGTAATTTGCGCTGTGTGGGGATTATACCCCATGTCGCAAGTTCTACCTGTAATTATAACGGGGTTTACCTGTTTAGTACCGCACGGCTTGGCTAGTTAGCCTGAAGCATATAGTACCTGAACACAGGAAATCCATATATTACTGGAGTTCTTTGTATCGTATTTCTTTACATGGGTTAGGGTTAGGGTTATAACATGTATATATGTTACACAATAGAAACCTTTGAGAAATTGACAAATTCCCATTATATATATATATTAGAAAATTGTCTCAGTCGGACGGATATAATAAGAATATAATATTAATAATAGCTAGCTATCATTGAATCGCTTGAAAATTTTCTAAGTCCAAAACCAGCACGGCTATAATAATAATAATAATAATAATAATAATAATAATAATAATAATAATAATAATATTATGTTAATATTACCTAGCTATTATGAAATCGCTTCAAAATGTCTGGATATCGGTTATAATCACAGGTATAACACCCGCAATCGGTAAGATTAATATACTACCCGACACTGTGAAAATACAGGTATAACTCTAACCCAGAGAGAGAGACAGACAGACAGACAGACTTAGAAAATTTTCAAACGATTCCATAACAGCTAGGTAATATTACTGTAATATTATTATTATAGCCGTGCTGGGTTTTGACTTTGACAATTTTCAAGCGAGTCCATAATTGGTATTTAATATTGCTATTAAATTATTATTATAGCTTTCCATGTTTTGGACTTGAAAAATTGTTTAAGTCGGACGGCTATAATAATATTATAATAGTAATATTAACTACCTATCATTGAATCGCTTGAAAATTGTATAAGTCCAAAACCAGCATGGCTATAATAATAACAATAATATCATAGTAAAATCGCGCCAATATTGTTTTATATATATTTAATTCCAATCAACCCCCGTGTAGGACTTTCAATTGTGCGTATATTAATATCAACTAACACATGGTATCTATTTAAATATGCTTGTGGGATATATGTGACTAAACCATATTACATGTACTATAATGCTCTAAAGTAAGCGACTTGACACAATCTCGGAAATGTCGGGATATCCCGACATTTCCGACATTCACATAGCGGAGCAATTCTTTAACTGCTTTTTTGACAATATTGTCACTAAATATATTTAGATTTAATATCGCAACCCACCCACGTGTAGGGCTTTTAATTGCGCATATAATGATACAAACTGACACATCCTATCTATTCAAATACGCCGGTGGGGTCTATCTGACTATAAACGACATTCGGCTTGACAAAACATACCAAATGCGCGTAGATATATTTTGTCAATATCTTCACTAAGTAAATATATATATATTTAATTCCAACACAGCCCCGTGAAGGTCTATTAATTGCGCGTATATTAATACATACTAACACATGATATCTATTCAAATACACCGAGGGGACCTATCTGACTAAACCCGATATTCGGCTTAAAAACCCGATCAAAATCGCGCCTGTATTTTCTGTCACTATTTTCAATAACTCTATATATATTTTAAATTCCAACCCAGCTCCGTCAAGGTCTTTCAATTGCACGTATATTAACATCAAATAGCACATGGTATCTATTCAAATAAGCCGAAGGAACATATATGACTAAACCCGACATTACGCTTCACAAAGTTGCGGTGGGGGGGGGGGGGGGGGGGGGGACGTTTCGGGTTAGATTAATATTATCACAAAATATGTGTATATACTTAATTCCAACCTACCCACGGGGATATCTTTAAATTTGGCCTAAACGAACAATAACTAACTCGTTGTATCTATTCCAATACACCGGTGGGACATATGTGATTAAACCCGACATTCGGACTAACAATGCTGATCAAATTTGCGCAAATATTTTTTGTCAATATTTTCACTATATATATATATATATATATATATATATATATATATATATATATATATATATATATATATATATATATATATATATATATATATATATATATATAAAATTCCAACCCAACCACGTGCAGGTCTTTCAATTGCGCGTATATTAATTTCAACTAATACGCGGTATCTGTTGAAATACGCTTATGGAATATATTTGACTATACCATATTACTATAATGCTCTAAAGTAAGCGACTTGACGCAATCTCGGAAAAGTCGCGATATCCCGACATTTCCTACATTCACATAGCGGAGCAATTCTTTAACTGCTTTTTTGAGAATATTATAACTAAATATATTTAGATTTAATATCGCAACCCACCCGCGTGTAGGTCTTTCAATTGCGCGTATAATAATACAAACTAACACAGCCTATCTATTCAAATACGCTGGTGGGGTCTATGTGACTATAAACGACATTCGGCTTGACAAAACATACCAAATGCGCGCAGATATATTTTGTCAATATCTTCACTAAATAAATATATATATATTTAATTCCAACACACCCCCGTGAAGGTCTATTAATTGCGCGTATACATACTAACACATGATATCTATTCAAATACGCCGAGGAGACCAATCTGACTAAACCCGACATTCGGCTTAAAAAGCCGATCAAAATCACGCCTGTATTTTCTGTCACTATTTTCAATAACTCTATATATATACTTTTAATTCCAACCCAGGCCCGTCAAGGTCTTTCAATTGCGCGTATATTAATATCAAGTAACACATGGTATCTATTCAAATACGATGAAGGAACATATATGACTAAACCCGACATTAGGCTTCACAAAGTTGCGGGGGGGGGGGGGGAAGGGGGGGAGTACGTTTCGGGTTAGATCAATATTATCACAAAATATATGTATATACTTAATTCCAACCTACCCACGGGGATATCTTTAAATTTGGCCTAAATGAACAATAACTAACTCGTTGTATTTATTCTAATACATCGGTGTGACATATGTGATTAAACCCGACATTCGGACTAACAATGCTGATCAAATTTGCGCAGATATTTTTTGTCAATATTTTCACTATATATATATATATATATATATATATATATATATATATATATATATATATATATATATATATATATATATATATATATATTAATTCCAACCCACCCATGGGGAAGATCTATCAATTGCGCATATATTATTAATATCAACTAACACATGGTATCTATTTAAATACGTTTGTGTGATATATGTGACTATACCATATTACCATATTGCACCAAAAGAAGCGGATACACACAATCTCGGATATGTCGGGATATCCCGACATATCCGACTTTCACATAGCGGAGCAATTCTTTAACTGCTTTTTTGAGAATATTGTCACTATAATATTTAGATTTAATATCGGAACCCACTCACGCATAGGTCTTTCAATTGCGCGTATAATGATACAAACTAATACATCCTATCTATTCAAAAACGCCGGTGGGGAATATCTGACTAAATCCGACATTCGGCTTCACAGATATGACCAAAATCGCGCCGGGATTTTTTGTCAATATTTTCACTAAATATCTACATATATTTAATTCCAATCCGCCCTCGTGAAGGTCTCTCAATTGCGCGTATAATGATACCAACTAACACGTCCTGTCTATTCAAATATGCCGGTGGTGTCTATCTGACTATAAACGACATTCGGCTTGACAAAACATACCAAATGTGCGTAGATATATTTTGTCAATATCTTCACTAAATAAATATATATATATTTAATTCCAACACACGCTCGTGTATGTCTCTCAATTGCCCATATAATAATACCTGCTAACACATGGTATCTATTTAAATACGTCGAGGAGACCTATCTGACTAAACCCGATTATTCATCCTGAAAAAGCTGACCAAAATTGCGCTGATATTTTTGATAATATTGTCACTAAATATAGCGATATTTTTAATTGGACCCCACAGTTGGAAAGGTCTTTCAATTGCGCGTATATTAATATCAATGAATAGGTGATATCGATGCAAGTACACAGGTGGGGCCTATCTTACTAAACCCGACATTCGGCCTGAAAATGCTGTCCAAAATCGCGCCGATATTTTGGATAATATTTTCACTAAATATTAATATATTTTAAATTAGACCTCACCGTTGGAACGGACTTTCAATTGCGCGTATTATGGTACCTACTAATATGGAATATGTATCAAAATACGCTGCCCAACCGTATCTGAATAAATCTGACAATTTGCTTAACAATGTTGACCAATTGTGCGTAGATTTGACTTGTCAAAATTTCACTAAATATAACGATATTTTTAATCCGACCCCACCCTTGGAAAGGTCTTTCAATTGCACGTATTATGATACCTCCTAACACTTAATATCTATCCAAATATGTTTGTGGTACCTATTTGAATAACAAGCGAAAATGCAAATAATGCGACTTTTGGATTGACACTTTCGACCCAATATTCGACGATATTTATGACAATATTTTCACTAAATATAGAGATATTTCTAATCGGAAACCAGCCACGAAAAGGTCTTTCAATTGCGCGTAATTTGATACCATACGGAAATTGTTATATTTCGAAATACACCGTATAACCGTATTTAAGTATACTGTATTTAGTGTTTTTATTTCACGTAAAACCGGGAAGGTGTAATGTACGGGGCCCCCGTACATAAGGAGCGACATAAGGAGCGACCTTTTGGCGGGAAATACCACGTTTATGTCATGTTTCTATATATGATATTTTTACCAAATATATATATATATATATATTACATCTGAACACACCAATGGACGGATCTAGCGAAATGCACTTCGTTTGATATACATACCGATATTTTATGTCGATAAATGTTCAACTAGTGAGTTTTGTAATGACTAGGATTTTGGTGAAAAGTGGCTGAAAACGTCGTTTTTTGAGGATAACTCAACAAGTTCTAAAGTGACTAAAGAAATTATTTTACCATTTGATAGATAATTAAATTCCGCGTCTTCTGATACCCCCCTCGATCTGATATGACCTCAAATAAAAATGTCGGATTGCATCTGACTGCGGCTGACCGATCGGATTCGGACTGAAGGAACCGCGTTACGGAATCAGCGAAATTTTTCAAATATAGGCAGCTGACTAATTTTTAAAAAATTATCTAATAACAATTACTAAACTAAACTCGGCACACACACTAACTGGACCATGCTCTACAGAACAGTCGATTTACTTTTTTAAATTTGTTTTTTGTTTAAAAAATAAAAATTATCAAAAACACCGTCTTAAGCGACTGATGAAGTTCAAGCTGATCCCTCGCCCTGAGAAAGACTGTTGCGGTTAGATCTTAGCAGACAAGGAGATTAAGACACCTGTTAATCGAGTGTCGGTACCTAATGATCATTTTGATCAAAATACTAATTACACTCGCGTGAGCTTTGACACCTCTCTTTGATAAGCATTATTCTGCACAGTTTTAATCCATCATATCCTAAATCCTTACGCGATGTTTGGAAAACTTGCATTTTATCATATACCGTATTTAGCACAATATGGCCAAGATTTCCCATGTCAATCGTCATAAATCGTCATAAAATCAGCTGTTTCTCGGGGTCATGTAGAGATATACTTTCCTTTCCGAGTGATTATCATATATGCACTTTTCCGATGGCAACTTTACATAATTTCTTTGGTGCCAAGCGCAAGGCTACAGATGAGCATGATTCTCGCGAGACTGGTAGACAGACATTTATAGATGCATCTAGTTTTTATAAAGAAAACAGAACACCAAAGAAAATGAGAGATTCGTGGAACGAATCATGGAATAGGATATTCCCATGGGCCGAAAAGCAAGAAAACAACGGAATGTTATTAGCTTTATGCACATGGTGTCGCGACTGTGGAAGGAAAAATGCAATGGCAACCCAAGGTAGATTGAAGTTCAACATTTACTAGGAATGAGGTCACAAAGGATAATTCATTTGCCGTTCAAGCGCATCAGGTTAAGGACAAGAAAACTACTGTGCCAATTGTCGTCGAAAATGTGATTAGTAGGGAAATAGAAAGAGACTCTGATGAGAGCAAAGAGGTCAAAATCAGAACTATGTTCTACCTAGCTAAAGAAGGCCAGTCACTGAACCATTTCAGCAAATTAATTGAACTTCAAGTAAGATTTTTATATCTCAATTACTTTATTGTTTTAGAACATAAACTGGTTTGAAATCTTTCTTAAAAGAAAAATATTTCTTTTTGATAAAAAAACCATTGATCGTACGATGTCATTATGTTATATATGCAGTGGATGACACAACTTCAGTTTGATCCGAGGTTCTCACCGTGAAAAACAACGGTCAAAAATTCCTGGCAAACTTATTGCAATCTATGAGGTTTTGGTATGTGCTTATTTGGGATACATTTTGTACGTATATGCATATTTTATGCTGGTACAGAAACAACTTGTCCATAATTATTTCATGACAAGTCGTTAATTATTTATAACAAGCAAAGGTAGTAGGGAGGATCATGGCGACAAACATACATCTTGGCAAAAAAAAAGTTCATTTGTAAAAAAAGCACAATGCTGCATTGTTGTCCTTCTGATAGTAGCTAGGAACCTTAGCTCTTGAGGAACGACCATTTAATTATCATGGGAAGCGGGGTGTGTGCCTGGTATTTTCTCTCGAGGCAGGATATTTCGTTCATTATTTACCTCAAGATAGTTATTTTTTTATTTCCAACTGACATAATGGATATTATAATGGATGGGTTGTTGTTGTTGTTGTTGATATAAATAAAAACAAGAATATTCTCCAGTTATTTGAGAGCCGGATTTATTGTATAAAAAATCCCAGTTCCAACTAATCCACCACCCAGCACACACACACACACACACAAACACACACACACACACTAAAATGATCGGTCTCTTAGTGAAGAAGAGAAAACATTATCAGATATTCATAAGAGCATATATATAGTAGTAGTCCCTTAAGCAGACGTCAGTCATTGAATATTAAACCAGAGTTGCCTAGTTTGAATATTCTTTAAAGCGAAAGATCTTGCAGCAAATGTGCTATTCTACTTTCTGTGTGAACCATTTTTGAGATTGTTGCTTGTGTCGTGAAGCGAGGTATGTACGACTTCTTTTCAAATGCAGATGATGTTGTGCATAATGAAAATTGCTCATGCGACGACTAGCCGGCAGCGGGCACGCGTATCCGTCCAAACAGGATAGTTACTGGTTTCCATTTAAATGTGGAAAAACATATGGGATTCTCAAGATTGGAATACGCTTATTTACTTTTGAAATTCAAGATTGAGCTATTAGCTGTTAAAGACGGTTAGAGTATCTGCAGGAAATCACCAACTCTCGCTGTGCGACCGACACATTTTGCACGTGATTGATTGGGCTCGAACCCAACCCTGTGCAACACGACTAAGTGGTTATCCGCTAGTTTTCATTGGCTATTGTCGCAATGCTTATTCGTGACTGAACAAATCGTCATCAGACAACATATTTGTGCAGGGACAAGTAATTTCTCAATTTCAAGAGAGAGAGAGAGAGAGAGAGAGAGAGAGAGAGAGAGAGAGAGAGAGAGAGAGAGAGAGAGAGAGAGAGAGAGAAAGCCCTGTTAATATCTATAGTGGTCCTTTGTTATGTGTAATAGTTATACGTAAGGGAGAGTACTCTACTGTTGTGATCAAGTATAATAAAATCCAATTGCCATTTGTACAAGAAAACATAAAATGTTTGAATCAGAAAAAGAAAAATTTGCAATTTGAATTGTGGTAAACAATTTCTTTGTTCACCATTTTAAAATATGAGAAATAAATTGCCAAAATCTAAAGACAATAACTTATAAGCATTTAGAGCAGAAACATGTTACTGTATACTTGCAAATCTGCAAATGAATATATATATATATATATATATATATATATATATATATATATATATATATATATATATATATATATATATATATATATGAAGATGTTGGGATTTATGTTGTATGGAGGGGGGTAGATTAAAGATTTTTAACCTTAGCTCTGGTGGTATATATTTATAATAACAAAATACGTACTGGATATATAACAACTTAGAGTGAAGGTATTATGTATATAATTCAAGAATTTACAAATCCACTTGCTCGACTCCCGGGACAAGCTCAAATTCTGTTCGGGCAAGCTCAAGTTTGCGAGGCACTTGCCCGAGGGTAAGTCCACAAAATTGACAGAAGGATACAAGATACAACAAATTTTATTTAACCTCGGTGGTCTGGGTAAAATACCTAAAACACTAGCTCTGTGCCAGCTATTTAACCGACATGGGGTCGTGTTCAGTTCATAATGCTTTATGTTCTGCAAGATTTATACGCTGCTCTCTCGCCACAGTACATATATCGGCACCTTTATTTAGCGTTTATAAATAGCGCATTCTTCTTCTACATAACTGACCAGTTTCTTTCATCTATTGTATGTGTCATTTCCATCTTGTAGTCAATGTCAAGGTCAGTCTCGCATTTCCTAGAGCAGACGTGATAATGTGAATATTTACTATTTAAACCAAGTTTTGACAAATAAGGAATAAATATTTATATTTTAATTTATCAGTTACATTTTAATCATAATATTTGTACGTATCCGGGATTGGCCGACTTTCAGATCCTAAGTTAGCCTCGGGCAGTTTGTCAGATTACCGACTCTAAACAATCGACTTTTCAAAGATTGTTTTGATGCATGTCACCGATTTTATCGCGAGTAGGTGTTAACTGTTAATAATACAACTCCTGAGATTTCTTTGACCGGTGTGTTTGGAAATAAAAGGCACACATCTCTAACGATTAACCACCAGGCGGATTTTGTTCAAAGCGTGACTGATGTTACAAAAATGCAGCACCCACAAGCGGTGTCTATAATCTATTGTTTACGTGATAATTACAGGAGACCTCTAAAGACTATATGCTTGGCAAACAATTAAATGGACAAAAATAAGTATTCTCAAGTCAAAAATCTAGCTATTTCAAAACCCTTTTCTATCCATTTATCTGTCTATATACATGTACATGTCTGCTATCTACATGTATTATTTACATATATATTTTTTGATAATTTCAATTATCGCATATGGTTTTAAGGTGCTAACAAAGATAAAAAGAAAACAAAGGATAACAAATATAACGCGATTTCCTTAAAATAGACCATATTTTATTTTATCTTATTTTTTATTTTATTTTTACTCATGTTGGGATATTATGTTTGGAGCAAACTCAAATTTCCCATGGGCAAGTTCAATTTTCCATTTAGTTTGCCCTGGGCAAGCTGACTTTTAAAAACTTTGTAAATCCCTGATTGTCAAGAAAACAGCGAGTTATTATAAATTATAAATCTTCCATCCAATGGTCGATGCATCAACGCTGGAGTCCCCCAGGGATCCATTTTGGGACCCTTATTATTTGTAATTTTCATCAATGATATTGTAGAGAATATAGAATCATCGATTAGACTCTTTGCTGATGATACACCATTATATATAATAGTTGATAATCAGATCTTAGCTGGTGAAATCGTAAACTCTGATATTGAAAAGATACATGAATGGTCCATACGTTGGCTAGTTACATTTAATCCGGATAAGACTGAATCAATACTAATATCAGGAAAATGGAACCATAACCACCATCCTATATTATACATAGCGGAAACAAACCATAAGCATAAATTGATTCAGTTATTTAAAATTTATCACGGATTAGCTCCCGAACATATTCAAAATGTGATTCGACCTTTATTTATAGAACATGAAATCTACTCCACTCGATCAACAAACGTTATTCGACCTCCAATGTGTAGAACAACATTGTTCCATAATTCGGTTTTACCTTGATCTAACTATAAAAATTGCTCCTGCGGCGAAATAGACAATGCAAAACACTTTCTTCTAGGATGTCCAAAATACTCAGATCTTAGAGATCATATCTTATACACTCTCTCTTTTGTTCTCACGATTTAAACTGTATTATTTGGCGACCCTATGTTCTCTGCAGAAAAAAAAAACACAAATATTTTGGTCTGTGCACAATTTCATTAGGATGACTAAAAGATTTAAGTAATTGATTTAACTCATAACATTTTCAATCATATTGATTTAGTTCTTATTCTTTGTTTTGTTTTGTGTATGTATGTGTATTTATACTTTTCCTTTAAAACCATTTGTACCAGCATCCAGACTTCTGATGTTTTATTTTTGCTATTGTTGGGGAGACAGTGTTCTAATAAGGTCATGCTTTCAAGTGAATCCCCAAAATCTTATGCTCGTAATTGCATTTGACAAAGTTTCTCAAAATAAATATGGTTTAAACTAATTTTAATCGGTTGAATGATATTTTCTATATTTTTACATGCATAATGTCATTTTTATATACAGTATAGCAATTTAGTTGCTTTATCTGGTGAAACTGGTTTACAGGCATATTTATTGTCTCTCATGCTGTTGGCATTTGGGTTGTATTGACAAAATAAGACTGGATTAACTGATACCTGTTATTCACATTTCTCTCCTGGAAGATTTCATCACAAAAAGTTGAACAGTTTAAAAAACACAACTGTGATCGCTTATATTCAATTATAGAAAATCATAAACGAATGCTTAGTCATGTGATTTTTCCGACTAATAATTATGATTGCTTGTCACACAAATAGTGAAAACATTTAATAGCACAAGTATATGTTTACAAGTTTATTTTATACAGAAGAACTGGACATGTAAACATTTTAAAAATTATCAGCAGATACAAATTATTCATTATACGGTACATTTCATTTTCGTCTCTTGCTCACATAGAATGTGATCAGATCCACCATAATATAAAACCTTTCACTTCAAAGTATTTTTTGGCAAATTTCAGGAAAAGAGCAAAGTTTGCATACATCCGCATCAGTCAGGAATAATAGTTTCCGGGCCACTTGCAAATGTTTGTCATAGCATGTTCCTTCAAGGGCACGTTCTTAGAAATTGAAGTCATGTAACTGGAAACTGGATGTAATGAACAGGATTAACATGCTGTAAAAAAGGATACCTCCATGGTTTACATTAGTATACATGGCTTATGTCCACTTCTTTTCGATTTTAGCCGTGATTTAGGACGGTAATGTTCCAGGTAGGCCAGCTGCTTTGCATTGAAGGCTCCTCTCCTCTTTGTTCTAATTAGTTCGACCGCATCTTCATATTTCATTCCCCGTTCTATCAGTGCAATAGCTACCAGGACAGGAGCTCTTCCAAGTCCGGCCGCACAGTGAACAGCAACACAACAACCAGGCTCTTCTCGAAATCGTGTTTTTAATAAATTAAGCCAAGCTTTTACAATACTGGTTGGTGGAGGTGACCCATCCTTAAACTGCCAGTCAAAGACCCTGAGTCCCTTTACATCTAATTTATCCGTTTCATATGTTGGCTCACAAACTCGAATTAAGTCCTTCACACCATGTTTATTCAGTTCCTCAACAAATTTCTTTATTGTGATATCCGTTGGTCGATCCATAATCAAGAATCTCATATCCCTGTACTCAATCACGGCTAGTTCTGGTTGTCTGGTCTTCATGATGTTGGTTGAGTGAAGCACAAAAAGAAACCACTGTACTTCAATCCAATTCCGTTGGATCCAGAAGAAACAATGCAATGTTGTCAGAGCTTATTTTGCTACCACAATGTTTTAAAAACAAAACTGAAAGAAATTATTCTACAATGAATAACATATCAATACACGATGTATTTTCCACTGTCGATAGTAAAGCTGTACTTAGTTCTTTCAGGGTGTAAATGAAAATCATCAGCTAAGCTCCGTTTTGCAAAAATATATATATGTAACAAGAACGAAGACGAAAATATCTATTTATTTTCATATGGTTATCTAGCACGAATAAATCTCACACAGGAAGCAACCATAATAATTTCACCAAGCGAATAAGGAATTGATGACCATTCACTAGGTCAAACGAAAATCATATGAAAGACAGTGAGCTTCACATCACCTATGAAACACAATAATCCAGCGAAATTACTCCATTCACTAAATTTCTCCAAGCTCCGGCACACGATGAGGCAGAGATGACAACAATGGTATGGAAGAAAAGCACCTGTATATTTCTGCTGATCTGGTTTTCTTTAACCAGAGAATGTCACGCATTTCTCATTAAAATGTCTGCTTTTTTGGACACGCAGGACAACGTAACTGACACTTACTTGATCACACCAGTCTATACGTGTTATATCTGGCAATAGTGTCTAATGTTGATGACAAAACTCCAGAAATGTGTGTCCAAATTCACCAAAGAACAGTATATTTCTGCACATGTATCTCAGTTGAGAGCGATTACTTTCCAGTTTTTGACTTGTGGTGAAAGTGAAATAAGATAAGATTAAAAGGTTTCAGTGATACTAATTGTTTATTCCAAGTGAGTTCGAGTGACTCGATTCTCTGAGAAACTATGTACCTAATATATATGGAAAGGCTGTGAACTTTGCACTAGCCAATCCAAGCGTACTTTGCAAAAAAAGTATGAAGTTTTAACCAATACATTTGGCCGTTAACTTTCACACCTTGAAGGTGTTTAGGTCCAATTACCTTGACATCGAAAGTGGGAGTTTCTCGACTGTGTAAGGAAAGCGTGCTACTGTTAATTCTTGTTCAGTTAAGGCATGACACCGGTCTGAGCTCTTAATTGTCAAACAAAGCAATAGGTATATCTACCACTTTGATTAGCTTTGGCTCTTTGTTCGATTTCAAGGCCTAATCTGTGTCATTGTCCGTTGGATAAACTAAATAAAACTGTCATCCTTTGTTCCCAAAAGTAATTCAAATAATGTCAGGTGGCTTGCTGATCCCCTTTATTAACTTACGCCAGTTAACAGATCTCAATTAATTTACAAAATTACTCCAATTCCAAACAGTTAACAATATTCTGCACATCTCAAACAATTTGACACAAAATATCTACAATTATGACTAAAAATATTATTAATGACAGACTCCATTAAAAAGTTACTTACTAAATACCATTTATTTTATTTATGTATTTTGTTTCTTTCCAATGAAAGTTCAATAACAAATCAAGATGCGGTGTAGAAATAAATGGTTTTTTAATTTTATTTTTGTTAATTGTTTTTTTTTTTTGTTTTTTTTTGGGAGGGTGGGAGATTTCCACCTGACATTTTCTTTTCTGACAAAGAATTGTGCAATCATAAACACTCGTGTATACATGCACACATATACACAGACACATACATAGACATGTTTACACACACATACACGTGCGTGCAGTAATACAAATACAAGAAAAGAGAAAATCATTGATTGTTCCATCGCAAAGAAACATAGAAGATTTTATTCTTAAAAGACACAAAGGTTTTTTCTTCAATGGTACATCTTCACCATATACATGACTAAAGTTGCTGAAAAATTTTGAGTACAACAATCTTGAGGGCAACCAAATTTTTAAAGCTGTTACCCAGTACAAATATGCATTTTCAATTTTTTTTTCCACCCTCGTTTAGTATGCAACAAGTTTAGCATAAAATTCGAGTTTCTTAAATGGAAAAAATGATGGACGCTTTAAATTTTACGCTAATTAGACATACGTACATACATGTATAATTCTCCCGCATCGCATACATCTATCAACACCAATCTGAGAGATTTGTTTAATCACTACTTATGTCTTCACACTATGCTGCAGAGTTCTCCTGGATGCTGAAATTGGCGTAATAGTAAGCGTTCTCTTCATTTTGGAAGCATGAATATTCCAAGAGCTGAGTCCTCGGTACGCAAGTTTTTTGTCACCAAAATTCTCGTTTATATTAACTGTTTATACAAAGCAAGCAGCAATCATGTAGTCTGCGAGCTATCAAACAAAGTTTAAGTGATTGTATGGGATTAGGTGAAGCCGCATAGGTTAGATCTTAGCAGACAAGAAGATTAAGACACTTGTTAATCGAGTGTCGGTGCCCAATGATCATTTTCATCAAAATACTAAATACGCGCGTGTGAGCTTTGACACCTCTCTTTGATAAGCATTAGTCTGCAGTTTTAATCCGTCATATTATAAATCCTTACGCGATGTTTGGAAAACTTGCATTTTATCATATACGGTATATAGAAGAATAGGGCCAAGATTTTGGAACTTATTTTGTTTGGTGGAGGAATACTAGCTCCCGTGTCAATCATCATAAATCGTCATAAAATCAGCTGTTTCTCGGGGTCATGTAGAGATATACTTTCCTTTCCGAGTGATTATCATATGTACACTTTTCCGATGGCAACTTTACATAATTTCTTTGGTGCCAAGCGCAAGGCTACAGATGAGCATGATTGTCGCGAGACTGGTAGACAGACATTTATAGATGCATCTAGTTTTGATAAAGAAAACAGAACGCCAAAGAGACTGACAGATTCGTGTATGAGTCATGGAATAGGATATTCCCATGGGCCGAAAAACAAGAAAACAACGGAACGTTATTAGCTTTATGCACATGGTGTCGCGACTGTGGAAGGAAAAATGCAATGGCAACCCAAGGTACATCGAACTTGCAAAGTTCAACGTTTACTAGGAATGAGGTCACAAAGGATAATTAGCTGGGAAACAGAAAGAGACTCTGATTTGCGCAAAGAGGTCCAAATCAGAACTATGTTCTACCTAGCTAAAGAAAGCCAGCCACTGAACCATTGCAGCAAATTAATTGAACTTCAGGTAAGATTTTTATATCAATCACTTTATTATTTTAGAACATAAACTGGCTAGAAAGCTTTCTAAAAAGAAAAATATTTCTTTTTGATAAAAAAAAAACATCGATCGTACGATGTCATTATGTTATATATGCAGTGGATGACACAACTTCAGTTTGATCCGAGGTTCTTACTATACTGAAAGCTAAAATATTTTTTAACAATTTTATGAAATTAAAATTCTTCAGATATATTTTTGTCCATGATATATTCTGTTAATATGTTTTTGATGCTGATTTATTTTGTCTGTTATTATGCTATTTAGTATACCTTACGTTAACGAAACTTGGTAGATGTCTTGTCCATATACAACGACATTTTCAAATATTTCTTTTGTTTTTACCAAATTTGAGAAAATGCAGTGATTGTACAAAGATGCATGCATGTAACACATAAACAATTTTAGGGTTTTTACTCCTGTCATGAGAGTGATGAGCTGCAGCGTATTAACGGATGGATGGGGGGGGGGGGGTGGACAGGGAAGTTGCCCCGGGCGCCAGAGGTGTTAAAACAGCTGATAAACAGCTGATAAAAATTCTGGCCTCGTATTCTGGCCGTTTGGGCCATCATCGTCGCCCCGGGCGCCATTTACCCTTACAACGCCACTGGTGATGAAAGGTGGGAGAGTAAAACACATACATCTGAATTTATGATTTCATTTATTCTCTTTCAGAAACTATATGGATGTGCTGAGATTTCACAATAGAGGAGAAAGTAAACAGGGACATTCATGCTTCAGATTTAACGTCACAAACAATCACAATTATAACGGTTATCAACTGCCTTTGTTTTTCATTCGTTTACTATAATACTAAATATTTCACTATGAATGAGCACTAACAATCTGTGACATATATTATATTGGTGGCACAACAATACACACACAATGTTCTGAGTTATTGCAAGGAAAAAGAAAGGTATCGTTATTGTCACTCCTAGTTTTAGGAATCCTGGACAGCAACTTTCAAAATTCTATGGAGAACCTTGTCAGCTGTTATTGATGGAGGGGCGGGAGTTCTGCTGTAAATGCTTATAAGTTACTGTCTGTCATTATTACAATATTGTATGTACAATTTTCTTTTAAGATTTCATTAACATTTTCAATGTTTGCAATTCTATGCCTTAATTACTCACATCATTCTCATTAGTAAAGTAAATAGTATTGTTAATGAGGAGAGAGAGCTCGAAATAAGATTATGCTTGTTGCTGAATCCTCTATATCTTTTGTTAGATATTACGTACTTTCCATGATGACTACAGCAAATACATACTGTTTAAATCGTCCTTGTATTAAATAGGTATGTATAATTGGTAGACGTACTTATGTTTAGTCACTGTGAAAAACAACGGTAAAAAATTCCTGGCAAAATTATTGCAGTCTATGAGGTTTTGGTATGTGTTTATTTGGGATACATTTTGTACGTGTATGCATATTTTATGCTCGTACAGAAACAACTTGTCCCTAATTATTTCACGACAAGTCGTTAATTATTTATGACAAGCAAAGGTAATAGGGAGGATCATGGCGACAAACATACATCTTGGCAAAAATATAGTTCATTTATAAAAGAAAAGCACAATGCCGCATTGTTGTCCTTCTGATAGTAGCTGGGAACCTGAGCTCTTGAGGAACGACCATTTAATTATCATGGGGAGGTGATGTGTGCCTGGTATTTTCTTTCGAGGCGGGATATTTCGTTCTTTATTTACCTCAAGATAGTTATTTTTTTTTTTTATTTCCAACTGATATAATGGATTTTATAGTGGGGTTGTTGTTGTTGTTATAAATCAAAACAAGAATATTTTTTCCAGCTATTTGAGAGCCGGATTTTTTGTATACAAAATCCCAGTTCCATCTCCATTACACACACACACACACACACACACTAAAATGGTCGGTCTCTAGGTGAAGAAGAGAAAACATTATCAGATATTCATAAGAGCATGTATTGAGTTGTAGTCCCTTAAGCAGTCGGCAGTCACTGAATATTGAACCAGAGTTGTCTAGTTTGAATATTCTTGAAAGCGAAAGATCTTGCGCCAAATGTGCTATTCTACTTTCTGTGTGAACCCTTTTTGAGATTGTTTGCTTGTATCGAAAAGCAATCTCTTTACGACTTTTTTTCAAATGCAGATGATGTTGAGCATAACGAAAATTGCGCAACTGACGATTACCCGCTAGAGGGCACGCGTATCCGTCCAAACAGGATAGCTACTGGTTTCCATTACAATGTGGAAAACATATGGGATTCTCAAGATTGGAGGACGCTTGTTTACTTTTGAAATTCAAGATTGAGCTATTAGATGCTGTTGAAGACGGTTAGAGTATCTGGAGGAGACCAGCAACTCTCGCTATCCGACCGACACATTTTGCACGTGATTGATTGGGATCGAACCCAATCCTGTGCAAAGCGCGACCAAGTGGTTATGCACTAGTTTTCATTGTTTATTGTCGCAGTGCTTATTCGGGACTTAACAAATCGTCATTAGCAGTAGCGTACTAAGGGGGGGGGGGGAGGGGGCGGACGGGCGGTTGCCCTGGGCGCCAGAGGTTTTGGAGCGCCAAAATAGCTGATAAAAATTCGGGCCTCGTATTTTTGGCGCTTTGGGCCAATATATCGTCGCCCCGGGCGCCATTTATCCTTACCAAGCCACTGGTAATCATACAAAATATTTTGTGCAGGGACAAGTAATTTTTCAATTATCTACAGTGGTGCTTTGTTATGTGTAATAATTGTAAGGGAGAGTACTCCACTGCTGTGATAAAGTATAATACAATCCCATTGCCATTTGTATAAGAAAACATACAATGTTTGAATCATAAAAAGAGAAATTTGCATTGTGGGTAAACAATTTCTTTGTTCACTAGTTTAAAATATGAGAAAATAAGTTGTCAAAAGCGAAAGTAACTTCTGTTGTAATCCGAAGGGTATAAAAAATAGTTTTCAAAAGGTGTGATTATGGTTACAAGCAAGATGGAGATTATATAAAACCCTAGATGGACTTCTTGAAAGTATTTTTTTTGTACCTTATTACGTTCTTTTCAAAGAAAAACAAAAAGCAAAAAAAAAAAAAACGAGAAAAAAACAACAAACAAACAATGCTGATATTGAAAATGTATAAAATTATATATATATATATATATATATATATATATATATATATATATATATATATATATATATATATATATATATATATACCACATAGACCCGATTTGTTATATGTGCCATATGCTCACAGGGGTAAAGACAATATTGTACAAAATTGCACATTGGTTTTAACAGGATTGGTTTCAAGTATCATCATAGAAGTGCATAAAATATTACGTCAAGTCATGGCCGGATTAACACCTTTAGAGGCCCTAAGCACTGAAAATATTATGGTCCCCCGCCCCCCATTTGTATTTAAAAAAATAAAAATAAAAACAAAAAACGTCAATAAAACAATATATATAATGTTGCTGAATATTGATTCCAATCATTTTTGTTTCTTTCTAAAATCAAAAGGGAACAATTTCCACCAAAATTTATGACATATAAAACTTGCTAATCTAATTCTAGAGTTGAGCTACCCATCATTTTGGTTAATTTTCATTTTTGCTTAATACTGGAAAATGGCTCTTATATTGCGAGACTTTCCGGTACAGAGCATCATTTGTGTATGCTATAAAGCTGTATGTGCGAGGGGTTCCAAATGATCTCCCCCAGCATAGCTGAACGACAGGGTGTGATTTCTGTAGCTGGTATAGCTTTTTTCTTATTTTGTGCCCCAAATTATTTCATGGTAAGGAAATTTTATATGCAGATATAGCTTATATTAGTTTTTAAACCTTTGACAACATATGTAATCTTTTCCCTCTTTAAAACCTTTAGAATTTTGCTTGTTACAGCCCCATCTTCAATATTGCCTTATAGGAAGTATGCTTCCAAGAACCGGCTTTACAACAGTTTTTCCAGATCTCCAGAATTTAGCAAACTTCTTATTTGTATCTTTGTCTTTATGATGACAGCAATCTTTTGTTTACGAAGTTTATTTCGCTGTGCTTGTAAAAATGAACTCGTTTGTTCTCGGTCAGTGCGCTGTTTGTGACGATACATCGTTGGCTATAGTATCGTCCAACGGCCAGTTGTCTTTCACCTCCTTCAATCGTGCGCCATGTTTCTCGCGATCGAAAGCGTTTGTTGCGAGATAATGACGTCATCAGCTGTGTCACCAGCGTTCTTAAAGAGCGACAGAATTTAATTATATAGTAAAATCAAACAAAATGAGATTCAAAAAGGTTATTTCATGCAATTAAAAAAAATCATAATGAAAATCTCTGTTTTCACTAATGCTTTTTTGTGTCAGAGATTTTGGCCTTGAATTTTCTATTATATGCTAAAGATAGTGCCGCCGATAACATGTTGGCTTTGTTTACATATTTTGAACAGGATAATCCACTTTGGGAATTTCTACAACTGGATAGCCAATGTAAATATTTGGTTTTAATCATGTGGAGTTCTTATACAACGTAAGAAAAATTTACACTCGAAATGTATATTCACAATGGACTTTTTCATTTCAGTATTATTTCATAATAAACATATATTCTACATCAAAATACATTGAATCTATTTTAATAAAATGTGTATCCATTCACCAGTGTCTATTTTTAAATTTCTCTCTCCCTCTGTCTCTCTGTATGTCTGTCTGTCTCTCAGTTTATTGAGTCATATATCTATATGGTAAAGAATAAGCAAGCAGTAATGTAAGTGCACAAACTGCATATAGAATTAACGGAAAAAATTATTCATTTTTAAATTTCATTTTTTTAAATTTCAAAAACACGTAGACGCTATAAACTAATAATATCCATACCTTGGTCTAACTGGCAAAAAACGTACCTTAACCGAAACGTACCCAAGTCAAAACATACCTGTTTTAGTGTTAGTCTTAACCCTTGAAGTGCTATATAGTTTTTTTTTAACATAAGATTCCTCAGTGTTGAATTTTTTAAGAAAAAAATGAAAATTGCACTCTGCTTTAAATTGCCTGGATTTTAATTACTCTACATATGTACTGGCAGCCTGCCTTAGGACGTGTAGCACTTTCAACAGAGAGTAAAAACGATCATTTTCTATCAGCCATATCTTCATTGTAGATGCATCACCAAAATTAAAATTTAGGCTAAAATAGAGTTCATTTCTTGCTCTTTTTAACTGTGTGTTTGGTTTGTTGAATGAACAGCAATTTGCATAAAAAAGCCAGTTTCACTGTTGGGCACGTTTTGGTCAGCTTGACACCTCACAGTGAAAGCAGCAGATACCAAATTCTCAGGGAAATTCCCTTCAAACTCCAAAGCCACCAGGTCAAGACCTAAAAATAGCACCATATTGTAGAGCAAAGAATGGCCTTTTTTTTCATATAAGTTTCAAAAATATGTTTAAATTAAATTTTCTTGGTAAACCTTCTAAAAATAGGTTCATTTTTCCGACTAAATATCTTGGAAATTTTAAAAAAGAATATACTATACCTATATGCGCAGGAAAGCCCCAATTTTTGCTGAATTTAATGATATTCATGGCTTCATGGTCACATTAGTGACAACCAATCACAAGCCGGGAAACCGCAAGGTCATATTCAAATGTCTTGAGTCACGCACTCGAAATGTGATCCAGATTTTGCTCCTGTGTATGACAGATTGCCACAACACATTGGTAAGCATTATTTTCCTTGCTTTTCTAAACATTTATGAATATTTGTATGCATTTCTTTTTTTTATTTTAATGGATTAAATAAGATATTCTTCGGTAAAATGTGTGTTTATACTGTGAAACGAAGTTCACAATTACCACATATTAGCACAGCTTGCATTCCGAGACTGTGAGAGTGATTTAATTTTAATAAAAAATAATTACCTATATTGATTCGATGAATTAGTAAAATGAGTAAATAATTAATCATTCTGTGCAAAAATATTTTGTGTAGTGCTTGTTTGTTTTGCTTATTTCCTTATGGTTCTTGGACGTTTATAAACTGGAAGTTGGTTTCTCTCTTACGAAGTATCACTTCCTTCTGTTCTGTTTTCATCAAAATATTTCTTGGTCGATGTTTCATTATTATTTTTAGTTGGTCTGTCTGGGAAATCAACACTTTTATACATTATCATACACGAATAGTAATTAATGTCTGTATATATATATATCTCTCTCTCTCTGTTTCTTTGCTATATAATAAAACACATTTACCTCCTCCCAGTCAAAATATTTCTGAATAAAATCTATCAGTAAGTGTCATGATTTAGTATTATGCATAAATATATCAAAACATTATTTTTTTTTTTTTAAAATGTGTTCACAAAGTTAAAACATTTTCAGTCTAAAATTATTACAATGTAATATATCTTAAATTTCAAATGGTGGAAGAAAAAAATAAATGTCAGTTTCCCAATTCTTACACTGTTACAGGTCTTATAAATGATTAAATATGCTGTTTTGCACTTTTACAGAGAATGAAGACTTCGACCATTTGTCCAGAGTTGTTCAGAGCTGCTATTCACTTTCATCAGTCAGACCTTGCAGACTTTAGAAATTAGCTAACATTCTTCAGTACAGTTTTCCTGTCTTACAACTGCTGTGTTTGTTTTCTGATGTTAGAACTGAAGTTTTGATATTAAGCAATGCTGAGTAGTGATGTTCCAAACAGACATGCGTTTCACATTTCAATGAAATATTCATATTGTTATTGGTTGTGCTTTTCAGCACAGTACAGACTTTTCTGTGTTGTGTGGTTGCATGTTGTTTCATGTGAGTACTGCCCAGGGGGTGGGGAGATATTTGGAAAAAAATGTTTTGAATCCTCAGAATATGGAATGATTAGACAGATTACAGCAATCTGAACACAATACACTTTAAATTTTAAAAATTGATAAATAAATAGCTGAGCTATAGATTTTTTAATATTCTTGCCTGTATTGGCAGCTGTATTTGCCATTGACCAGTTTTTTTGAAGATCATTAATTTTGAGGGTCTGGTACATTGTTATTTCACAGAATTCAGTTCCCCAAAAAATTGAGCAAAGTCTATGTATACAAAAAAAGAGAGCTGGAAAGTTCCAGACTTCAGCTGCAATTAATTTCAGTAATATCAACTACTAAAGTTGGCCATTTATGCAATTTTGACAAATTTGTGGAAAATCATGGCATTTTATGAAGAACATTTTTACCCATAACTTTTTAACCAGAATAAGTAGACATATCATCTTTTTTTGTTGTTGTTCTTTTCGGTTTTTAAAGATCTATCTATTGGTTATAAAATCCGCACTGAATTTCTAAGTTGAAATTTTGGCTGCCAGTACATACTGTACATAATGGATACATAAACCCTACATGAAATTTTTTTAATGATGTCTGAACGTTATTATAAACATCAAGTCACACATGTAACTATCATATTTGCACTTACAGGTGCAAATACAGGTAAATATATAAATTACCTTTGTATTTCATCTGTGTTTTTGTATCTGTTTTAATGAAAAAGTTCAGATATGTCTAAAAATACTCCATTCTTTCGTGGCTCAACCCTACATATGTATGACTGTTACAACTTTATATCCAAGTTGTAAAAATCACAGGTGTAGAATAGATAACAGTTAATGAGCATCCAGTCAAGGAACACCACAAGTAAGTTTACACCCCATTAAGTCTGTAATAAATGCTCACAAAGCATTGCAGTTTTATTGTTATTTATTCTAGTATATGTCTGTCATCTATTGTCCACTTATCAGCTTACAAATACAGTCACCTGTTAACTTCATTACCTGTTCAGGTGTTACTTGCTTAGAATAGTTAAATATATCCCAACTCATTTTAGGGGGGCTGAAGTATGGGGTTGATATCACATACTCAGCTGTCCAGTAAAAAATTGAAATCAGATTTTTGGACCTTGCCCACGACCATTATCAATGCAAAAAAAAGAGTTTAAATTCATCATGTGTGACCGGTTTTCATTTTATCATGTGGCTGTTGTCAATTAAGTTTGCCCCATTTATTCTCTGCTATGCATGAAGATTAATTTGATCTATGATTAGATGCAAGAAATCCTAATTAAAAAAATAGCCTTAAATGGTCTATGGGGTTGATATTCTCCATTCATATATTTAATTTTGAAATACAGCTAAACGGGGGGTTGAGAGCTATGCCATCAATTTTTGTCCATCCAGCATGTGCATTGGACTCATTATTCAACATTATTTTTGGGCTTAAAATCACTCACTGGCATTTCCAGTAACACTTTCCAAGCTCTAATAATCTCATATACTTAAAAACTTTCAAAATCACTCATCATCGCTATCATCAGCCAGTATTTGCAGAATCAAATCATATCAAAATGAACCATGTTCGGATTTGTAAAACTTCTTTGATGAATACAAGGTTAAAACTATGACAGAATGCTTGTTCCAGGGCCCAATGTACCTATCAAATTTAGTTTGTCAACCATTTATGTCAAGCCAAAGTACCAGGATGTGTAAACAGTTGCTTACCTGAAAAACAACTTAAGTCGCAGCAAGCAGTACGAGACCTCTAGCAGTGGCGCGACTTATTTTACAACTGGCATTTTAAGGTTAATCTAATTAGCTTTAAGTATCACTCAGCTGTTCTTGGCAGTAGAAGTAAACAGACATTCCACACTGGATTAGAACTGATATGCAACAACAGCTGGTTTATGTTATGCCTTCACTAGGGTTTAAGTTCTATGAGAAAATATATTTAAGGAGGCTTGTATACCCTTCACAACTGTACTGATTTGTAATTAATAAATAGTATGGATCGCCTACTGGATACCTATGAATGCCGAAATGTACCCAAATCAAAACGTACCTAAGAATGCCCAAACTTACCCAAGTCAAAATGTACTCATAAAGTCAAAACATTACCAGACTAGAATGTAACCGATTTCTGCGATTTGTTAAAAATATAAATTATAATATAATATTTTGCAGTTCACCAACCAAATTAATAAAAGAAAATTTTATTTTATCACGGGCATAAAGTAAACCATGATAATTTGGGCCAATTCGGCTTTGGCCTGATGATTTATGCAGCTGATCAGCTTGAATCGTCAGTGATAATTTTCTTCTGCATCTCTTTTTTGTTAAATACTAGCAATTTTAAGAACTACTATAGAATATTTAGCTACATTAAAATCCACTTACTCCTACAAAATGTTATTTTTACATTAATCAGATCAGCACTTAGTGACAAAATGAACTGAAAAAATATGATTACACACACCTGCAATAATCCACCTAAATCCAAATTAACTTTCGGCAACATTTGATCATGAGCAGCTAATCAACAGCGATTACATGATGTTGTCAATATCATAACTCTCACCACGATCATTGCTGTGATTTTTGGGAAGGCTAATTATCATAAAAAAGTTCACTGGGTAACAATTGTCTTGCAATGGGTGCTCTTGCAGCTGTTTGCACTGTAGCCCTACAAAATTAAATTTTTACATCAATTAAGTGAACTGGAGATATATGCTAACACACCTGCAAAATCCCACCAAAATCCAGTTTAATTTGTAGCGCTTTCTCTATTCTCAGTCTTTTCTGCATTTTTGTATCATGAGCAGTTAACAAGTTAACTGTAACAGTAACTGAGCTGCGTATACATGATGTTGTAAGTATCATAACTTCATCCAGTTTAAACCTATGCGATGCCAAAAATTTTCTTTTTTCAAAGAAAAACTAGCAACTGGAACAGAGATTTTAACATGAAATTTTAGGATTTTATTTTTTGTGCTTAATTGTATTGCAGATTAATTTTGTGCTTGGATTTAGATGGATATTTTCTTATTGGTGCACTTAAGTATGGAAACTTTCTTAATTTAACTACCGTATATACTCGCTTATAAGTCATCGTTTTTTTTTACTGAAAATTCAGTTCATCACGCAGAGTAGGGGTCATCTTATTAGCGCGGCATGCAGTACTAACAATTTGATAAATCTAGGGGTAATATTGGAAATTCTCTATGTTTTTAGTACATAAAAAAAGACTAATTAAAATATTGTTATGTTGTCATGCCTCTATTCACATCCAGAAATGCATATATGGTATGCACTGTGTTTATCTGTTTAATTACAGTATTCATTATGCAATACTTGTATCTACATTTATTTGGATTTTAATAATTTGAAAATATTTCTTTTAAATATTAATCACCACAAAATGAAGTGTCCATCAATGTTGTTAATCCTTGGGTGTTTACTAGTAAGTATATTGCTTCCATTTTCGTGCGAGTCCGAATAACCCGTATTTGTGTTATATTTTGTGTTTTACAGTATACACATTTTTTGTGTTTGATACAATAAAAGTTTTGATTTGAATTTGCCTTTTTTATAAGCCAGATCTAATTCAGTTATCTGCCAGTGCAGAACCCTTAGCTTGTAAAGGCAGCATCCACTTTATTTTCTCAGTTTACATCCCTTTGATCGAGCAGCGAATTTTATACTTGTTCAGTGCCCAGTAGAGTTCTATATTCGGTTAACAGAGTTTATTTGAACACCCCGTGATCATGAATCGGAGCCGGAAAAGTTTATGATGACCAGGATGAATTCTTGGGCTTTGTACCAGATGACATTAGACAGAGATTTATAGGATACTGTGAGTCACAAAAGTGTAGACTTTACTTTCATTGTTTATTTGTAAAACGTATGGAATTAACGTATTCTGGTATTACGTGATATTTTGAATCAGATCATTCTCGGCTGCTGTTTTTATACCGGTATGTGATCTATATTCCAATTCATCGATTTGTCATATAAATGGATTTAAAATGCCAAGTATTATGGATTTATACAGATTATATTACATGAAGATGGACAAAATGTAAGTTGTCAATTTATTTGTGACATGTTCCACTCAATAATATAATTGTATTTATTTTACACTAGTTTTGTCTTCATCTACCTATCTATCTATCTATCTAGCTATCTGTCTGTCTACCTACCTACCTACCTATCTATCTATCTATCTATCTATCTGTCTGTCTGTCTGTCTGTCTGTCTATCTATCTATCTATCTATCTATCCATCCATCCATCCATCCATCCATCCATCCATCCATCCAATCCATCCATCCATCCATCCATCCATCCATCCATCCATCCATCCATCCATCCATCCATCCATCCATCCCAATTTGGCTTCTTTATATTTCATCCCTTACAGGCCGATTTGATTTGCAAATTATGCCTTTTAGAGTAGGGTGTTGAGTTATTCGTAATTTAATTCTTTAAAGAGGTCTCAATATCAAAGGAAATGTAAATGGCCAAGATGTTGTTACATTATTCAAGGTGTCTTTTCTACAATGATCAAACAAAATCAATCTAAAACCAACCATGCCTATTCACAACTTATGGAGAAGTAGTATCTACTGATATACAAAATATGCAACATATAAACCTAAAACAGTAAATATCTGATCCTCATCATGTTAGGACTTGCTTTAATTTGGGTACGTTTTTACTTGGGTAAGTTTTGACTGAGTTGGTTATGTCTTGACTTGGATGCATTTTGACTGGTACGTTTTGACCTGCTTCCTTTTGTAACCTACTTGTAAATTTTGATCTATAGTACTCTCAACACAAGCTTATAGCGAGGTTTTTTTTGTTTTGATTGAAAAACAATTTCGGGTTTGGAAGTGAGTTGTACAAACCTTCAAATTTAGTATTTTATAATATAACGGCCGCTATACAATTCAGTGAGATCATGGACCAAGGCTATTCACATGGGTGCCATGTACGATAACTGGAAAAGATTATTCGCACGTCCGGCGTGTACCTCAGCTGGAAAGACTGTTTGCATGGCCACCATGTACATAATTTATGTAAAGCTATTCATATGGCTGTATGTACCTGATATGCCAATGGTATTTGTGCAGCTATGTAGCAATTGCGGGGAATAACTATGCAAATCCACACAGCAGTCATATATTTTGTATGATGGACGTTAAGTTTTTTAATTTTAGTACTGAAGTGATCAGAAAATCATACGTTTAATCCATTCTTACATCTTTTAAAAAAATTTTTTTTTTGTTCCATTCTGCAAATTGATCAGGATGTAAGAAGATTTTTCACAAAAATGGCAGCCAGTTCAGGGAGTTGAAGGGGTTGTCATAGTCGTTGGTGAGACCAATAACACCTCTTAGTGACAGCCAGGCAAGTGCAACCTATGGCCCTAGATCCGCCCGCTTATGTACATCATAGGGTGTGGCTTTACAAATCGTTAATCCCACCCACGTCCAAGTGGAAGTTGCACATGCCTGGTGTACACTGTGCAATCACAACACCCCTTGCTGTTCAACTTGGATGCAATCTGTCGTTGTTTGTCCTGCAGGCTACATGTATAAAAACATGGCGTAGTCCTACCAGTCCTAGCTTTTCAGAGTCACTGATTTGTGAATAGATTGAATGGCTGATGTTTTTCAAGTATGTTGTGTTTATTGCTCACAAAAATAGCAAAATGTACATAATTATCACAAAAATAGCTCACGTACATAATTATCACAAAAATAGCTCACGTACATAATTATCACAGAAATAGCTCACATACATAATTATCAAAAAAATAGCTCACATATATAATTATTACAGAAATAGCTCACGTATATAATTATTACAGAAATAGCTCACGTACATAATTATCACAGAAATAGCTAATATACATAATTATCAAAAAAATAGCTCACGTACATAATTATCACAAAAATAGCTAAAATACATAATTATCACATAAATAGCTCACGTACATAATCACATAAATAGCTCACCTACATAATTATCACAGAAATAGCTCACGTACATAATTATAACAAAAATAGCTCACGTACATAATTATCACAGAAATAGCTCACGTGCATAATTTTCACAAAAATAGCTCACATACATAATTATCACAAAAATAGCTCACGTACATAATTATTACGGAAAATTACAGGTATTAGAGATTATTTATTACGAACTTTAGATAGATAATCATCACTATGTTTGTTTGCAATTGTAAATTCCTCTGCTAGCCAGAGAACCTTGAAACTACATTGAACCGTGGTCAAAGAACATCTAAATTATGTTGAATCTAGCATCCTTTTTTTGGTTTAGGGTTTTGTAACACATTTTGAATTTGTGTTGCTCTTACTGACAATTAATGCTGCATTATTAGTACATTTTGCCTACTTTCTTCTGCTACTATTAGCTCATAAAATAATGGATACTTGGCCTGTCAAAGCATGTAAAAGAGACAGACTATGCATATGGTCGTACCAACAGCATATACATCAATGGTCCAGACCATACTCAACCATACATCTCAAATGGAAAATTACCTTTTACTCTGGAGTACATTCTAAAATATATCAACAACTTGGGCATTTGAAGTATTCTGTTTTTCATCCCATACATTTTATTTTAAAAAATAGATGCTGATAAAAGGAGCAAATTAACAGGATTATATGAGAAAATATACAATTTAAGCATTAATTCATTGTTTAAGATGAATATCTTTCTTTGTTGATCAACCTTTACACTTGTGAACCTTGAAGAGATTATATTCCTAATATCTACAGAAACTGACCAATTATGTTTTAATCCTTTCTATCTTTGGGCAACCAAGCATGTGTGTATATGGTGTGGACCCAGTATACCTTATCTGGCAAAAATGATTGTTATATACACTTTGCTGATGATATTGTATCAAATGATTTGACTGTAACTCCTTCTTTGTCTTAGTCATTAGTGTTATCACATATGACTGGGAAAGAACAGTATGCAAGCCAAGTGTTTATCAAACACAGTACATTCAACAGTAAATAAGACATTTGGCATCATTTTTTTACACTTTTTTTTTAATTTGGAAAGACCACTTCATATTTATCTAGTTAAATATATTCTTATATATGAAGTTGGTGATGCCATGGACATTCACTCGTTCGTTGCATCTTCTTTTTGAAGGTTTTTTAATTAAGTAGAGTAACAAAATATACAATTATAACATTGACTAAGATGGCACAAATACAATAAATTATAATTTGGATTTACAATCCTAGTGATGCTATAGCAAAGAAACTTAGAGATTTTGTTTCTATCAAATTGTCAGAAGATACCAAGTTTGATATTCCACCCATTCAAAAATTTGATGTTCTCAGATTTTTTAAATCCATCAGGGTTAATCAAATTTTTTTTCCAACTACTTGCCAAGGACAAATGGTTTGAGAAAATCCACTCGTCCCAACTACATTTTCACTTGTCCCAAAATTTAAAACTCTTGCCTAGTTCGACAAGATATAGGCATTTTAATCCATATTAAAAATAGAAGAAACAGCATATTTATTTCTTCAAAGTACTTAATTTGTTGGTTTTTGTTATTGTCAAGGTATCTTGTATACACTATTTCTTGCTCAAGTATGGTAGCGTCATTACTTCCATCAGCAAGAATGGGAAGGAATTTACTGGAATTCAGACCTTACCTAACTTCTCTGAAGACTTGATCAATTGACAGAACAAAGTCTCTTGCCCTGAGTCTGTTCTTAAAATTAGCACCAAGTTTAAGACCGTTCTAATCCTGGACTGCACATTGCATTTCAATATCAGAAAATGGTTTTCCATATTGGGCTAGGGTGTAGGCTGTGTTACAGAAAGTTCTCGTTTTATTTTTTTTTCATTTCATTCTTATTTATTTATAAAATGGCCTTTCCTAGTGGAGTGTATGCAACTCAAACTTTCTGCACATGCTGGTTGGTGTCATGCTTATACTGCACATGCTGGTTGGTGTCATGCATATACTGCACATGATGGTTGGTGTCATGCTTATACTGCACATGCTGGTTGGTGTCATGCATATACTGCACATGATGGTTGGTGTCATGCTTATACTGCACATGCTGGTTGGTGTCATGCATATACTGCACATGCTGGTTGGTGTCATGCATATTCTATACTGCACAGGCTTTATGAGGTCCAAAACTGTCATGAGGCCTGCTTGATTAAATCATGAATTTGTCAGTTCCATTGACACATTGGACGAATGTCCAACCTGTGCCAGTTTAGAATATTGTTTGCATTAAGTGCAAAACATCTTTCCTTCAGAGTCAATGAATTATGTTGATACAGTACCTTTCATTAATTTCATTGCATTGACTTGGTGGATTTAAATCAAAGGGTGATCTGCTCATTAGTACTGGGTTGCATAAATACAATATAACATGGTCGTTTAAAACACTGCTAATCGATCATACCGGATTTGTTTTGTTTGAAATGTTTTGATCGACTGTTAATTTGATTACTTAACCACATATGCAGTCATGCATTAATAAAACTCGCACACATGCAACAGTTATCAGTGACCACTTACTGTGGTATCACAGGATGTTAATGAATAAATGGAGGTAGATTCATGCATTCAGTATGCCCAGTAGATAAAGTGATTAAAGTATGAAAATTAGCACTTGCCCGACTTGTTTTAAATTGGAAAAAAGCACTTGTCCTGGACTAGTGCCTTGGAAAATTGTTCTTGTCCAACTTTTAAAATGCATAGTCCGGGACGTCAGGGTATGGGATTTGATCTGCCCTGTCCACTGATCATAAGAAATCTACAGGCTTAGATGGAATCAGTTCAGAATTTTGACAACTTGGCCCTGACCATACCCATCGAAGCATTGAACTCCATTATAAAAACAGGTTCATTTAATGTTACAGGCCAATTTCTGTTTGTCCCATCCAGTCAAAACTACTCAACTCAGATGTATGTACCGATTTGTATTCCTTTTTTGTCAACACAGTTATCATTGACGACACTCTGTCATGGAATAAACAAATAAACTTTGTATATAGAAAAATTTCCTTCAGCTTATGAGCTTTGAAAAGAATTAATAATGTTTAACACTGCAAAGAAATATTTTTTACAATTGTTTTATATTTTCTCGTTTTTATTATTGTTCCAATATTTGGGGACATTATCAATCTTATCTTTTAAGACACATAGCTGCTAAAGAATGTGGCTAGAACTTTTTTTAGGTGAAAACTTCAACACCCAGTGAAACTTTTATTTGAAAAACTCAAGTGGTTACCTTCTAAATCTTTCATTGGGTGTTGACATTTTTCACCGAAAAGAGTTCTAGCCGCATGTACATTTAATCATTAAACATGAACGAAGTTCAAAACAGCATGGCACCAGATTATTTACTCCTGTCTCTGAAGTTCGTAGTCGAATGAAGCACTTTTCTGATAATTATCAATGAAGTATCCCAAATAGTAATTCCCACAAAAGCTGTAAAAGGCATGGTAACCATCCTATCCAGAGGGCACTTTCAGTACACAGAGGGCACCTTCAGTGCGTACATGTATTTAGCATTTTGAAGGGCATTGTTTTTTATTGCAGTGTAGTGTTCAGTTTATAATAATAAATAATCATAATAATAAATACTGATAACAGTTTATTATTATTATTATTATTATTATTATTATTATTATTATTATTATTATTATTATTCACTGATTGACCAGTTGAACTCTACTCATACTGGCACTCATATTGCAGATTAGTGTAACTCTTATTTAACAAACCAAAAGTACTTATTCTTATACTTAATTACTTTCAGAAGTACACCACCCCATGTCAACATTGCCGTTACAGCCAACAGATTGGGTTTATTATGTGTGATTTGATTTCATTTTGGTTTTTTTACAGCTCAGTAACACAAGTAGGTTATTTGGTGTTGAGGTAATTGAAGTAAAGTGCATTGCCCCAGGACACACCACAGTAGCCAATCTTTATGACACCTGATAGTAGGATTCAAACCTGCACCCTCTTGGCAGCAAGTTGTACACACTAAGCACTGTGCTACCATGGCTTCTGTCTCTATTAGTTTCCTCTTACAACATGTGGGAGGGTGCATCGGTCGTATTCTATATCCCCGAAAACTGCAGGTAGACCTAAATGATGTTAAAACTTTGAATAATTTGATCCAGAAGAGCTTGGGGTTTTTTTTTCAGACATTCATTATATTGACACATTTGAATGCCCTTTCAACCAATATATGTATACTGAAATTTCCTATCAATGACAGCTCTGTCTTGAACCTGTCTATATCGCACCCTCTTTGTAACGCTGTTCATCGCACCCTCTTTGTAGTGCTGTTCATTGCACCCTTTTTGTAATGCTGTTTATTGGAGCCATAAAGTGATCAACATTATGAGTGAACCTTTTATGGGTGATGTTCCAACAAGGCTGTGTCCTGATAGTACTTTAAAACACAGTAATATACAGTAGTATTTAAAGATGTGAAATCACTCAATAATTAGTTCTCAAAGCCAAGACGTAAAATAAAGTGAAATAAATAAAGTACCATATCACTGATAAAACAAAATAAGAACAATTTGAAAAAGTGTAAACATCCTTAGCATAATTGAAATTGTAACCTCGGTAAGAGCAACATTAATTTATTGGGTTTACATTTATCTACAGGGTTTTCATCTGGAAATGAGATACTGTAGACAGCACAAAAGTCAAAGGTGGCAGTAGATTCCCGCATTTAGTTGAAGCTTTGTGATTGGAGGCAGCATTGTGCAAGTAAAGGTAACCTTTACAGCTGTTTACTGCTAACTTTCTTCTTCAAATATGTTACCTGATCATAATACCTTAGTAGTATAACTATTACCTTGCATATCCAGCCCTCCAAAGTTAAATGTTAGCTATTAAAAGCTAAAAGTTGTCTGCCCACATAGGTGGGAGTCAGACAAGAGGGATCTCCCCTAGGATAGTGTTATTGGCAGCAAATCCCATCCATACTTCAGTTCCTACTTCCACTTGTGCTAGGAAGCATACTTTTTTAGAGACCTTGCAAAAATTCTGGATTAAGTGGTATTTTCCACACTACTGAGTGAGTTGGAGGAGTTTCTTACATAAGGGAGTATATTTTATATACTAGAGGTGCGCCATATTACCGGTATACTGGTTTACTATGGTATTGTTTTCCGCTGGTACATACCACGGTACTTTTTCACTGTACCGGTACTTTGGTAGTTTCCATCAGTAAGGAATGTACAGAAATTCGCAAGTAATCTTGTTATGAATTTATTGATGTTAAAAGCATGTTATGAATTTGTTGATGTTAAAAGCATGTTTTCATTTCTCATGACAAAATAATTCCAAAATTTATTACTTTTTTTTACAAAATGGTTGTATTTGTCACAAATTAATTAAAAATATAATTATATTTATGAACCTTTAATCACATGTTTGACATGTGTCACTTATGCCAAAATGGTGGCCGAATGGTATGTTGTGAAAGATATTCGGGACTTCTGGAGAACTTTCAGATTTAAAAAAAGAAGAAAAAATGTCATTTTGTTAGTTATTTACTAGCATATGTTAATGTGTTGAGTAGATGTATTCCTTTGTAAAACCAAGAATCATCCTTAGATTTTCAGGAGAACAGTTGTTTTCTGTTTAAATTTTATGTAGTTTCTCTAGTCCACTAAAATATTTTCTCATTTGTTGAGTCAGTGTGTTTGATGTTTACTGCATGGCCCTCTATGATAAATATTTTACCTGGGTGTTGGCATCCCACTCAAAGTTTTCCTGACTATTATATCAGTAGCATACATGTAGCTAGTAAATTGTAGACTTAAGTGTCAACACTACCTATTTTTATCAACAAGCTCTCTAATGTCAGCACAATGTTTTTTACAAGTTGTCAGCTGTAGTGTAAGCTTAATCGTCCCACTTTAGTTACAGTTTTTACATGACAGCTTATACAACAATGAACATAAAAACATAGCAAATTCATCTACTATAAGGTACTAACCATTTAATTTTAAGGGGGGAGGCGGGGGCTGCAATATTTTTCAAGCAGAGATATTTTATTTTCTTTTATCTCAAGATAAATTTTTTTCTTCAAATAATATAAAGGATATAATATGGTGTTAATTTGCCCCAGATCAGAGCAAGATATTTTTCCCAGGCCCCTGCTGCAGACAGTTAAACTGACAAGGAATAATCATACTGCATGTCTGGAATGTGTGGGTGTGATTCAGGGCATACATGAGATATATGTGCATGTTCGATGGAGAGTCAATGGGCTACAGCATGGCAAGACATAGCACACAATTAAAGGGAAGGTGAATAGGTGTACCAAGTAGAGAGGAGAATACCAGCAGTATTGCTGCTATATCTGCATCCGTGAACCGAACAAATTTGAAAGTCCATGATGCCTCCATGAACAAATCTTGTTTGGTGGGAATGTTGGAATCAGAGAGCTCACTGGTGCAATGCATCACAAGCCTAACTACTCCTTCACCTTCTCAACTGGAACAGACATTTTGAACAGTACCGTTATGACAAATTCCTTGTTGGTACAAAAGATCATCTGTACCTTCTATAGAATGACATTTGAGGCAGATCGATAGAGGTCAACACCAGCTCAGTTAAGGTCTCAACTGGTGCAGATATATACCAGTTTGGAGGATTGAATATCCTCTATCCCATTCTGGCGTCAGAGATGCTGCCTGGGCGCGTGAGTGCATGAATCACGCAACATTTGTACGAATTCATGCAGTTGGAAAGCAGTGTTGTGTGAGGACTCCTGTAAATTAGTTTAAAGTCACGCATATACAAATGTACTCTGTGCAGTATGCAATTTTTATTTAACTGTTAACCCTTAAAGTGCTTGCCACGGCATATGTCACGCCACCAGTAGAGGTCTTGTAGCACTTGTCTTGTTATCTGTCGTTTCCGGTAGGCAACTGTTTACACATCTGAGTACTTCGGCTTGAAAAGAATGGTTGTTAAACTAAATTTGATACATTGGGCCCTGGAACAAGCATTGTTGAGGTTGAACCTTGCATTCATGAAGGAAGTTTTACAAATAATGTTTAAAGTAAGGCTCATACAAAATCCAAAATGACTGACTCCAACATGGTTCATCTTCAGATGACGATTTCGTTCGGTGAATACTGACCAATGATAGCGATGATGACAATGATTTTTAAAGTTTTGAAGTATATGAGATTATTGGAGCCCGGAAAGTGTTACTGGAAATACCAGTGAGTAATTTTGAACCCGAAAATAATGTTGAATATGAGTTCGATCAACACACTGGATGGACAAAAACAGACGGCATGCGGGTCAACCCCCTATTAAGCTGTATTTCGAAATTAAATGTCAAAAAAGCAGAATTCTTAGCCTAATTAAAATACAGGCAATTTAAAAGTAGAGTGCAATTTTCATTTCTTTTCTCAAACAATTCTGACTTGAGGGATCTTGTGCTTCAAAAAACTATATAGCACACTAAGGGTTAAGATAAGAATCTAAAAAGAAATTAAAAAGTAAGGATATTTATTTTTGATCAAAATACCTCTGTCTGAACAAGCTGACTATGGCATTGATGGACTTGAAACCTTAACACAACATTGTGGAACAGATAAGAAATGTGGCATAGTAGTAAGCAAAGCACTGATTCAATAAAGTAAGACTTTGGCAGGGCTCTTGTTAGTGCAAAATGTTATTTTGGAGCAGAGATATCCAAGAGACAACACCTAAGAGCTGTTGAAAATTGTACATATCAGCAATAAAGAACAGTTTTCCAACTCGTTCAAGCTGGTTTAGCTAGCTATGCATATGTGAAAGGGGGTTCTCAGCACAGAACAATATTCATACACAGATAAGGAACAAATTAAGGTCAGTGATCAACAGATTAATGTTAATACAACTAGAGGAAACATCTTTTGAGGATTATGATTTCAATAGAGCAGGAAGAAAGAAAGAGACAGATATTTATGTGTTCAGTAAATATTGAACTATGGCCGTTTCCTCCTCCTCCCCCTTATTTTGGTGACAAGGGGGGAGCTCCCCCCTTTAGATAAAATCCTGGCAGCATCTCTGTGGCATCATTAACTTGGCACCAGAAGGAAGGAAATGACTCTGCCATCAGGTGTTGATCATTCATGGTCTACACTGAATCTGATCAAGCCTACACCTATGACTTAGGGGACTGCTTATGATGATATAATATTACATATCCCATCCTGGCATCATGAACTTGGCACCAGAAGAAAGAAATGGTTGCCCTGTTCTGTCAAGTGCGGACTCTGCCATCAGATGTAGATTCTTAACAGTCAGCACAAAAATCCAATCAAGCCAGGCACCTATGCCTCAGGGGACTGCTTATGATGATATAACATTACATATCCCATCCTGTTATCATGAACTTGGCACTGGAAGAAGGAAATGGTGGCCCAGTTCCGTCAAGTGCGGACTCTGCCATCAGATGTAGATTCTTAACGGTCAGCACAAAAATCCAATCAAGCCAGGCACCTATGCCTTAGGGGACTGCTTATGATTATATAATATTACATATCCCATCCTGGCATCATGAACTCGGCACTGGAAAGAATGAATGATGGCCCTGTTCCGTCAAGCCTGGACTCGGCCATCAGATGTAGATCGTTCACAGTCAACACTGAATCCAGTCATGCATACTCCTATGCCTGAGGGGACGGCTTAAGATGATGTAATATCACATACCCCATGCCAACATTAGGGCACACATAGTCACAGGGAAGAGCCATTCAGTAAAGGGCCATGATGGACCCATGTTGTCCCATGGCCAGTTTAGTGCCAGAATGCCCAGTTGCTATTACGGACCTGGGTCTGCCCATAGCCATGAATTGGTCCATTCCTATTACAGATCCATCTCAGTTCATTACCATCACTGACCAGTGTAGAATGGCTCCAGGATGGACCATCACAAATTACTACAGGTGAAACTCCGCTATAATACGATGGTCAGGGTCCACAAAGTGCTATCATGCTATGTAACTAACCTTGCTATATCCAACCAAGTCAATATTGAATATGTATCCTCTTAGGTATACAATATGGGTGGGTGTGTGTGTGTGCAAAACAACCGACTTCATTGATACAGTTACCAACTTGATGCATTTTAAATGAGAAATACTTAAAACACTTATTACATATTTTTTTTGTTGTTGTTGTTGTTGTTGCAAAGAACTGTTCATTGATTCATACTTATATAAGTGTACAAGAAAACTGGCAGCTTAAGTGTACTCACCAGCCGATCTCATGCCATGGTATCCATAATAATAATTCCATCGAAAATATGCACAAAGAAGCATAATTTATTGAATTTTTTTGATAGATTCCATTCAGATCCAAATATTTAATTTCTTGCTAATTCACTCACACTAATTTAGGAAACAATGTATTTCCGAAACATTCATATTTGCTGGACATGTCCAAAGGGTCTGATTTTTTTTACCGATAATAAAATGCTTATATCAGACACTGGCAGCTTCTACAAGCTTTGTACATGCATGTAATTTTACCCTTACAGTGGGTTGTGTATATAAGTGATTTGGAGCTTCTGTCAACAGGTGTGTATGATGGTTGATTGAGCACCCATTGGTGGTGTATTGTTTCCCTTAAATAGGTGGGTAAATTAATTGATTTATAAATTCAGGTGAGAAACTTTTAAGACCTCCCATTGTTTGGTGCTTTGTTGAGTAAGTCAAATAACTGAGCAAATATTTGTTAGTTATTGTTTACCCAGGATTGAGCAGCAATTGTTCACAGGATGCATTGAAGACAAATGCAAAGAAGACCTAATGGCTTTATTGTTGATGGTTCAGTAATAATCATATTAATAATAATAATAATAATAATAATAATAGTAATAATCAGATTAACAATTATCAGCTTGTTAAGAAGCTTTAAAAAAAATAAGCAAAAATATTTTTTTCTTCTTCAAGAATACAACACATCTTACCAAATTATTAAATCAAACTCTTGTTTATTTTGGCTTTGTAGTACTTCAAAAAATAGGTGAAATTATTGCAAAATTTCAGGAGCCATGTAATGATCAAGTTATATCCAAATTTGTGCTATAGCAAAGCATGTTATAGCGGGGTTTCACTGTATTATGGTACTGGCTACAGTGACGTTTCAATCCTGGACTGTGACCTTGGCACCGTTAAAAAAGAGCGATGACCCTGTTATGTCAAGACTGGACTCTGCCATCAGACGTGGATTATGTATGGTCAACACCAATTCCGATATGACTTTTCTTATACCTGAGAGGATGGGCGATGGTGATCCAATATCACATATCCTGTCTGGCATTATAACACTGGCTTCAGCATCGCAGATCACATGATCTCTGTACATTATAGGACCAATGGCCAGGATAGTTCCACAATGCCTTGGTACCACAACATACCTATGTCATCTCATTGCAAGTATAATACCACAGTGTCCAAGTGCCACAACAGTCCCATTTCAGTCTATGGCCAGTTTTGTCCCACAGTACCCAGGTAACATTATGATCCCATTGCAGTCAATGACCTCTCTTTGATCCATGGCCATTATAGATCAAACTAATTCCATTGCCATCAAGGACCAATGTCAAACAGCTTCATGTTCCATCATGACTTAAGGTACCAGCTACAGCAACATTGCAGTCCCGGAGACCTGGTACAATACCCAGACCATTCACAATACTTTCAGCAATTGTCTTGAGATTACAGTATATGATGACTCATGCTTACAAGGTCCATTATCATCACTTGATCCAACAATGTCAGGGGAAGAATCGAGTCTTCTTGAATTGCAGACACATTAAAAGGATATATTTCAGCAATTAGAATATAGCCTAGCTTCTGCTGCTGATAGCCCTTAGACAACATCTGCTTCGATACGTAATAACGACAAGATACCTGTTTGACTTGGTTTTAAGGTGTATTTGTTCAGCAATCTGAATACAGCCTAAACCCTTTAATTAAGAACCCTGCTCTCACTTGGGTTGGGGAATCTGTCTCTCTCATGGCTCATGCAGTAAGAAAGCACCTCAATACTCGCTTACCTAATACCATAGCTGTGTCCATTTTTCTTCCTTTAGTGGAAGAACTGCATTTCTCTCCACATCGCTATTTGGGCTATCATCGCTATTTTGGCTATCCCTTTCCTTGGATCACAATAGGCCACCTAAGAGTCAAACCTCATGGGCCTGTAGACCCAGAACCTTGCCCTTGTCTCCTGATGATGATAAAAGGACATGGAAGGACCCTGTAAGGCATACATAACAGGGGACATTCCTTCCCTTTCTATTGATCCAGTCAGCAACAATGCCATGATTAAGCTTTCCTTTTAACATCCCGTTCGGATGAATTCAACTTGTCTAATGTAATGGAAGACACTGCGCTGCTGTTTCTTAGGTAATACACATTATTTTGCAGAGCCTCCAGACAACGTTTTGTGCCCTTATTCCTTTAGAAGGTTTACCCTTAATTACAGTTGTCCCAAGAGACCTGTACGAAGTGGATGTCCTGTAGCAGTTTAACGCCAGGATGTGCTCTGGATGGTTCTTGCTGCCAAAGACCAACAGTACGGTTCAGTGGGTCATAGATCCAGCTCTCAATTTGTTCATTCAGGCGCCATGGTTCAGAATAGAAAAACACCCAGATGGGTTGTTGATACTGTTCACAAGGGCATTTTGCATTCAGGGACTCTGTATATCAGTTCAGGGCACTTCCCTTTGGTTTGAACATCAGTTCCAGGGTCTTCATGTGTATCGTGGAGTCGCTTCCACATCATTGATTTCCAACTAGCTGGTCGACAGTCTACAAAATCACCAGGTGCATTATAGTCGAGCTCATGTTTCATTTCTGATTCCTTGTCAACAAGGACAAATCCGTTATGGTACTATCTCAGGTTTTTACCACCCTGGGTATAAAGCTCACAACACGTGTGATCAGGGTATCTTTCCCTCAAGAACCTGCCTTGAAATCATCTCTACGACATCATCAATCCACTCAATCAAATCACATCTCAGCTAGTGGGAGAACCTCACTTGGCTCACAACGGGTGTTCTCTTACAGGTCCAGTCTGTGGGAATCACGATTTGTTCAGATGCCAGCATGGCAGGCTGGGGTGCCCACCTCCAGCTAGCATTCCCAGAAGACAGCGGATTGTGGCCTCCTTAGGACTGACTATTACACATCAGTCTCCTGGAGATAAAGTCCATAGTGTAGGAGATACTATATGGAAAGGGCATACTCCTTCTTTCTGAACATCTCCACTGTACTGAATTATCTTTAAAGGCAAGAGGTGACCAGATCCCCAGACCTTTGCCTCCTGGTTTGGGATTTCTCAGGTGGTGTCATCAATGATAAATCCACATTCAAGTCTGTCACAGTCAGCACAGGCAAATATACTGGCAGACTCATTACCCCACCAGAATCAAGCAATACCAACTCAATGATTGAGTCACCCCTCAGTATTTGGTCATATATATACCCAGTGGGGCTGACTACTTTAGGATCTTTTGGTGACAAGGTGGAATGTAAAGCTCTCAGCTTTTGTCTTACCAGTCAAAATGCTTGGGTAGTCAACATGCTTTCCAGATATTGGAATGGTCTGGACTCGTAACCTTATCCTCGAACAGCTCTGATCTCAGAGATCTTAAAGCATGTTTGGATCATATAAAACAATCCCTTAAGGGTGAACATTTTTCAGAACATGTCGTGGACAGAATCACGTGGGTGAGAAGGCTCACCACTCTGAGAGCATACGAGGGGAAGTGGAGAGTTTTATTTTCACAGTGATGTGAGCGGGAACACATCAAACTCCACTTAAGGCATTGTTACCCCAATAGCTAGCATTTTTCTGTGGCTTTTTTCGAAGCGAAGAAGCTTGCACCCATAGCAATAAGGAAGTTACCATTCCACAATCTCAGACACGTTTCATCATCACAGAAGTGAGGATATAGGACAAAACAAAGACCTCTCTGACCTTCTGGTGATCCTTGACCTGTAACGACCGAAAGCTTTGGCCCTGTGCCAGAAGGTGAATTGATCATAGGTTCTGACATGGTATAAGGTACCGTTTGAACTGCTATATGTATCAAGAGCATCATTGGTTCGCCTCTTGCATTAAACCTGCAGGCAGATGCAGTGAGATGCATGCCTTGTCAGTCGATCTGAACTATATACAGTTCTGTTGTGATGGTTTGATTTCACTCATGATGGCACATGCTTTACTAGCTAAGAAGAGGATACTGCTTATTGGCAATCAGTCTTTGTTGTGAACCGTTCACCTCAGGGCCATCTACAGGACCCAGTGAGGACTTTGAAGCGGTATATGAATGAACTGAGCCGGTGCAAAGAGGGAGCTGTCGTTTATCTGTACCTTTTGAAAGAGGAAAAGGTTGATATCTCAGCTCAGGCTCTATTGTCTTGCATAAGATCATTGAAATTATTGTGCATTTTGGCTTATGAAGTTACGACAGTTGCCTTGAGTATAGCATTTCAGCGCAACTGTTCCCTAATGGACATTATACAAGTCATGGGATGGGGGGGCAGAGACATTCTTGATCTTTTATCCCAAGGGCTCAGTTTGACATGGTGGGACCTATAGCAGCAATGCAGCAGGCTACATGTACCTTCCCATTTCATTCAGTAGCTTCTGAGTGAATGTGGTTTTGCAACTTCTGCTGGATTTGCAGGGAAAAAAAATTTCCCGAGCAGCCACATTTAGGCATATGTGAGCTAGTGGTCGTATTCCTAAAGTATTATGATTGGATGAAAACATTTTTTACTCAAAAAATTGGTTTTTGTCACTTTTTATATGGAAATTTTTGCACAAATAAGGACAACATTATTTAAACTTAAGGTATCATCTTTATGGGCAGAGCCATTTTTTTTTATGATATAGCATGCCATAGTTATATCCATTCATTTGGCAAATCCTTCTCACTCTAGTGCTTGAAATTGCTTTTGATAAGTGTCTTAGTGACTGTGAGTAAGCAGATAACTGTTGACTGTTTAACCGCCAAGTTTGGAGTCGTATGAAAAGAACTATGTACAAGTAAAACAAAGTAATGTAACTTATGATCAGTCTAAAAGATAAGATAGTCCATGTAATAATGATAATGAAGATTATTCTCATGAATTGTGACTTTCATCACCAGAGCTGAATTTTGTAGAAAAGGCAGAGTTTAAGTAGAAGACCAGCTACTTCTGAAGGTACTATAAAACCTGATTCTGACTGATCAATCACAGTTAGGATGAGAGACTGTGGGCAAGAAGCTAAAATTATGATTAGACCTTCAGTAAACTACTGTGAGTCTTATGTCTGGGTAAACAGGTCTGTCTTTAAGTTCACAATTGGGGTCATGGGTGGCCGAGTGATCTAAGGCGCTCACTTTTACAGATCACTGACATCTCACCTCTGTCTGTGTGGGTTTAAGTCTTGACTCGGCCAGCATATGTATGTGAGAAAGCTTGCCTGTAGCTTCTCGTGGGTCAGTGGTTCTTCCTGGGGTCTTCCCCCACCAAATATACTGGCTGTGATGTATAGCCTATCATATGCTGAAAATGGCATGAAACCCATAAAAAAAAAAACAGTTCACAATCAAATTTTATACATGTACAGTAAAGTATATGTCTTACATGATCTCAATATTTATGATACCCATTCATAAGCAACACTCGCTAACCTTTACATGTATAATTGTCCTGCTGTATATACTTGCTTATAAGTAAGGTCTAACTATGAACAACGTAAACCCTGATCTGCCATTGCATAATGCACCAGCAGATCAGGGTCAGTGTTGTTTGTTCTACTGATTACTCCTAACAAACTGCATAGACCGTGGTCTGCCGGCAAATATGGGTCTATGCAGTTTGACCCAACTTATATGCAAGTATAGACAGTACTTAAAAGAAGACTTGTCAAACATTTTGTCCAAAAAATTCAAGCTGTATGTAAAAGACAACTTTCTGTGTCTAATTTATAATGAGCCTGCACTTCATAATACAGTATTTTTATTTTGCACTGTTTCATTCATTACGAAAAACCTTTGTTGATTTGTTTGAATTTGTTGAATATTTCAAAATATAAATATTCACTCTAAAAATAATTTTACATGTCATGGAAAATTAGCCATTCATACATGTCTGTAGAAATATGGGGCTTCCCTCTATAAAGAGAACACATTTCTACAAGGGGCAAATTTGTCATTTCTCTAAATGGTCTGTCCTTAGTATATACATGTTCCTGGTCTTGTGCTTGTATATCGTGGGATTTTTGCAGGGGTGAACTGGCATGAGTTGTGCATATCGTACAACAATCTGTGCATGTACAGTACACACAAAGTGGATTGGCCATATTATACTTCTGCTGATGTAGAGTGCAGTTGAGTGTAGTTCAGTGACATGCTGGTGTAATATTCTATCACTAGTTGCTTGTACTACACTCATTAGTCGTAAATTACACTCATAGGATCTCCAAAGGCACCACTAAAAACTACCTGGCCATTTAGTAGATTTCCATTTATAGTAGATCATATTCTCTGAAAGACTCGCTGCATAGGTAAATCCATGGGTCATAAATCAAGTCAAGTACCCCACAGCACAGTTAAGCTTTGGTCTGATCCTGTAAATCAGTGGCAGTTACACAGGCATGAACGGAGAATTATCAATCCTACCTTATACCAACTGTAAGCCAATTTGTCATCACCAGGAATAATACAATGGTGATTTGACATGTCAGATAGTGAACAGTAGGCAAGTTATATGTATATAAATAACACAGATAATAATTCCTTATCAGATGACATTTTTATTTCAGATCACACTTACAAGAAGATTATGTTCAGCGCAGATCTAAGTGGGACTCTTTATCATGTGGACCAGGTCCCAGAACACTTTAAGGAACTTTTCATCCTACGTGGATACCGGCATCCAAAGAGCACCGCTACACAGTGCATACTTAGCGTCTTTGCCGCCACCAATGAAACCCTCAATTTCTGGACCCATTTTCTTCCATCTTGGTATTTTATATGGCTCCTTAAGGGGCTGGCAGAGACTCTTGACTTTTATCATGATAGCTATACATGGCCTCTATTAGCATATATGGTAGTGTGTTGTATATTCCCATTAGCCAGTGCAACGGCTCATACATTCAATTCCATGTCTGTCAGAGCAAGGCATATATGTTTCTTTCTTGATTATGGAACTCTGAGCTTGACTAGTTTTGCTGTAGCTTTAGCTTACAAGGCTTATGTGTTTCCCACCGCCCTGCGAGACACTTGGTATGGAAACTGGTTTGTATGTATTGCTGCAGTAAATGCCATTATATGTACCACATACTCATGTGAAACACGTTTTATGAAGCCAAGTGTTACTCGAACTGTGATTCGTTTAGGAGCCTTTGCTTTGCCTTACATTTACGACAGTGCACCTGTGATATATCGCCTTCTTGTTGGAACTCCAGAGGAGATGGATCTTCATTCAAACAAGAATCATTTCATTCAGTTCATCTTTGCCATCATTTCAGCTTCCATTTATGCATCACATTTTCCTGAGCGTCTTTCACCAGGAAGTTTTGACATAATTGGCCACAGTCATCAGATATTTCATGTTTGTACAATACTCGGCACGATGCAACAAATGCAAGGAATTTTGTTGGACGTGCAAGAAAGACGAGACCTGCTGCTCCTGAATTGGGAATTTTCTGATTTGTACAATAGTATTGGACGTATTGCTTTGGTCATGGTCATTAATATAATTATCATAATTGGATTTTCTTTCCGTCTTTTCAAAAAGATTGATGTGAAATCTTTGTGATGTTACTTTATATTCTAGGAAATCTGGTATTTGATTTCTGTATTAGAGGAAAGTTCAGTTAACTGGAGTTTTAATTGGCAGATATTGTTACAGTGATCTAAATCAGTTTGAACACTTTGTTTATTGAATATTGAATCAAGACCAGTTCCCAATTTACTTTCAGCACAACTGTGTTTTACAAATTATGTGAAGCATGCATTGTGAATAGGATGTTTTTAAGGTCAGATGTGGAGGTTTCATTTTAAACTTATTTTTGAATCTTCTAGACTGCAGAAAACCTCATATTTTTATTGTTATTATACATTTATATTGCATTGTTTATGAATAATTGCATTTAAAAGTATGACCCTCATTAAAATGGTGCAGGTATTACCTGCTTCTGTTATGTATGTGGAAGTGACATATCACTAGAACATATCACTAGAACAAAGAACTCACTAACGTAGAGATTACAGTGTAGGAAATTTGTAGTAGGTTATGAAATGAGTCTGTTTCTGTGGAAACTCAGAAATTGAAATAACTAATGCTATTTCTACAGTCAATATAGTCACAAAAAGATTAAGAGAAAAAGCAAAACAAATGATATCAATTATTGGAAAGAATTATGAAAATCCCATGCATTCAGACACAGAGGCATGATCTCTGCATATTATCAGACATTTATATTATCTAAGACCCATTGAGAAAATAAACACATCAGATCTCTGCTTTGGTCAAATTCATGAAAGGAGATAACTTACTTTTCAAATATTCTGCCCTTTATCTCTCTCTCTCTCGCTGTTATTTGCTCTCTCATTAGCTCCTGATGATTGCCTAAATTATATGTCTGAATTCTTTTTTCAATTTGGAAGGATTTGTGACAATTTGACCACTTGGAATATGCTTGAAAACAATATTGACGAGTTGTTTGGCCTACACACAAAGTTTTCTTATAATACTTCTTGGTTTGACAAAGTATCATTGGTAGATCCCATTTTTCTGCATTTTCAGCTTGTTCTAGAATGATGTCACACATAACAGAAAATGGAGCTTTAGTAAAGGAAGGTAATGCAATCAGCCATTTGTGCAGTGTAGCTTGTTAAATGATTGCAGAGTTAAATATAAGGTTGACATAAACTTCCTTGGTTATCAGAGGATAAGCCCATGATTGATGTTAACCCCCCCCCCCCTTTTTTTATATATATATATATATAAAATATTTGAAAAATTGTACTTGGGATATTTTTGATTGATAATAAGTGCAAACTTTCCTGTGGTATTATTATGGGAAAAATACTTTATTATTATATTTCTCTGATAATAAGCCCACTTTTTTTCTTTATGACACATTTATTAGGCTGATCCTCTGGTCTTATCATGGAAAAAAGTACTGTAATATCATATTTCTCTGATAATAAGCCCACTGTTTACTTTGTGACATCTATTAAGCTGGCTTCCTTGTTTTTATCATTGGAAAAAGTACTGTAATATCGTATTTCTCTGATAATAAGCCCACTGTTTACTCTGTGACATCTATTAAGCTGGCTTCCTTTTCATAGGAGAAATGCTGTAATGTATTTTTCTGATAACAAGCCAACTTTTAATTTTGTGACATTTATTAGGATGACTTCCTGATCTTATTGTTGGAAAAAGTATTGTAGTATCGTATTTCTCTGATAATAAGCCCACTCTTTACTCTGTGTCACATTTATTAGGCTTGGTCTTATCACGGGAGAAATACTGTAGGTTAATCCACTGGTCTTATGTAGGAGAAATACTGTAATATCGTATTTCTCTGATAATAAGCCCACTGTTTACTCTGTGACATCTATTAAGCTGGCTTCCTTATCATGGGAGAAATGCTGTAATGTATTTTTCTGATAACAAGCCAACTTTTAATTTTGTGACATTTATTAGGATGGCTTCCTGATCTTATTGTTGGAAAAAGTATTGTAGTATCGTATTTCTCTGATAATAAGCCCACTCTTTACTCTGTGTCACATTTATTAGGCTTGGTCTTATCACGGGAGAAATACTGTAGGTTAATCCACTGGTCTTATGTAGGAGAAATACTGTAATATCGTATTTCTCAGATGATAAGCCTATGATTGATTTTCTTTAGAAAACCATGTCCAATTATAAGCCCATCCTCCTGCTTTTTAATAACTTTCTGAGGCATGCCTCTTGAGTTTATTATAGGAAAGATGTAACTGTATTTATTAGATAATCTTGTGATAGCCAGACAACCAGATTATTTAAAGTAACACTATTTCCCCATGGTGTATAGGTATTACAATGGGACCAGTGAAAATATCCAGACATGTGGAAAATACATGATTTTGCTACAAATTGCTATTTGCACATTGGTGCATCTTTTGATATCTATAACATAATAAGATGAAGAGTACTTCAGCTTACAAATAAGGAATATGCACATGTGTATGTATAAATTAGGTCTTATCAGCACATCAGCACAATAATGGCTATATGGTGTCAAAACTTGTATCACACAGGCTGTATAAATAATGAATCTCAGCATCTTTTTTCAGTGCATTTTTTGAAGATTCACAGCTATAAAAAAAAAGCATAATAAATAAGCATTGTTCTTATATGTGTTCTCTGTGTGTGTGTGTATGAATATGAACTGGATTTAAATGCATACATGAATCCAAACTTTTGCAGGGTGATTGGATGTAAACTGACTGAATCTATATGGAGTTACTTGTTAAAAAGTTAATTTGATCAGTAGAATTTATCAATAATTAAATCTAACCAATAAAAAATCATCACTTAAGACTTGCATTTAAAAAAAGTAAAATATGTTAAAATGAGAATCATTTATAGCAGTAATGCATAAGTTCCAGAAATAAATTCTGATAGCAAAATTAAATCACCTGCTTTTTGAGGAAAACAGAATGTACATTGTATTAAATTAGGTTTATACTGGATTTTTTTAATTCTCTAGTGCAAAGAAAGTGATATTTGCATGTCAGTTACATTGACAAATATACTGGTTGAATTTCCAATCTGTGCCAATTTTGTTTGCAATAACTGCAAAACAATTTTCCTTCTGAGTTGATGAATTCAAGCCAAGGATAACTATCAACCCAATGCGGCTACAAATTTCTCAGTCTCTTATTTGTGTGATATTTGACATTTGTTTTGCTACAGAGTCAGGCTTATGTCTCTTGGGAGAAATAGTTACCACACACTCAGTGGCAGTCTTACTTTTTACCCCTCCACTTTCACATGAATTTTCCTTCTCAGAATCTTCCTTATTAACTTCTTTGCAAAAATAATTTAGTAAACTCATTTTATCCACGTAGTAAATATCACCTTCCTTGACAACTACTTCTAAAGCGATCATAACATACATTTTAAATTTGAAGAGGCAGCTCCCTAATTAGCGTAATTGTTTTACTTCAAACACAATGTTGGACGTGGAAGTTATTCCTCAGTATAATCAATTAAAATTTGAAATCAGAGGGCGAGTCGTTTGTGAGGATCTGGTTTACACAATACAATGAAGTCTTTTAAAACATTGCTAATTAATCAAACCGGCTTTGTTTTGTTTTATGTGTTTTGATTGGCCAGTAATTTAGTCGCTTAGCCCAATATGCGGTCAAGCGGTAGTAGAACATGTGCATGTCATGGAACAGTTATCAATGACCACCGGATGTAAATAAATACATGGAGAGGGGTAGAATCAAGCATTCATTACACCCAGAGGGCATGAATGGCCAGATAAAGGTAGATATAGTGATTATGGCATGCAGATAAACACTTGCCTGACTTTTTTTAAAAAAGGGAAAAAGCACTTGTCCTTGACTAGCGACTTGGAAAATTTTACTTGCCTGATTTTGAAAATGAATAGTCCAAGACGTCAGGCTATGGGATTTGCTCAGCCCAGTACTCTATACATGTACATGTATTAGCAGAACAAAAACCATTTTGTCAGCTTCTTGCAATAAATATCTAATCAACAGTTGTATTGAAGTAGGGGATGATGGCTTTGAGGAATGAAAACCCTGTTCAGTATAACTACATGTATCACTTGAACTGATTCACTTTGACTCTTTGAAACTGAGTTAAAAAGGTTCCATTTTATTATGTACTCTGATTTTGTCCCACAGACTTAAAATAGGAGTTAACGGAACAATATTTTCTTGTATATATCATTGTCAAGTGATGTACATTGTCGATAAGGATACATGTTGTAACATTACAGTGTCCTCCAACATTTTACATTATGCTGTCATCCAATGTACCTGATATATTCATTTGCATCATGAATGAAATTATGAATGAAGTTAAGTTAAGAATATAAAGAACATATTTATTTGCATATTTGTAATATTTACCTTATAGTATGGTAAATGATGCTAGTTGTAAATTGGGATATCTAATTAACATATTGTTGTATGTATACTGTCTGATATTTCTGGTTGGCTCATTTTGACATAACTGACTTGCAAGTTCATCATCCACTGCCAAAACAGCTCCACCACCCAAGACATCAGACTATACACACAATAACCAATAAATATATTATTGTATGTGTACTGTTTAATTGATATATCTGATGTGTTCATTTTGGCATAGCTGACTCACAAGCTGGTCATCCACTGCCACGACAACTTGACCACATGAGACATCAGACGGCATACATGCAATAACCAAAAAAAAATATGCTATATACAATCATGAATGGTTAATAAAGTACCAATTTCTCTCATTTATATATATATAGATACATATATGTGTGTGATAACAGCTTGCCCATGTGTGAAAGTTATGTGGGATAGGAATATCCCACAAGAGTGCACTCATTGACACTAAAGAGTATGTTATTATGTGTATGATGTCATTAACGTCTGCAATGTTTCTTGTGGTTTTAGTATTTAAAGAACAAATTATGCTGCCTATGAACACTAATCCTTGTTTATAACAGATTCTTTGTTGTAAATTAAACTTTGTATTATCTATCGAATTACATAAAAACCCTTCTGAAATACTCTGTTTCTAAAGTTATATACCTGCCAGTGTTATGCCATATTTGTTTTCAGCACCTTTTTTTGTGAGAAATGAGAGAAAATCATGTCATATGCATTAGTGTGTAATAGGGAAATCCAACCTTGAGAATCAGAAAATGTGGGTGTGGGCAGAAACTCTGCAAAGCCTATTTCATGCTTACTAATTCTGACTCTTGGGTGGGATTTCCCTATCCCACACCAGTGCATCTGATGGATTCTATTTCTGACCCATGGGAAGGATTTCCCTTATCTGTAGTACAATTAAACGGTCAAATCCCAACCACGAGGAAGCTTAGCTCATATTTTTCTGAATTGGATCCAACTAGTGCACTTCATTTTAATAATTTATTATGTGCATTGGACAGTTTCTCAGATTTAACTTTATGTATCTACAGTACCAAGACAAAGATATGTCATCTGTGAAAGAGACAAGGGAATGGTAATTTAGTGCCCATTCAGAACTGCATGGTATCTCCTGCTGTCTTTAGTTGAGAGCATACACAAGTTACATTGATGCATCAAGCTTTCATGGTTGAGATTAGGCAGAATGTAGTTCACAAATCAATGTAAATGAGAATTCTTTTCGTAGTAAATGTCTTTCTGCAGTACTGATTACTGTATATACTATGTATCAATCGACTGCACAGACCCAGATCTGCTGTCGCATAATGCACTGGCAGATCTGGCTCTATGGATTTTGTTAGGTTTAGTCAGTAGAGCAAACAACATAGGCCCTGATCTGCTGATTCATTATGCGATGGAAGATCAGGGTCTATGTTGTTTGCAGTTTGACTCAATTTATAAGTGAGTATATATGGTACCTAACTTGTACATTGATCAATTAACCAATTATTTGTTTATATTGCCAGTCTATTACTTTACTGCTTTTTTAAAAAAACGCAACCATATTATTATTTTTGCTTATTATATTGTGACCTCAGACATTTCATTATTGTTAATCTCTTTGTTGTTTACATCGATAGATACATGCTGTGTCTATTTTCATCGTATCCAGTTATTTTGTTATCATAACTTTTAGGTATGAATGTAATGGACTGTTATAAAGTCAAGACATTGATGAATGGGAGTAAATGTTTTAACAAAAGCTGTATGAGTAATATATGACATACATTGTGTGCATGTAATAAGTGGGCATAACATGGACTATGCCTATTACATGTATTAGACATAGGGGTGAATGCTTTATTGACTTGAGCATTTTGTTAAAAAACAACTATATTTAATTTTGGTTTATATATTGTGACCACAGACTTTTCATTATTGAAAATCTCTTTTACAGAGATAGATACATGCTATGTCTATTTTCATTGTATCCAATTATTTTGTTAGCATAACGTTTAGGTACAAATCCAGTGGATCATTATAAAGTCAAGACATTGATGAATGGAAGGACAATGATTTACCAAAAGATGTATGGATAATATATGACACGAAGTGTATGCACAATTAATGGGCACAGCATCAACTATGCCTCCTGTCAAAGGCTTAAGCCCCCTAGTTAATGAATCTTAAGATGCAAGAGCAGGGACGTAAAAACACTTAGCAAGTTCATGATGGTAATATTCAGAATTGAATTGGAAAACACCCCCCATTATCAACAAACAGACTGTTCCAGCTGTATGCACTATACAGTGCTCCAGTTAGGCCTATCTGAAATGATAACAACACCTTACCTGTTTGGAACATTGCCCAAGAAAACAACAGATATTACTGTAATACCCTGTGAATAATTGTTCATGATTACATGAATCAGATTTGTTCTTGTATACATGTATATAGTTATTGTCTCTGATTTGTGTTGTTTTAGTGCTTTGTAAGTTATGAAAGATGTACTTGGTTTGAATAACAGAATGTGCATAATCAAATCGTATTAAATAAGAGTTGTCTTACTCCATGACAGTCCCATTTCTCAAACTTCACTTTGCCAATGACCTCTGACCCCTCAATCCTAAAACTTCACTCAACATTTCAAGTAATAAATGTTACTCCAGACTTGTTAATCTGATTTAAAGTCAACAAATGAAGCATTTTGATTGGTCAGAATACTTTTCAAGTAAGATTTGGAGTTTTGTAAATATTTATCATGAAGGGGCCAGATCTCGTGACAGCTGGGGACTTCAGTATGGATATATGGTAATTTTGCCAGATTGTATTTGTAACCATGGCTAAAAGAAAACATTTCAAAAGTACAGATTGTTAGTTTAATAATTGGTTAATTATCACTTAAGTCATATCGTTGTTACTTTTTATTCATTCATTTAGTCTTTTTTTCAGCAGCTATTCCCAAGCATTATGTCTCTGATATAATTGATTGGACCTTGAAGACAGCAGTGGTTGGGCAGAAATATATTGCCAGAGACTAAATGAGCTAATTGCATGTTAAACTTACTCAATGTAGTGTACAAAATTAAACTATTAACCTGGTCATATCAAACATCTCCATGAGGATTTGGTTATGAAATATAAGCAGGCCAATGCTTTTCTGTGTGTGGGGTAGCAAAATTTGCACCTTTTCTTTTAATATGCAACTGGCTTAGATGGCTCCCACCACCACCATCATCAGATCATATATGTCATCAGCAAAGTGGGGGTCCCAGGTGGCCGAGTGGTCTAAGGCAATCGCCTTTACCGATTACTGCCATCTTACCTCTGTCCACGTGGGTTCGAGCCTCGGGCTCGGCCAATGTGGTTATGTGAGAAAGCTTGCCAGCTTCCCGTGGGCCATATATAGCCTATCATGTGCTGAAAAATGGCGTTAAACCCATAAAAACCAAAAAACCAAATCATCAGCAAAGTGACATTGAAAACTGAACTATGTCAAAGAGAACTAGATATCCATCTTCTTCATTGAAAAATTTGATAGAGGCATGTAGTCTACATATTACATTTGAATATATTAATTACATGTATTTGAGGAGAGAATTTGGTTGAAAGTTCAGACATTGCAATTAATAGAAATGCATAAGAGTTGATTATCACTCATTAACCCATTTGCTAGATTTTACACGATATTTACGGGACAGGAAAGGCTAGTAATGTATTCTCAGGACATATTTACTAATTAATTCCATTATATATTCAATCTTTTGATAATCAATTCTTAGAAACGATATTCTCATGAAAAGAAATTCAAGAAGAATGTTTTAGGATGATGATAAATAAATCGGTGCAATAAACGAATTATGGACAAATAAATAGATGTAAAGTGTTATGTCAACATGGTCATGTAGGTGCATTTACTTATCTTAAATATTATTTGTTGTTCTAAAATTTAATACTAATATAGTTTAATCCAGATTGTTGACTGCTCTGCACCTTGAAAGTCATCAAAAAACTTCCAGATGAAAATTATTGATCACTATAATGGTGGCCAGGTACTAAACTGGGTCAAGAAAAGAGGATGTGGGGTCTAATCATAACATATAACAGGGTAGTACGAATTTTTCTCAACACGTGCAGCTTTCATTGTGACATCACAGCACATGTATGTATATAGTGACCTTTCAAGGAATATAATGAATAATCACCATTTAAAGGTATGTGTAATCAAATTTTAAAAAAATGACACCCATTACTGAAATAGTCGGTACTGAACGTCTACATGACCTGTATGACTTGTACTTTAGATAGATCAATGAATGTTGAAAGATGACAAAAAAGACTTCAAGATTGTACAAGAAAGGCTTTGATTATTGATTGATAATTTTGTCCAAATAAATCGCAGCTTTTTCTGTCGGTGATCAACATCAAACCTTTATGTCATCTTTATATTTTGCCAACATAGAAGCAATGTAATGCCTAAATACTTTTTGGTTACCGGTAATGTATATACTCGTAAGTTTTGTCCAACTGCAAACTGCACCGACCCAGATATGCCATCACATAATGTACCGGCAGATCTGGGTCTATGCAGCTTGTTAGGAGTAATCAGTAGAACAAGCAACATAGACTCTGATCTGCTGGCGCATTATGTGATGGCAGATCAGGGTCTATGTTGTTTACAGTTGGACTCGATTTATAAACGAGTATATACTGTATATGTTTACATTTTGCCGAGTATTTTTACATAGTGCAGTCAGCATAAGCAATGTCATTTATATAATTGTTTGTGTTTATAACTTATATTGTTGTATAGATATTAGACTTTTTTTTATTTTTGTAAAAAAAATGTGTATAATTATTATGTTGGGGATTTTTGATTTTATTTTTATAAATTGAACTTTTAGTTATAAACCATCTGAGTTATTTGTTGTTTACAATAATTACAATAATAAGTATATCACACAGGTTAATTTAGTTGTCAATTTTACCCGTGTTATAGGAATCAATTTGGTTTGTTTACAAAGTCATATAGGCGCATTTACTTATCTTAAATATTGTTTGTTGTTCTAAAATTTAATACTAATATAGTTTAATCCAGATTGTTGACTGCTCTGCACCTTGAAAGTCATCAAAAAACTTCCAGATGAAAATTATTGATCGCTATAATGGTGGCCAGGTACTAAACTGGGTCAAGAAAAGAGGATGTGGGGTCTAATCATAACATATAACAGGGTAGTACAAATTTTTCTCAACACGTGCAGCTTTCATTGTGATGTCACGGCACACATTTAATCCAGGTTTTACTGGATAACACCTTTAGGTTGACCTCGTCCAAAAATGTCCACATACTTTAACATTGATTTTGCCATATGTATTTCTTGGGGTATGTATATAGTGACCTTTCAAGGAATATAGTGAATAATCACCATTTAAAGGTATGTGTAATCAAATTCTAAAAAAATGACACCCATTACTGAAATAGTCGGTACTGAACGTCTACATGACCTGTATGACTTGTACTTTAGATAGATCAATGAATGTTGAAAGATGACAAAAAAGACTTCAAGATTGTACAAGAAAGGCTTTGATTATTGATTGATAATTTTGTCCAAATAAATTGCAGCTTTTTCTGTCGGTGATCAAGATCAAACCTTTATGTCATCTTTATATTTTGCCAACATAGAAGCAATGTAATGCTTAAATACTTTTTGGTTACCGGTAATGTATATACTTATAAGTTTTGTCCAACTGCAAACTGCACCAACCCAGATATGCCATCACATAATGTACCGGCAGATCTGGGTCTATGCAGCTTGTTAGGAGTAATCAGTAGAACAATCAATATAGACCCTGATCTGCTGGCGCATTATGTGATGGCAGATCAGGGTCTATGTTGTTTACAGTTGGACTCAATTTATAACTGAGTATATACTGTATATGTTTACATTTTGCCGAGTATTTTTACATAGTGCAGTCAGCATAAGCAATGTCATTTATATAATTGTTAGTGTTTATAACTTATATTGTTGTATAGATATTAGACTTTTTTTTATTTTTGTAAAAAAATGTGTATAATTATTATGTTGGGGTTTTTTTATTTTATTTTTATAAATTGAACTTTTAGTTATAAACCATCTGAGTTATTTGTTGTTTACAATAATTACAATAATAAGTATATCACACAGGGTAATTTAGATGTCAATTTTACCCTTGTTATAGGGATCAATTTGGTTTGTTTACAAGGTCATATAAACCATACTCAAGGTCAAAATTAAAAATGGTTTTAGATTTGGTATGTATATGTTTTGAAGGTCTTGTTTTTAACATTTTTTTTAAGTCGGCATAAGATTTGATTAACAAATTATATGGACAATTTTAAACGCATTTTTATTATTCTAGAATTGAAATTATGCTTTTAAGGTAACAAACTTCTCTGTTCATGCGTTTATATTTGCAGAGTTATGGCTAACACTTTTAAGAAATTAAATGTAAATTATTGATATCACTTGATTTAAGTTAACTTCATAGAAACATATCTGTATATTGTATAATTTATTTTGTTATGTATGGTTTCTTCACTTTCATTCAAGTGGCAATTAAATTAAGTGATTTTACTCATGGATACCAAGATGTTTGTCCTGGATATCCATTATGCAGGACTCCCAGCCATCCCGATATTAAATATAAATTCCTATTTCTGCGATTTCTATATTTTTTCCTATAATTTTTCAGAAATCCCTATAATATCCAAATATTTTTGTGGGAGAAGCACATGCCAATTTTTCTTGCAAATCTTGTTTATTTTTTTACAGAAGAAAGGATAAAAATGGACATAGAGTGATTTATCCTGATGGATGTACTCAAAACAATAGAGAAAAAAGCAACAGTAATGAATTCTAAATGCTGAAATTATTATTTCAATTAATTATATTTTTTAAAAAGACTTATTTATGTTGTTCTAATATTTAAAGATGTGGTATTCAGTTAGTAATATTAGCATGTAAATATCCTAATATTTTTTTATCTTTTCCATAAAAAAAAATCCCCGTTTTTCCCCTACAGTTTTAATAAAACAAGACATCTATAAAAAAAAATCCCTATAATTTTATAAAATATGGCTCGGGGGGGCCTGTTTTTGAAACAAGCCACCAATTAACAGTAAAGGACCGGATTTATTCATTTTAATAATATTTAGTGAAACTTCCTTAAATCTGCCCCTCCATAGTGTGGCTTCATTGGACTGGGCACATATTTTGATCCTAATGAGGCCATTCTAATACCAAGTATACTTCTCAATACTGACTACACAACTGACTTTTGTGTTAGTCTTATCAGCACCCAGTTTGGGGAAGTTTCATTGTGTTTAGGATACTATTAATAGGAAAATTAATGTGAACTATGCTTTAGAGAGGAGCCTGACATAATCCAGCCCTTGAATATTCTGAATTGCTCTCTGTTTTGGCTACAAGAATTAAGTCCTTTATATTAGAATGCATGTAGTTTTGGGGTCATTAAGTTTTAGTCCACTATAGGACCAGAATGCATCATTTCCACTGTATTCATCCTAATCACATATGCAGTCCCCTAAGATTTAATACCATCTATACTTGCGTATATGTTGGGTCCAACTACAAACAATGTAGACCAGTATCTGCTATTGAATGATGAGCCATCATTTCAGGGTATGTGTTGTTTGTTCTAAGTATTAATCCTAACAAACTACATTAACCCAGATCTACCAGCACATTATGCAACGGCAGATCTGAGTCTATGCAGTTTGCAGTTGGATCCACCTTGTGTGACAATTATCTTTTATACTGGTGTGTAGCACACTGTACCCAGCTACAAACATTGTAGACCAAGATCTTTTGTCATGTAATGTGCTGGCATTTCAGGGTTTATACTATTTGTTCTACCCCCAAGGGGTCAACTCCCTATATGATGGTATTCAGGAAAGTCTTGCCCTATTTTTGGAAGTATTTTTCAAGCCTGGCAGTACATCAACAGGTGTCATTTTCCTTGATTCTAAGTACATGATTAGGTCATTAATCTCATATATATAGGTCCATAATTGATCATCTTGGGGGTTTATCACTGCCAACTTGTGATCTAATTAAACCTTGATGGCAAGATGTACATGAATGTGTAGGTGCCTTTTTACGACTCCTGTGGCACACTCCCATTAAAAATTCTATGATGTTTTTTCAACTAGGGTTCTAACTGTGCTTTCAATTTCAAACAAACGGTACAGAACCTAATTTTCCAGTGCATTCATGAATAACATGGGACAGCAGACGGTAGATCTGATCCTTTTGTTTTCCCAGTTTTATGTGAATTAAATGTATAAACAGGCCAATAAGGTAATCAATAGAGCAAATCTTGCATTGAATAGCATTTGAGGCCCTTATTTTGTCATAATCTATGAATTCCATCTCTGATGAATTTTTAACCAGAGAACAAAATAAGTATCTTGGGCTCCTTAGAAAGTGTATCTATTACATTAGGTAACATTAGGTATGTTACATTAGGCACATTAGGTAAGGGTAATATTTATTTGATTTTAAAGACATTTGTAATTTTTTTTTCTTTGACTTCATTAGAGCTTCTGAAAAGACAATACCTCTCCAGTTATTTACTAGTGTTCTCTTCACAGCCTTTCTCACAACACATTTGAACTTTCATTGCATCACGTACTCACATACATGCTTATATACACTGTTCACAAACACACACACACTTACCAGATAAGTGGGGACACCAGGGACAAGCAGCAGGTATTCCTTGCAAACACATTACTGTATGAAATAATGTTGTTAGTTACATTTTAAAATGTGATTTGTTTTGTAAATGCGCACCATAAGGTGGAGCATATCAGGTTTTCTGTTGATTCATTTGTCCATCCATCTATTTTGGTTTCTGCACAGTAATACTTGTTTTAGACCATGACCAGACTTTGTGGGTAAGAAACTTGCTTGGGGTAGAAAAGAAGCCTAGGAATTTTTTTGTCAAAATGTTCGAGGTCAAGGTTACTGTGAATAAATGAAAAAAACATATGCACAAAATTTGGGTTATTAATCACAGACCTTGACCAGACTTTATGGATGGCTAACATTTGGTGTAAGGAAGAAGCCTATTGATTTTGAGGTCAAAGGTCAAAGTCACTAAATGAAAGAAGAAAAATAGTTTCCAGAAAAAAAACTGGTTCTAGACATTATACCATGACCAATTTAGTAAATTGCACTTGTGATAAAGTGTGATAAGATGTCTACTGATTTTGGGGTCAAAAGATCAAAGATCAAGGTAACTGTAAATGAAATGAGAAAAATGGTTTCTGCACAATGACTTTAGTTCTAGATAGTTACATTCACCGAGCTTCATGGATGACTAACACTTTAGATAAGAAAAAAAGCCAATTGATTACAGGATTAAAAAATAAAATGTCAAGGCTTCTACACTAACTTTAGTTGTAGACATCATACCTTGACCAAATTAAGTATATTGCTTGCATTTTGGGTAAGAACAACACCTACCGATTTGAGAGTCAAAAGGTAAAAGTCACTGTGAATGAAAGAATAAAAATCGTTTCTGCACTATATAACCTTAGGCCTAGATTTTATACCTTAACCAAACTTTTTAAACGGCTTGCACTTGGGGTAAGGGGGAAAAAACTAAAAATGTTATGGTTAAAAGATCAAAGGTCAAGGTCACAGTTACTAAAAAAAAAAAGGTTGATCTAGATGAAGTTTCGTGACAAAACTTTGTGGATGGGTTGCACTTGGGGTAAAAAAAGAGTCCTATATATGTTGGGGTCAAAAAGTCTAAAGATCAAAGTCATAATAAGTCAAATAAAAACTGGTTTCCACAAAGTAAGTTCAGTTCATGACAACATACATTGACCAAATTGTGTGAACAGCTTGAAAATGGGGGAAGAAAGATACCTATTGATTTTGGGTTCGTAATGTCCCAAGGCCAAGCTGACTGTGACATAAACAGGGGAAAAGGTTTCTGTAAAATAATTTTTAATAACTCCCCATATACCGGTAATGCACCAAACACTGAAGAGAGCTTGCTGATATTGCGAAGTAAATTACAGATATTAGGTTAGACAGATGAAAAATCATGGTCACAGTGCCCCAAATAAAGATTTATTTTCTACACTATTTTTAAATAAAATTCACAAATGCTTTTCCTTTTGGACAAGGAAAGTAACTATTGATTATAGGGTTAAAAGGTTATGGTTAAAACTGTTGACCTTTGAGCTCAGTTTCTGATCCTAACCTTGGCCACACGAGCCTGAGTCTGGTACGCGACACATCGTCTATCGGAGATACACATTTGCGCAAAGTTTCATTAAAATCCCCCAACCCATTCAAATGCTATAAAGCAGACACTAAAATCCTTCTGTTGACCTTTGAACCCTGTCTGTGACTTTGACATTGGGGCGACGGTCCTGGATGTGGTAAACAAAACGTTGTCTAATTTTCAGATGCACATTTACGCAAAGTTTCATCAAAATCCCTCAGCTTGTTCCAACGTGATGGAACGGACATGAAAATCCCTATGGTGACCTTTGAACCTCGTCTCTAACTGTGAGATTGGAACCACAAGCATAACAATAGGTTAGGGTGGTTGTCAACAGAAAAGTCTCTTACGGAATAGCATTATCGTTTATCATATTACTGTAACAAGTGTATATAATAACGTATAGTTTTACAATACCTATCTATCTCTAAAATTTTGAATATTTTGATCATATGATTATAAAATAAACAATATACATTATTGCAGCAAACACAAAAATAAAACTTTAAAGCATATGCTCTTTTTTTTTCCCCAAATACTGATCACGTCATAAGCTACTAACAGTGGGTTCGATATTTTAATACTGAACACCGAATATCGAACCCACTGCTAACTTCGCACATCCACTGAAATAGTCTTTATCAAAGGTCGGTATTATGCAGTGTAGCGAGCATGCGCTCTTACTTTTTCCATAGTTGAAAGATTTATTATACAAGACCTAAACCATAGCAAATGGGACTGACACAATACATACTTATTCTTACTGTTCCAAGTGACCGACATTGTCAGAATGTATTGATTTATATAGGTTTGTCTTTAAAGACAATTTTAATTTCTCAATTTTAGCTCTTCTAATATTGTTTTTAAAAAATGCTGATAATTATATTTAGTCGAAAAGTACTGCGACGGGCCGAAAAAAAAATGCCGAAAATTGGTAAAATGCTATTAAGTACATTGGGTCTCATTCTCCCGGTTCATGTCACTTACACTCAAGAAACACTAGTTTTATGAGTGAAAAATAATTTCCAGATGTGAAAATATCGATCAAAAATGGTCAAACGATGTTTGCTATGTATTTGAGAACGATGTTTATATATATATATATATATATATATATATATATATATATATATATATATATATATATATATATATATAGACACGATGGAGAGAGCATTTGTGTGAGTTATAAATTTAAAAAAAAAAAAAAACGATTTGGTAAATTTGTTTTATTTGTGCCACCTGTATAAGGGGATTTCTTTGACATACTTATAAATTTGCTTTACAAGGAACGAATGCACCTCTTTCACCGTTGTTACAACTCAACAGTGAGTCAACAAAAGGCTACTACCTGCAAAATGTATTACACAATGAAATTTAAGTCACTACGACTTTAGAAGGAATCACTTAACCTTGAATAGTCGCTAACAATACTCGTGCACATGCTGACATGAAAATCTATCACCGGCCACAGGGGTGCGAAACCAATTTTTTTAAACACCTTTGCTATGCAGACCCTGAAGCTGAATCTGCAAGTCAAATAGACCCCGAGATTTGTAATCTCGACGAAACCGCCTCAAGCGCAAACTAATTTAAAAGTCACTGTGACTAAAGCTTGAGATATTGGTAAAAATGTCATACTTTTGGTTCATAGATGTTTCACTCACAAGGTCACTTATATATACCAAGTTGTATTTCCTATTAAAAACAAAATATGAGTTTTCGGTCACTTAAAAGTGAAACAAAAGGTCAGTGTGACCTAATGTTTAATTGATCACGTACTACTCAAGAAATAGACCGTATGAATTAAGTTGCATGATCCTAGGATTCATTGGATCTGAGAAAATGAACTAAATGAAAAAACGTATGCTTTTTTGAGTGGCTTAAGAACAGACGGACGCACGGAAAATGGTAGCGCAATGTGTGGGTGTGTCCATGTGTGAAGGATGGGATTATAAAAAAGGAAGCTCAATAAAAAGCTGAAATAAAGCAGAGAGATAAGTCGATACGTGAGATAAATAGAAAAGTAGATTGATATATACATAGGTTGGAAGACAGTAAGACTGATATAATGCTCGTCAGTTCATAAATGTTTATGACTTGCTTTTCAGAAAGGTAAAGTGATCTAACTCTTTATTAAAAATGTTATGCTTATAAATTTTGCTTTCGTATGTATCACTGAATTCCCGGAAAGAGTTTCAAAGCATGCAAAATATTCTTAAATCCGCTCATTTAAAACATAAATCACAGTAAATATGCTTGTAAGGTAAAGTAACTGAATGTTATAGCCTTGGATTCGAACTCGGTTTAAAAAAAGGTTTTCACCGTATGTACCACCCCAGTCCAGTGATGTGTTATGTCCCGTTCTCCTCTGGTGTGCTGGCGCTTTAGACGCCTGAGTATCTCCTCAAGGTACCTCCATTTTCTTCTCCTTCTTGGAGGAGGGATTCCACGATCAGCACCTGCTGCTGACAACTCCGTGTTCCTTTGTTAATTTTTCAATATACGGATGAACTACCAGAGATTAGGACGTGTTTGTCCAACAGACTTATTTCATTTGTTGTGGAAGTGGAAGCCTTCGATGTGATTGTTTGCTCTGGTGTCATTGTTTCTTGAGAAAAGGTTCCACTTAGGATGAGGGAACTGCCCGTCAAAGTAATTTCTCGAGATGTAGTTTAGGAAATCTTGGAATGAGGATATCTGCGAAGAAGACGAGAAGTTGAACGAAAATTTGTAAGGAGCTGAGAGTTTGGTCGTACGAGGGCTACAGGGAGGTAGCCAAGGGCCATCACCTTTCGGATACATCTCCTTACTTTCCTTACTTTTCTACTACGACTGTAGGGGACAGCCAGCCCCAGTTCTTGGATTTTGGTCACGTACTTTTGAAACCAGGACTGGTATAGGGTAAAGTTGTGTGCATTTGCAACAAGCACAGTGGAGAGAATGTTCGCATATCTCTAAGCCACTTTAATGTGCTGTGACTGAAATTTCTTTATATATGGTATTAGGAAACAACGCGCTGCCTAAAGCAGACAACTGATCAAAATGGCTATTCCCATGTGCTCGAAAAATGAATTTGAAATAGTCCAAAGTGCACTAACTTTAGCAGTTATTAAAATAGGCAAAATTAAATTTGCCAGAGTAGACAATACCAGCTTCTGAAAGTGCATATAATATATATATATATATATATATATATATATATATATATATATATATATATATATATATATATATATATATATATATATATATATATATATATATATATATTAAAAAATAAGTTATCGGCTGGTTTGTTTGTGTTGTCCAATTTACCTCTGAAGTCCAGGAAGTGAAAATGACCATGCGGAGCAAGCAGTCATTTTTGAGAGGTGCACATCTGAAGTAAGACCAAGCTGTATACTCTATAGCCCAAAGTACACCCATCAATTATACACCAAAATAAAGGGAATTACAAGTTATTTTAACAATACTTAAGATGTCCATGATCTTTTTCAAATTACCAAGATACCAGTTAGAAAAACCTGGGAAATTTTTTTTTTTTATATAAAGATCAAATCCTGTTCAAAAAGCTAAACTGTAGAGCGGAACCTTAAGACAAATACTTTGACAAAGTGGAAATAGCATTTGCAGACTTTTGCATTTATAAGTTCTGTTTGCACAGGCCCTATTAAGGATAATTCAAAGCCACAAATGACTTTGTTCGGACGGAAGCGGTGTCCTGTTACGTCGCTTACCTTAGCTTTAAGGTGTTGAAGAATTTGTCTATAATGCCATATAGTTTTGCCATTCAACAGGCACATAACAAATGGTAAATAATAGAGACCATAAATTGTCACAAACCGAGTGAAAGGCCGCGGAAAAATCTTAAACGTTCCAGCAATATATATTGTTCAGCAGTGTTGACTATTTTGAAAATTATTATTGGTTCCGAAAATAAAGATTGCCCAGTTCATATCCTAAAAACCTAGTAAATGTTCCTCTCTCTCTCTCTCCCTCCCCCCCCCCCCCCCCCGTTCTTTGCCAGTTCTCTTCTATCTGCCGCGTGATCGGCGGTATAAGGGACGCCATGGTCCTTTGTAGCCGTAAGCGGATGTTTTGGAATTCAGTAAACGTGTCAAAATCCACATTTTGCTCTAGTTGTATGGAAACCTCATTACAATTTATCAGGTCATTTTTTTCTTCTTGGTTATGAGCATCAGCCTGCAAAAGGAACAATTACAAAGGGGGGTGGGGTGGGGGTGGGGATGGGTGTTCTTAAACTATTGTAAGAGGCAGCTGTGTAAACTAATTAATACGCTGTTAATACAAAAGAACCATTAGGTATCTAAAGAGTGATGACTAATTTTTATATAGTTATTTTGTACTCAATAGTATAGTGTGGGTTTCTATTGTACAAGTCAATGTTGTGTAGTAAAGCCGTACATGGTCGAGACGCCGTAAACGTGAAGTCCAATACAGGTTTTCCACACAACATTGACGACACGCCGTAAACGTGAAGTCCAATACAGGGTTTCCACACAACATTGACGAGACGCCGTAAACGTGAAGTCCAATACAGGGTTTCAACACAACATTGTCGAGACGCCGTAAACGTGAAGTCTTTAGTCCTGTACAAAATTGTTAATTTCTTCCTCTGCCATCATTGATGTCAAGGCCACGGCATTCCCGTGTAAACATAGCTAGTTCCGGTTTCACGAAACTCCTCAACTTGAGTGCGCACTCAAACCCAAAACTGCCATTGTCATAAGTCTCATACTTGTCAAAATTAAATTTACTGTTTATTTGCAAAATTCCTTATTTCATTTAGTTTATGCAATGTAGAATAGCAAACATTTTTTTGAGTGTACTCAAGTTGAACAGTTTCGTGAAACCAGGGCCTGTTCTTGATACGATCTCAAGAAGCCAATAAACGCAAAAGTGCTTTATTTTATCGTCATTCGACATTTCTCCCAAATAATTTTAAATTTTTTTAATATTTTTATTTTATCTTTGAAAAAGTGATTTCAGGCATGACCTGTATGAATAATTTTCATATAAAGCATGAATCAAGCGGAAACGTTTGGCCGCCATCTTGAATTTGCTTGAGTCCACTACAGGTTTTAATATCCATTTTTGGGAGTTCAAGACAGGTTTCAGAGCACGTACACTGCAAAATTACAAATTTCTCTTGTACAGTCACGTGGTGTCCATCTGAGAATTTCATTGGATTAAACTTTTTGATGTGTAATAAAACTAGATATTCCACCTTGTTTGTTATATTTTCTTAAACATTAATTTCTACCATTTAATCGTCTCCGCTCTCTCTCTCATTCTTACACAAACACACACAATTAAACTGGCATAGACTAATCTAACACAATTAAACTGGCATAGACTCATTTAACACAATTAAACTGGCATAGACTAATTTAACAAAAACGAACAGATCAGATATTGAAACAAATGCTTTTGAAGATCCTAATTGACACTTTCCACAGTTTTCAATGTATTTTTTTAAAATTGGTATCAACTAATAAAGAAATTAATACACTCTTGTTTTTAGAAAAGAAATCTCGGTAGAGGGGTTTGTCTCCTTGCGAGGCTGAAGCCATGACGTGCTGGTTTTATTACATAAAACGTACATATTGTTATCTCTCAGCAAGTGCCACTTCAGTAGAAGATAATGCATTATAGCATATCAGTTACATCATGTATTTACGATTCCCCATTGCTTAAGATCAAGGAACTAATCGTGATTTTTGTTTTTGTTGGTTTTAACGGCAGTTTAACAATCATTAGTTGTATGTATCATGCCGAGGAAATGGGAGCTAAGTGCCTTTCCTAAGGATACACAGAGGGAGTCGACCAGCGTTCGCCTAGGCAGGTATCGAACCAACCGAGCTATCGCAGCTACCAACTAATGATTGGGGCACCAACAGCCACAATACTTATAAGTATTATTTTATTTATTATTTACGTCTTGGGATATATATTAAAATTCTGTTTCATTGTCTAGACAATAAAATGGTTATGCAGATTTGTTTTCATGTCCGGCGAATACATATATTTCACATGAACCGTCAATGATAAAAATGTGGGTGAACAATAACGCTATAATAGATGAAACGGTCAAGTTTTGCTACTAATGCGGACGACGTGTGTATGCAAGTCCGTCCACTTTTGACCTAATTCCTGACCATGTATGTACCTATGGTCTGAAACTTACATTTCAATCATTTCCATATTTCACTGTGTATAATTAACAGTCTAATCTTTTACACTTTAATTTGAATCTACACGAACCTCTTTATTGCTTCACCGTTGCGTCACTTTACCCGATGTATAATTTGTGGAGGCAATTCCTGTTCCGATTTAGTGAGGTAACGATTTTACATTTAATAATTCGAAGATTACGCGAGAGAAGTTTATAAGAATGACATATGTTAGTTTGTCAGGTGTTGAATATATAAAAATAAGTTGAACAAAAAAATTCATGGTGAATTCTTATGCAAATATGTAAATATGTACTTTTTAGGATATTCATGAAAGTGAAACTGCAAAGAATATCATGACCGGTAATCAGAGGAGGTAACTATCAATAGAATATTTTCTCAATCCGTACTTTCTTTGAATTATTTCCCTCTACTAAACCACGTTTTCAGTTTTTTCCTTGAATGACAAAGATGAAGCCATTTACACAACAGTTTTAGTACATCAAACGTCATGATCAATCTGCACGTAGTCCGCAATTCCAAACTTCATAAGTTCCGGTGTTTCCCCAAACCGACCAATTCCATTTAGGTATTATATGATTGCGGACTACATGCAATGTTTACTTGCATCCGAAACCGAAGAGCCTGATAACGTGCAATACCTACTCACCTCCGAATTTGAAGATTTGACAACGGAAGTGCTCCAATGAGCACGGGTAATTTTACGTTTTGCAAAAACACACGTTAACACACTTTTATAAGGAATTTTACTTAATTTAAATTACAATAAAGATATATAATAGATTGACCTTAGCAAGTCATCACAACAAAACAAAGTAAAGTGGCCCATCGTTTAAAACTATTGAGTTCGACTCATGACATATATATATATACGCGCCCGCCAAGCTGGTCGGCGGAGGGATAGTATCCAAAATTGGAAGTCGCCATATAGCAGAGGTGCTTACTTTACGATGATAGTGCAGAGTGTCCACAATCCTGTAATACATACATGGAAGTAATCGGGTTTGAAAAAGACCGGAACATATGAAGTTTGACGGCTTGATAACTTAGATTAATACCTAGACTGAATCCATATCGCGATGCGCTCTCCTAAATATACAAAACGGGACAATGCCAGAAATCAGTCAGTAATTCACCCGAGTTTCTGTATGATCTTATTGTCGGTGCAAAACACAGGCAGAGCTAAAAAGTCAAAACCAAATGCTTATCCTCTAATAATTGGCTCGATAATTATAATAGTTAACTACACTTTGTCAATATTTTGACAATAAACAGAATGAAACTCCAATCTGTTTTGTAGGCAAAAGAGCGGATCAAAGATGAAGTTCTTCTGTCACAATTGGAAAGTTATCCTTGTTTACGTGGATTTCTGTGAGTATCCAGCAATGGCAGAGAGCAACACCACGTGCCGGTAAGAAACTCATATGCCGGTGGTTGTAGCTATGATTGAAATCGTAAAATATCACTGTTAAAATTATCTATTGTAAATATCTATCTATTTATCAGGTTAGAGAGTTGTCAATCGTTCAAATTAGAAATCAAACCCGTGATGCAAGTTTTGGCACCGATCACTCAGGTATTGTACATCGGCGTCTTTACACACTTGGCCATGTGCTAGCCCCAACAAAGAATATGTATAGATAGATCCTCCTGGATTCTAACCCATCTAGTGTCCATTCATTTTTATGTATGAACACAAGAATACAACATTTCTACTGGTTGTTTATTTTATGTGTTGTATAATAAAACGACAACCCATGTTAGATATATGACTGTGATAAGAGGCAGGAAGAATACATTGTTAAAAGAATTATCGTGCAACTGTTTTGACTTATTTAGACTTTCATATAAATGCTTCCCGGATGTATTTATTCACGTTGATCAAGATTGCTTGAATGATAACTTTTCTGTGATGATTGTACTCTTTTTTTCATTTTTTTTCAGCCACAGCAATTGCTGAAAGAATATTGCGACAAGACATTTAAGGTTGTAACTTTTGTCCAGAAGGCACGTTACGAGGAGATAAAGCACTGTTCAAGTTGTGCTTTTACACATGAAATTTTTAATTTAAATTGGGCTTTTTTACATTTGTGAGCCATTTGAATGTTTTAATACAAAAAAGAAAATAGGAGTATGAATGAACTTGTAGACCTTTTGAAGATAGACCCCAAGAGAATCGCCCAACTTAATAAGAAGGTTTAATAGACAATATGTCATCCTCAGATACATCGTTGCTCTCCTCCAATCCTGTACACTTTGCCTATCGAATAGCAGCTATTGTTTTGTATAACTTGTGTTAGTTTTATTTTAAATTACATTTATATTTGGACGGTGTGTACTTCATGAGTTACAACTCTATTTATTCACGTGTATTTTGTAATATGGGTAAAAAGTTAAATATAACAACGAACAAGCATACAGTGTACAATAAACAGATAAATAAAGAGTGCTTGCTGTGACGTCACTACCACACCAATGCTATGATCAGGTATGTCTCTACTTTTTCCAAAGGTGAAAAATTGTGTTGGTAGGGTGATTTATTGTCTCTTTTCCGCTTAGCCTTGAGTGCCAGAATAATGACTGCAATAATAACTAACAACATGAATACATCTGGTAATAAAATACGACATATTAATAACTTCAAAAAGTAATAAATAATCAGTACACGAAACATTTCGCATCTTCAATATATTTTCGAAAAATAGTTAAAATCAACCATTTCGTTACCATGTCTAAATTTTATTTCAGCATATTTGTGTGATAATTCAAAAACTACTTCTTACGTCTTTAAACTTTACATATCCGTTATTTGGATTTTTGTAATTATAATATATTATCAACTGGACTGCATTTCCCTAGAAGCCAATGTGTGTTTTCTCCTGAATGACACCACATACTGCATTTTGCTACTAGATGATGTTTGTTTTCTCCTGAATTACACCACGTACCGCATTCCATAGCAGCTGATGCATGTGTTCCCTGAATTATATCACATACCGCATTCCCTAGCAGCTGATGTTTGTTTTCCCTGAATTACACCACATACCGCATTTCCTAGCAGCTGATGTTTGTTTTCCCTGAGTTATAGCACATACCGCATTCCCTAGCAGCTGATGTTTGTTTTCCCTGAATTACACCACATACCGCATTCCCTAGTAGCTGATATTTTTTGTTTCCCTCAGTTACACCACATACCGTATTTCCTAGCAGCAGCTGTTTGCTTTCTCTGAAATCATATCATACGAATGTCAAAGCATCCATAACACTGATGTATATCTCGAAAGAAAGTAATGAAAAGGAGTGATAAGAATAATGTTGACTATTGAGAAGAATTGTGTAGTTTATAATGCTGCAATATCAAAAGTAATATCAATATTAAATCTGCAATTGAGGAGCAACACATAGCTTGGTATAATCAAAAGTTAAAAGACTGTGAGAAATTACAATATTACTAAATATAAATATATAAACAGACCTTACCAAATTTAAATTTACTCGACCAATGTTGTGAACAACAATGTTAGACAAGCTTGACAAAATTTGGAACTTTAAGCAATGGGTGCATTCAGTTTGCTCTAGAGGGCTTCAAATAGAGTAACATTTTGTGGATACAAAAAAGTGCATCCAGCAAAAATGGGACACAACTCTATAAAGATGTGATGCAAAAATGCTGGCAAACAAATTCAAGTAAGAGTTAAATAATAGGAATCTCCACAAGATATTAATTTAAAATCCAATGATTATCTGGTATTGCAATGGTGATAAATCAAAGCTTGAAAAAGCCACTACTCCATTTATTAATGATGATATATCCTTATACTCAGGGCCGTCGAAAGGGGCGGGCGAAACGGGCGATCGCCCGGGGCGCCAATCCTGGGGGGACGTAATATCGCGGAGCTTGCGGTATTTTTTCCCCGAGTGGGCGGCGCCGAAGGCGACGCTCGCCCGGGGCGTCGTTTCTTCCAGCGCAAACTTGGGACGGCACTGCTTATAATTGATCTCATGGAAACAGATGTCTGAAAATAAAACTCATCCAGGATGTCATAAATATAAAGTTGCACCTCAAATTGAATTGATATCTAACATTTATAGGTAAAGTTATATTGTGCAGACTAGTCTAGCGGGACGGGAAATCAAGGGTCATAACTCTTCTATAGCAGGACGTAGGAAGCTGGAATTGGAATTCATCTGATGTCTCAATAATATAAAGCGATAAACAAATTTAGTTTAAATTGAACAATTCTTGGTAAAGTTAAGCTGCAGAAACGAAAGTTTAGGAGGATTAGCAATCAAGGTCCATAACTCCTCTAAATGGCACAGTGTAATGCTGGAAATCAAATGCGTTAATTGTTTTTAAAAAACTGACATATAGTGGCATAGAGAGTTTTTTTTTATTGGATTTCACTTGACTTCTCTTGATTATACCCCACTTCCCAGTGCGGCATGATGTCTAGCTTATAAAAAATTATTGCCACAGATTTTAAACACTTAATTCGGTAACCATTTCTTGCTAACAATGCCAATTAGGCAAACCACACATTGTTTTATCTTAGAATTCTGTGCTTAGGCTTTAAAAATCTAGGATAAAGCAGAAAATCAAACTTTATTTTATCATCTCAACTGCAGGAATTTGCTGGGTTTTATTCATGTCTTTTTCCCTGTGTCATTCATTTTTTCAAGATTCACAAAAAAGGAAGATCCTAACGATTTATTTTGTACGCTGAAGTATTTGTCTATGCTTTACTTCAAAGTAATACTTATATTACATGGTATAAACAAAATGTGTCATAGACATGTTACATGGTATAAACAAAATGTGTCACAGACATGTTACATGGTATAAACAAAATGTGTCATAGACATGTTACATGGTATAAACAAAATGTGTCATAGACATGTTACATGGTATAAACAAAATGTGTCATAGACATGTTACATGGAATAAACAAAATGTGTCATAGACATGTTACATGGTATAAACAAAATGTGTCATAGACATGTTACATGGTATAAACAAAATGTGTCATATACATGTTCATTTTAAACGTCGTCGTTTCTTATACACAAAATGCAGATTTAAAAAAAAAATAATTTATAAGTCACATTGTTGCAGAAAAGCTGTGTTGTGCCTTTTTCAGATTAACTGCATACATATCCAAATACTATGAAAATATCTTTACTTAAAGGTAAAGCTGAGACCCCTATATCACTTACCTCTAAATTATACAGTATGATGGTTTATGCAATATCTGAAAAGTTTGACTCAATGCGATCAACCGTTAGCGAGATATTAAGTTTAAATGTACATCTTAAAATATTCACTCCAGGCCATGTAAAAATTTGGCAGTCTCCGTGACTCGAGTCCAAACATGGTTCTCTTCACAAGCATGTCTGTCTGAAGCAGACGCATCGATATCAAAGTCCCATTATTGACGAAGACTTTCTTAGCTACACATATATGAATATATTTACATGGATATTTAAAAAAACAAAAAATAAAATAAAATGAAATAAAATAAACCCGAGGTTTAAATCACAACATGGAAAAAGAGTTAGTAGGTTGTGAGCAGTCGCTGAACAATGTGCTGAAGGATACCGAGTTACATCTAAAAGTGAATTTCATTGTTTTGAATTAACCATGATTAGGAAAAGATGTAAAATTAAACCGAGAGAATAACAGAGAAATAAGGGAACAAATTGAGAAAGAGAATGATTAAAGTACGGAGCTAAACGAGTGAGTGCGCACAGTCTCAACATCACAAAAATAGAATATCAAAAGCTATCGATTTTATTATCAGGTAAAAGGTAACTGAAAATACAATTTAATAAATCCCCTACAGCAACATATGAATACAAGGCAGGGTCGGACTGGCGGTCTAGTGCTCCCCCCACCAGAAATCGCTATTTTCCCACATCATTGTTTATTTCAGCAATAAATTTAACTCAGTATCTACGGACAATTATCAATAAATTATCAAACTCCTTATGCTCAGTTCTGGGCTATGATTCCCGCTTTTCAGTGCTGTGCAATGATTGGGGCTGTTAAATACGATGCTCCAAGTCAGATGGCTACATATAATATAAATGATACCTTTCCCAAGCAGAATCTGAAATTATCAATTATCAATTGAGCAAATATATCAAACTTCTGCTCTTAAGTAATTGCTGCTCTACACACGGGGCTGTTAAATATTACGCTCCATGTTAGATGGCTTCGTGTAATATAAACACCACTTAAACACACATGTATTGAATATACAAGACTCTTTTTAAATGATATTTGTTTTGGTCCAGTATATAGCATTCAGGTATACCTTTAATGCTTTTCTTCATAATCCAACAAATAACCTGTATTGGTAAAATAATAAGCCAAATATATTAGGCACTAGAATATGGCGTATCACAGTTTAGATGACTGTATATTTTGCCACTTTTCAACATGTTTATAATATTTATGAACAAAATTGCAGTAGAATTTGAAGAAGAAGAAAAAGTTATTTTCTGCACATAGATTTATATGTATGCAAAAAGATCTTACAGAACTTAGGATCATGTCTGTCATTCGCTGAAACAAGTGACAAAGTCTGTAAAAGTGATAACGACATTTTTTCTACAGATCACTTCCAGAAAGTTTCAAATAGACTGTAGATTAATGGTATACCACTGCTTCAACCAGCTCATGTAGTCCAGTGGTTAGAGCGTCGGCCTCGTATGCAAGAGGTCCCGTGTTCGAATCCCGGCCAAGCCATTGTAAAAAAAAGTCATTGTGGTGCCCCTACGCCCAGCAAGGTTACGGGAGAAATGAAAAAATGAAATGCTTCAAATGCTTTGTTTCACAGCACCTAGCAATTCATATCCGACATTGGCCCATTCTTTGAACATAAATACATTATTTTACCAATGTAAAACAGAATTTCACATAGGTGAAATAGAATTTTACACATACGAAAAAGAACTTCACATATTTGTAAAAATAACTTTATTTCACATTTGTGAAATGTTTTTTTTACATATGTTAAAATCTTTTTAATATTTGTGAAAAAATTGATACATATGTGAATATATTATTTACTTTACACGTGTAAAACAGGATTTCTCATATGTGAAAAAGAATATAACGTATATAAATAAGTCTTTATTTCACATACGTAAAATCTTTTTTGACATATGTTGAACAGTTTTTCCATATATTTGTAATAGTATTTCACACATGTGAAAAAATGAATTAATGTTAAAATGGCTTGGTATAGGAAACACATAATTCCATGGTAAAATAAAAACAGGGCTCAAGGTAAAATAAAAACAGAAGTCAGCCATGTCTCCCATTTTGTACCTAATTTAAGCACAACTTGCTGCACATCACCGCTGGAAATTTGTTGTTATAAGCAAATCTCGCAGAAACGACAGTATATAACTGTAGATTTTAAAATGAATCCAGAGCTCGTAAGTAATCTCCTGCCAATTTGACTAACCATTCTTAAAGTGAAATCTTTATTCAACACATGCGCCACCTATTGAGTGATGGAAATGGCCTTTCACTCGGAAACCTCAGGTTTCGCCCATGTGGATAAATTATAGACTGTGTATAAGTTTTTGTGTGTAAAACTGATAAATGAAATTTGATTCATGGTAATGATGTATTGCAGTCTTCGTTAAAAAATAATTAACGTTATTTTAATGCAGGATTGTTTCCTAAAGTTGGTCTAATGGAATCATTATCCCTGTTCTTAAATGACATAAAAAGGGGTAAATTAATGAAGATGAAACCTATAAAGGCACCACTCTATTAAGTGCATTAGGTAAACTTTTCACACGTATTCTAAATCAGGTTTATATTGAAGCCCAGTGTGGTTTCAGAGAAAATATGTATACTGTGGATATCATTTTTGTACTGCATGGCTTAATTACTCATTGTCTAAATTCAGGTAAAAAAAAAACAGTATTGCACTTTTGTTGATTTTATAAAAGCTTTTGACTATGTTTTAAGAGATATACTATGGTACAAACAAATCAAATTTGGAATTAGAGGACAATATTTTAATATTATACAATCTATGTATGAAAATGTTAAAAATATAACAATACTTTGTCTGAGGAATTTATGTGTGTAGCTGGAATATACCAATGGGAATGTTTCTCACCATTTTTATTTGCCATGTTTATAATTGACTTAGAAGAGGAATTTTCACAAAATGAGGTTTGCAGGGATAGACAGAATTACATTGAAATTGCTCTTGAGTCTTTAGGGGGCTCTCTACAGATAATACATGCTTCTGAGAGAGTGACAGGTGTAAGATGAAGTATTTTGCATTTGCAACATGCACAATGGAGAGAATGTTGGCATACCTCTATGTTACTTTCATGTACTGTGGCTGAAATGTCTTTACATATTGTACTTGTGGACACTGGACATGATCTAAGCACACGGCAGACAAAATGGCCGCTCTAAAGTACTCGAAAAATCAGCCTGAATTAGTCAAAAGTGCACTATTTTCAGCAGTTATTAAAATAGGGAAACGAATTTTGCCAGAGCAGACAATACCAGCCTCTGAAAGTACTATGAATAAATTACAAAATATCTAAAAAGTAAAAAAAGTTATCGGCTCTTTTTTTTTTATTTACCTTTGAAGTCCAGGAAGTGAAAATGAGTAAGCGGAGCTAGCAGTTTTTTGAGAGGTGCACATCTTAAGTAAGACCAAGCTGTATACTCTATAACCCAAATTTCACCCATCAATCATACATCAAAATAAAGGGAATTCAAAGTTCTTTTAACAATGCCTAAGATATACAAGGTCTTTTTTAAATAGCCAGAACAGCCAGTGAGGAAACCCTGGGTAATTCTTTTTCTTTAAATTTCTAACCCTATGCAAAGTACGAAACTGGAGAGCGCCACCTTAAGATGGTTCTATAAAACAAGAGAGGGTTTACAAAATGGTTTGGAGACTCCTGTCGACTATTGTAATAAATGACACCTAAAAGTAAATACAAAAAAGACAAAATTACGGTATTTCGAATGGACGGATGAATTCGAGATAGTGATAAATTCTTTTATAAAGGTTTAGAACTTGAAATAGTCAACAAGTTTGTTTTTCTTAGCATTGTATTACCTCCGGTGGTGCATTTAATGAAGCACAACAAAAACTTGTTGGACAGGCCTCTAAAGCTATTGGCTATTGTTTCTATGCACAAATTGTTGTATAATTTAGTGATATCTCTCCCAAAGTTATAAGTAAATTATTTGATATTCTAGTTGACTCAAATTTGAATTATGGCGTCAAAGTATTGAGATCTATCTCAGTAAATGCTGTCGAGAGAGTACACTTAAAATTTTGCAAACAAGTTTTAGGAGTGAGGAAATGTAGCCAAAATGATTTTATTTATGGTTATTTGGGGATAATGTCTCTACGGACAAATAGGTACTATAGTATTTGGAAGTACCGGACAAAAGTTATTTGTGTTAATAATATGAAATCTATTTGATTGTCTAAAATTCAATGTTGACTGATCTGAACAGTTGTCATGTGAAGAAAATGTGAGCGTGTTTGGTACGACGATTAATAAATGATCTAGGACTTGGAGACGCTTGTATGAACTAATCCGTTTGCCATACAAATGCATTTTTATCACTTGCCAAGAGACGCTTGCATTTTTATCACTTGCCAAGCAACGTTTAGTTGACCACTTTGTTCAAAACTGGCATTCAAGGACAGATGAATTTAAGATTTAGGCTAGATGTAAATTTGTGTCTGGAGTTTGAATATAATGAATATTTAAATTTGGTTACAATACAAAAAATCGAAATCCCATTTCTAAATTGAGAATATCATCACATAATTTGCACATAGGAACTTGAAGATTGCATCCTTTTCGTAATGTACTTGAAGATAAATATCACTTTGTCTTCGATTGTGAAAGTTATTCTCTGCTTCGAACTAAATACATAGATAGTCAATTTTGATTAGGCCAAGTATGTACAAATTCATTGAATTATTAAAATGTTATAGCTATGTTATCAGAGATCTGGGAAAAATGTATACACAGAGCTTTGATCTTAAGGTCTCATTTAACAAATGCTAGGTAGTATAACCTCTAATATGATATATATATATATATATATATATATATATATATATATATATATATATATATATATATATATATATATATACATATACATATATATATATATATATATATATATATATATATATATATATATATATATATTGTTAAATGATGTAAATTTCTCTGAATATTAAAATTAAGAAATTACTTACTGTATGTACAAAAGAGATCCCTTTTCTAAATGCATATTAAAGTCTTTTCTCTATTGAGTAATGCAGATGTAAATCTATAATAATGTATCATGCCGCGCCCTGTTGCACCATAACGTCACGTCATAAAAATTATGTTACATATATCACAAAGCGACATCCCACCAAGACACATCATACAACACCACCATTAAGTAAGGCGAAGTCTTTGTAGGTATGCAATTAAAAAGATTTGTCTTGTTTCATTTTTAATTTCATGTTATTTAAACAGATGGTATAAACATACATTATGAACTCTAATACTATATCATTAGCTTGTGTCATTAAGTCTAATGCTATATCATTAGCTTAATTGTGTCATTAACTCTAATACTTTATCATTAGCTTGTGTCATTAACTGTAATGCTATATCATTAGATTGTGTCATTAACTCCAATACTATATAATTAACTCATGTCATTAACTCTAGTACTATATCACTAGCTTGTTCATTAACTCTAATACTATATCATTAGCTTGCGTAATAATCCTTTTTCCACATAAATTGGCCAAACTTTTCTAAAGATAATTCATATATTTAGCAATTGTTTTATTCCTAGGAGATCTTCTACAATCTTGGGGCTTCATAATTAATAGAGATTATCTCACAGCGTGACCGCGATGAAGGTAATAAAGATATGGACACTGTGAAGGTTATTAATAAATTAAACTCAAAAGCTCGAAAACTGAGGTGTCACAAGTCAGTTGTCACAATCTCATATTGTTATGTATGATATTTCAGTACTTAACTTTGTCTATGATTGTAAGTTGTATGATTATTTGAAAATACATACTTAACTTTTGTCCAGTTGTTTACATGGTATTTTCATATCCATTTCGCAATTAGACTTTTGCTACATATGTCAGGTAGGCCAGTATTTTTCCATTAGAAATACTCATATTCTGATGTGCCATAGGTCATGTAGACATGTGTACTTATATATAGATTTTGGTAAACAAATTCATTTCTATTCTAGAATTTCGGTTCCAAAAGATCAGTCTGTGAGGAATCTATTTTAGTTGCGTTCTTGAAATCAGATATAATTTGAGAGGAATTATTTATTTACAATATTCATTGGAACTTCTAATGTTCTCAATCATTTTTGGATTAATACATGATTTTGGGATATGTGTGAACTCATTCAAATACATTCTGGATTATATCTTTGTGGTATATCAGGACATTCAAGGCTATTGGATTAATTCGGAACATTCTATTATTTTGGACTCGTGATTAGGACATTTAGGATTATTTGGAATTTAACTCACAAACTTTAAGTGCCTTTTGAATTTTCACTTTAATTGTCTGGAAATAAATTGCTTGTTGATTTTACTTACATTGCTGGTTTCACTTTCTTTCTGTTTACATATTTTTAAGACCTAGAGGCGTAACAATATTAGACGTTTTTTACGTTATTTCAGCACATGAGAGAACTGGTTTCGATACATTCAAGTATATGTTATTTTGCCATCCAAGGAAAGATTCGAACGACCGGTCATGTGACCATGTTACATAGTGCATAAAAGTGTTGAAGTAATTCTCCATTAGAGGATGCGAAATCATGCATTCGTATCAAATTCGACAGAGAAAAGTTGGCGAAAATAAGTCGAAGTGAAATATACGTACTATATACTACAAATTTTCACTGCGAAATTCAGTCCCTTCATCTTTGATGATTACAGGATGAAGATTCTCAGACAGATTTATCTTATATGAGTATCACAAACATCTTTCAAAATAATTGTAAAGATTGATTTTGATGCTCGGTCTGAAATTAAGAATATGTAAATGAATCAGTACGCAAAGTAAAAAATAAATAAATAAAACAACCTTGGCCTTGGATTACACATCGTGTTAGACTCACAAATATGTCCAAAGTCATTCATTGTTCGTGGCGGGTTTTCGTGGGCATGATAATCACATGTCCAGCTGAAAACAGTAGTATCTATGTGACTGCTCATGCTATATTACTGGCATGCGGGGGGGGGGGGGGACTTACGCCCACTGGGCTGCTGAAATTGCTGAAATAAGGGAGGACTCTCTCTCTATAACTCGAAAACACTGTTGGAGGTTACAACACTTTCCATCGCTCGAGACTTGACCCGTGTCTTCAAGCTTTTTCGCAAAATCATGGACCAAATTCCTTCTGACCACTTCCCACATACACTGCAGTTAGAGTCGATGAACACTTTGTGCAAGTGCAACATATATCATGCGTGTCTGCATTGACTTTGGCACATTGTTCAATCTGAAACGACAAGAACGACAACATAAAATCGCAAATAACAACCCGAAAGTGTTCACATATAATAAAAACCACACTGGAATAACGCTTTGTGCAAGATAGACATGAAGAATACGCATCCTCGTTGACTCTGGCACATAACATCGTCATCGTTTAATATGAAATGATAAGAACAACCAAATATCGGAAATAACAACCCGAAAGTAGGGCACATATAGTAATAACAACAGTGGAAGAACACTTTGTGCAACAAAGATACATATCATGCGTGTCCTGGTCAACTTAAAATGTTGCACTTAGCGTACTTCGTCTTAATTTTTTTTCTGAAATGAAAAGAAGGACGAAAAATCGGGAGAAAAAAAACCCCAAAAGTGTTCTAATATGTGTTCAAATATAACAATAACCACACTTGTTACTTAAACATTAGAAGCGAAAAGACATGCAATGTGCGCGAAAAAACAACCAACAACGAGCACCAATAATACCGTGTTGGAGCATTAGGTCAGAAAAGCAATGAAGTTCACAACTGAGAAAAATTCACATAAATGTCAACATTTTTCGCAAAATAATGATTGCAAGATGTAATAAATACCTTTACATTCAATACTGTACCTCCTTTATCGATGGATAGTCAATAATCCACAAGATTAACTTAGATTCTGTGAGTGGTGTTAGATACGATCTATATCGTATCAGCTAAAGCTATAAACTGGTAAACAGCCATAGCCACCTAGCGGTGGTGAGGGGAGGTAAGCGGAAGGGTTATGATTTACAAAGCTATACTATTAAGAGCCAATACTATTTCTGAATATTTAATTCTCTGTTAATGTCACTCTACTCGTCACACCAATACGAATGCATACGTTTCCGGTACTCTAAGCGCTGACAATCACAGATTTCATGTAAATAAAACAATGCACATTTCAATAACAATGTTCTTCTTTGAGAAGACAATCTGCCATTTCAGAGATGACTTTCCAGGCAAACTGAACGTCCTCAGATGTAGTTCGGGAGGCGCAGATGGCAAAACGCAGAAAGTATGTGTCCTTTGCCCGGGATGGCACCATGTGTATCCTACGGTCATCATTTATTGCCTTCAAGAGCCTCTCGTTCACTTCATCAGATCTCTGAGATAATAACATAAAATGTACGTAATATAATAAATACATATTAGCATGCACCTGTAAGATAATGGATTTTGGTAGTCTGGAGTGATAAAGCGCCTTTTACCAGCATGTTACCATGTGTATCATTCGGTCATTATTTAGCAGTCTTCCATTCATCTCATCAGAACAATATGGCGGATTGTTTTTTATAATCCCTGTTTGAAGTCCCAGAGTACGTCAAGCTGTTATTAAACAATGTTTGAAATGCCTGATATTGGGCAGTAGATGCTGAAGCATTTCCGAAATTATAATTTACTTCTTTGAATAATAGCAGCTTTCTCACGCATAACGATCAAGACACAGGTTATTACCCAAGAATATAATTTCGACTGAAAATTTGACGCAATGGTTGTGATCAAATTCACATGTATTTTGATCAACAAGATATGCGAACATTAGGAGTACAATAAAATAACTGAAAAATTAAATTGAATATTTCATAGCCGCTGATATGAATTTAATAATAAAAGCAAAGTACATTTATGTTTGATAATTTCATTCCAGCTTGTATCGTGCAAATTATATATGTAGTTAAAACAATAAAAGATTACGTCAATCCAAAGGTATAAGATCATTCTTAAAATTAAAACTCGCACTTCTTTCATAAAGATTTCCAAGATTGGAAAATTATTAAGATCATTCTGGAATTGGGCTAATTCAGTCTTGTACATCCCTAATTAGCTAAATGCCATCGAACAATTAAAATCTGTTATGACTTTGTCTTGTATATAGTATTTCAAACGCTCATGACCTTGTCTCCCACGTAACAGTGGCAAGATTAATACAAAAAAAGGTCGACAAAAATGCAGAAGGCTTATATAAAATTTAATTAGGATAAGAAGTGTGTAAAATGCAACATAACATGATATGCAGTGTACAATATGAAGAACAAACAAGATAAGAAGCCTACATGAAAAGACAACTCGTGAAACTGTTCTCGAGTTTATAAAGGAAAATAGAATGTAGTCTACATGCAGCTTAAGATACATAAAAGTTCAATTAATACTACTTGCAAATGCATACCACATGAAAATGAGCTTCACTATTTGTTGCGGAGAAAACAATATGATTTCTGTCAAATTACCTTTTCCATTTTAGTGAACGTAAATTTGATACTCGAGTATTTTATGATTGCCAGAAACAGTGGCGGCGCGAGGGGGGGGGGGGCGGAGGGGAAATTGCCCCAGGGCGCCGGGCGCGAGGGTGGTGTTGTCAGGGGGTCGGGTATTTTTTAAAAGAGTTTTTTGCTTAACACCCCCTCCCCCATGTAAGCCCCCTGTTTCAGGGCTTAGATGGGGGGTGGGGAAGAAGTTGGCAACTCACATAAAAACTGTTCTCTGTGGCAAAGTAGGGGGCGCCACTAAAGAACATTGCCCACATGCGAATCAAAACCTCGCGCCGCCACTGGCCAGAAAACATTGTCTCTCGAAGACTTTAAGACGTTAATATTTGGCTTGGTTCGGCATTTTCAGGAGACGATGCTACAGGAAGAAGTCATGAATATAATATTAAAAATTATTCTCTACCTGCTCAAAATTTTCATCATAATCAGTCTTTGTCTGGCTAAGTTTCAAGATTGGATGAACAGATAGGAAGAACATATTGGAAAGTTAAAACACCTGGATTCTTTGTATTCAAAATTTTATTTCCTCAGTATAACTGATATTAACCGAATCTTAAGAATGTGTATTAAAGGGTTAAAAGAAAACACGGATCAAGCACTAAATTATATCCTTTGGTTACTTTTAAAGCCACAAATGGCAGTTTTGTGTAATAATTGGAATATAGCCGCCCCTTACTCCTCTGGATTGTTTATGTGTACTATCGATCTTTTGCTTCTCTTTTTGAGCAATTTTGCTCGTGAGGACATTCTTCTGATACATAGACCAGTCTCACAAATTGCATGAGACACTAAAGTGATCTGGCGACAGATAAAAGTGCTGTGTGAGTTCCATTTGTCTTTCATTACAAACTTATTTGTTGTTTGGAAATGATTAAATGGGATAAAGAAAAATGAACAAGATCAATAATGACCTAAGACAAAATGTCCTTAAACTATTAAATATAACAAACAAACAAAAAAAATTACAATATTTTTCTAGTAACACAAGGTAGGATGCTTGAGACGGGAAAATATATATTGAATCTGTTGCATAGTTCAAGATTGTACAAAAGATCATGAATACAAGCAGGTAAACATGTCGGACATAGAAAATTACTCTGTCAAAACGAATGTATATAAAAATGTATGTCATGTGCAACACACCTTCAATCTAAAACAAACCAGCCCCAAGGTCACTTCACCAAACAGCTCAAATCTTTCATCAGCCTGCACCAGGTTCTTGAATTCATGTGCAAGTCTCACGTCCTGTGAAACAGATGGTACAGAATTGAACTTTGGGCCAACGGTCAACGTCAAGACATGTAAATGGATTGTATTAATGGACTATTACCAGACTGCTATGACAATCGAGTCTCTCTGACACTTGTTTAATCAATAATTCCAATGTAAGTTTAAAGAAAAAAATCTTTCATATGACATTGTTCGATTAGTCTTAGCGTTAATGACAGTTAATAACAGTATTTGAGCACAAAATACAAGATCTTGACGTTTTTTGGCAAAGTTATCAATCATATAGCAAACAGAATCAATTGATGTACAAGCCTTCACACGGAGTACTTAGTCACACGGAATACTTAGTCACACGGAATACTTAGTTCTCATAATCGGGTTGGCAATAGTTTCTAGTGAACAAAATAGAGGATAGCGTACTAATTTTCACACATATTTAAGTTGTAACTTTATTAGGTGAGAACTCGAATGAGTACAGAAAGAAAGATTAAATTTCTTGTAAATCAATATTTTATTTTCTACAAACCTAAAAGCACCTCTGACTTACAAAAAGAAAAATATCAGAGTCACAGGTTCTTACCTTTCTGATGCATTCCTGTAAACCTTTCTGGCCAAATAGGCGCAAAACAAACCAAAGTTTCAGAGATCGAAACCTTCTTCCAAATGGTATATTCCAGTGCTGAAAAGAAAACCACCATGGAAAAGTTAAGGAAACAAAATAATAATGAACCATACGTTAGAAAACAACAACAAAAGAATTTGCTTTTTTTAATTTTGACATTACTAGCTGGGGACAAATACAGCTGTGCTTCAGAGATATACCAGATGACATAAAATTACAGCAACAATACCTCTGTGAATATACATATCAACTAGATAAATTAATTATAACTTTAAACGCTCACTCATTTAAATTATTTCTCAATCATTTGTCCTTCTTCAGAGACAACACCCACTCTTTTCTCATTAAAATACTTTAACTTGTTAGAATTGTATACTTTAAACAGTATTATGGGGCTATCAGTGTAGACACGAATATCTTTGCTGTTTCTGGCGTAATGACATGAACATGAACTCTGAAAAATCATAATAGTAGATAAGCACACTGTGAATATTTGGCAAGTTGCCCATAAGTCCTGGTGGGAATGTTTTTGATGGTTGATAATGCCACTGTGGTTATAGGGTTATGAAGTAGAATATGAATTAAGAAAAAGAAAGGATATCGTGTAACAGAGGTTACAGTCAGCTAGAAGGTGACTTAATGCATTCTGTGTACCACGATGGATCTGCATGCAGTGTAGCTAATAAATGGCCCACTAGAATGTGTGAAGTTTACGTGGAAGAATAACTTAAATTCATGCCACGAGGAAGGAGCTTGAGAGTTATAGCCAAGGAGTCAATTATCCGTGCTGAAGACGAAAGTGTGTTCTAGATGTGCTGCATCAAAATACAAAGTTTGGATTGGGTAGATGGTATTGATTGAAAATATGCTACACTGGTAGAGCTATAAATGCCTGCTTACCCTGAAATCCGGCATGATTTGACCCTGTTTTTCATGCTTGAGGTATAAAGGTTCAACTTTAAAAGCATCACTTATTAGTGTGCTATCCTTTACCCTGTAAGCACAAAACATAGCAAGCAATTAACACGGGGATCTTAACCCCTATTTGCATTTCGAATGTACTGCTGTACTGAAAGAAGAGAAAACGGCCTTCAAAAAGGGCAGTGTATTCGAAAACATGTTTCCATCCAAACAATTTGATTGTTAAGAATATTTTGGTAAGTTTCAGCATAATTCTCAAGATTGTTCTTCAGAAAAGTTATTCTTCAGAAAAAAAAAGTTATTACAGGTAAGTCCCAATTTAATGACATGGTTCGTTTCATGCCCAATTGCATGCAGACCTCATGAAGTTATTGCTTTATTATTCCGAAACTGTAATGAATTGGTAAATTACAAGAAATAAATTAAGACATAATATCAACAAATTTAAACACAAAAGGAACATTCTAAGATGGTTAGGTACAAAAAAGTTTTGAACAGAGCTCATAAAGCAAAGAATATTCATTGGTTTATTTGTCAATTATACATTTTCAAAATCTTTCCTAAAAAGGGAATCTTAAAGCTCCATAAGTGCAAACATATGAAATAAAACAATTTCTAGTAAAATATGTTTCTTCCATAATACTTACTCAATCATAATATCACATATGTGGCGGTCAGACAGAGTAATCTCCCCTTGATACAGTAATCGGCGCCAAATCCCGTGTGTATCTCAGTTGATACTGGAGCGGAATGCATGCTCTCCAAGCAGGATGTACCTGCGGGGAAGGTTGGAACGGTGTATCCGTATTATGATCGGGTAAATATTATCAAAGAAACATATTTTACCAGAGAAATTGCTTTCTTGTTCAAATACTTTACCGGATCATAATACCTTAGGAGAATAGGTAAGAAGTGGAGAGAGTTACATCCCCTTATCCCGGACACCACCTCTGGTCCCTAAAGTATGTGAGGCAGCTTCTAGACGGAGAACCTGGCTGGAGCATTGACTTCGTATGCCCAGACAGGGTTTAGGAAAACGAAACATTTCCCTCCCGCAAATCCAGCGGAAGTCGTCATTCGCTGATTCTGCCTGCTGTAGATAATACGAGCAGGAAGCAGGTCTTATACGAGAGATGAACCAATGAAGATCTCGAAAACGGTTCAAAACGGGGCCTTATTCAGCCAGGTTAGCGCGCATGATAGATTCCACTTTGGGAATAGAGCCAGCGCCTTTGGAAGTATGAAATCAAAATTCGACTGAAGATCGGAGAGGTTTTTGTTTTGTCCTATATCCTCTCTTCCGTGTAACGGTGGCCTTTTATCATGATTGGAGCTAACCGTTTCTCTTCAAAGAGCCAAAGTAGGAAGTTAGCTATTTGAAATATTTATGCCTTAGGCGGAGAAATGTGTTCACGCTGACACCTTTGTGAGATAATTCTCCATTTCCTCTCATACGCTTTCAAAGTGGAGGGCCTTCTCGCTCGAGCGATTCTCTCCACCACTTCATGCGAGAACTGCTTGTTCTTGGGAGATTGTTTAATAAGATCCAGACATGCAGGTACAACAGCTCTGGATTCGGATGAGACACCTGCAGTAGTGGTTGCTTGAGCAGATGAGTAAATATCTCTTTTTTCCTTGGAATTTCCAATGCTAGATTTATCAAGTTATTTATCAAAGATTTATCTCATTTAAGAGGAGCAATCAGGATGATGCGACACTCCGATTCTGTTGCTTTTTTTAGTACCTTTGGAATCAAAGGTGTTGGAGGGTAAGCGTATGCGTCCAAGCCGCTGCAGTCTATGGAAGAGAGTCGAATGCCTAGGCATTTGAATCCGGGACTGGTGAGACAAAGGTTGGGCATTTTGCATTCCACTTTGTCGCAAATAGATCCACCAGTGGTCGATCTCAACGGGTACATATGCGGCTGAAAACCGAGGGATGAAGCGACCATTCTGTTTGTATTAGTTGATTCTTTCGGGACAGAGAGTCGACTAATACATTTAATTTAGCGGAATATGACGAACTAGTACGTAGATTTGTCATTGATGACACCACCTTAGAAAATCCCAAACAAGGATGCAGAGGTCTGGGAATATGGTTCCCCGTTGCCTTCTGATATAATTCACCACAGTGGAGTTGTCGACTAGAATGAGAACGTCCTTTCCATGTAGCTTCTCCTGTCACCAATGAAATGCTTACAGTATGGCTTTCATTTCTAAGATATCGATATCCAACAGACGGTCCTGAGTGAGCCACTCTCCTCTAGCCTCCTAGAATGATGGAAGGAGATGTGCACCCCAGCCGCCATGTTCGCATCCGTAGAAACCGTCAACCTCAGAGGTTGTATCTGCAAGGGAACACCCGACATAAGCCAAGATGGTTCTTAGATTTTCTGAAATAGGACCGCATATGTATGGAGACTAGTAAATTTTTGCTACAAGGGGCAAAGTTTCGGCCTCCACTGGGAGAATTGTATCATTTGTAATGGCCTTATACATAGGCGACCTAGGACAATGAGGTACGCTGCCGCATGGAATAAACCCAGTAGGCGAAGGAATTCTCGGGTTGAGAAATTGTTCTGTGTAAGAATCGAAGCCATTGTTGAACTTATTTTCAATACGCGTTCCTGAAGGAAACACATTCTGTTCAGACGTGCTTTGAACTCCATACCTAAGTGGATAAAATGTTGAGTCGGTATGATATCGGAATTTTCCTTGTTGAGAAGGAATCCAAGGCTGAGGAGGAGTGTTACAAGGGATCTCATGTCTTGATTCAAAATATAACTCACCTAGTGTTTTTGAAGAATGTCGTCCAAGTAGTTGGATATCACGGACGTTGAGATGATCCAGAGGTGAGCCATTACTTTGTCCATAAAACGTCTGAAGACCCAGGGAGTGATGTTTAGTCCGAAAGGGAGTGCCCTGAACTGGTAAACTGTCTGACTGAAGGCGAACCGCATGAACTTCCTGGTAGATTTGTAAATTGGGACATGTAGATACGCATCTTGCAGATCTACACTGATAGAGAAGTCTCCCTCCTGAATGGCATTTAAAATTCGCCCTTGGTGTTGTCATTTTGAACCATGGTGCACGGTTGGGATGATTGAGAATGCTGATGTCTATGACTAATGAAGACTGCCGTTGGCTTTTGGTACCATGAATAATAAAAACCCGATGATTTTACGTTGTGAACAATCTCTACTGCCCTTTTCTGGAGAAAATGGTTGATTTCTCGCTGCAGGACTTCTGCCTTGAACGGATCTTTGGGGACGTCTCTAGGAACCCGGAACAATGGAGCAGGGGCGTTGAACGTGATACTGAGGCCCTCTGAAACCACTTGCTGGGTCCATTGATAGTCTGTCCCATTCGACAGCGAATAATAGGAGTCTTCCCCCCCCCCCCCACCGAGATATCTGATAAAAGCGGCGTGAGAATGTCATCATTTCTTGTTGTAAGGAGGCTGTCGTGGGGATAAACTGAGGCGAGAACGATCCAGTCTCTCTGCTTCTTATCCACATTTGCTCTTGAGAACTGTAGCCTTCTACGTGTATAGGATTAGGAGGACTGCTTCCCTGTCTGCTGTGTCCTAGAGGTGTCCTTTGTATCCTTTTGATTACTTCCCTGAAAATGCATTCTCGGTGTCTGAGACTGAGTCTTTGGGGGACAAGAGAATGGCTGCGATCTAAGCTTGGCTTTGTTGTGGTCCTTTTAAAGTGGAAGATTAGAGCACTGCATCTCTTTCCACCAGTTGAAGATTCCTCGCTGCTGTTAAGGCATTGGCCAGCGTGTGCTGTGCAGCTCTGTTTAGTACTCGCGCCATTCTAGAGACAGACTCCCACGCATGTCTGGTGTGAGTCGTGGTGGGAGAAAGTAAACTGTTTTCTGCTTGTTGAAAGATTGCCTTCGAGATTAAGTCTAACACGGAACCTAGTGCCACGACATTCTGGACCAACTGCTGGGTGTCATGAAAGGACCTCCAATCCATCCGTACTAAGGAGGGTTTGACATTCCCAGGCCTGCAATGTCCCTGTCTACTGCTGTGGTGTCTATGTGAAACACTGGTATGTGTGTTTTATGGAATCTCCTACTAAAGTTTGATGGCAGGCGTCGAAAAGAACGGTATACTGACACTAATGTCCTGCAATTGCCTGTGTAAGCAACCCAATAGGTCAGCCACTCTACAAGAATGTGGAAGCCGTTTTTGAACGTCTTTCTTGATTAGCAAGTCACCAGATGCTGTAACTCAGGATCAAGATGTTGACGGAGAAGAAGGAGGACACAACTCTGCTGGCAACAAGCGAAAGACTTCTTTGATCGATGCCCGAAAGGCAGAGTCTTACTTTGACACCGCTACGTCAGGCAAAGACTCTGGAGCTTGTGAGCGCACTTCGTAGTCTCTGGACGAATGTGGCAACGCCTCTTGTATAATCTTAGATGGCGCTACTGAAGATTGTCTAAGGTGGCGGTTAACCATACTAGGAGATCGTCCAGATTTTGAATATGGCGAATTCCAGATGATCACTAAGCAATTCATTACTTAGAGTGTGCAGGCGAACGAGTTGATTCCATATCACGTGAGTACTGGCGCACTAAACTTGTCACAGGGTACCCTGAGTGTCTTATGGCACTAAAGTGGGTATGCTGAAACTTAAGGCAGAGTCCGATCGTGGCGGAACAGTGCCATTTTATCTTCCATCTTCCATGACGTTGTCCAGTCCTTTATGTTGGAACGGGTTATGGGATATTTGATCCACAGAACCGGTCCTTACTTGCATAGTGCGAGATAGTACCTGAGTTGGCTTGATTTGATCTAGATCTCGCTCATATGTAGCCGGTAGAGACGACTGACCGTCAAACCCATGCGGTAACAGGCCTTTTGGTTCCGCCAATATTACATAGGTGTAGCTAGACACGCGTCGAGCTTTACGAACCCAAAGAGTGGACGTTACTGTGCTACTACACAATATTGTCTAAAGTTACCTGTGAGAAAGGACCCACGTGGCAGCCTATATAGGTAACGATAGAGAAGCGTCGCTTTCAAGCTACGAAGTGGACGCCATTATATAAAATATATGGTGTAAACTTACCTGTAAGAAAGATCCAAGTGAACGCTATGACTATAAAGTATCTATAGAACACTTATCTGTATATATCTGACCGAAGCAGAAATTATACAGCGATATGCGTGCAGCGTCAACTTAAATAACCACTGCAACCCAGAGCTTTTTATAGTATAAACATTACCTGCACAAAACAGTAAAGTTATTAATGATACGAATGCCCCAAGCCGAGAGACAGCGCTAGCGACCCTTGCAGGTAAGTACATAATGGCGCCATTGTTTACGACAAACTTGTAATTCTACAATTGATAGAAAGACTTTGTCTGCGAAAGAATAGAGCAAGAAAAAGATGGAAATATAGATGGAGTATACTTCCCTGAGAAGAGAAACTCCTCCAGCTTCCTCTAATGTTGAATATCTTCTAAAATTCTCGAAAATGTTTGCGAGGTCTCTCAACAGGACAGAGCGTGCTACTCTGCACGAGCGGAAGTTGCAACTGGTTTACACACGGGATTTGGCGACAATCCATATATCAAGGGATATCACTCTGTCTGACTGCCACATGTGTGACATTACAGCATTTAGCTCCATTAGCTAAACATTTTAACTGAGGGGGCTGGATTTGCGAGGTAGTGGTAGTACTCCTAAGGTATTATGATCGGGTAACTGAGGGGGCTGGATTTGCGAGGTAGTGGTAGTACTCCTAAGGTATTATGATCGGGTAACTGAGGGGGCTGGATTTGCGAGGTAGTGGTAGTACTCCTAAGGTATTATCATCAGGTAACTGAGGGGGCTGGATTTGCGAGGTAGTGGTAGTACTCCTAAGGTATTATGATCGGGTAACGTATTTGAAGAAGAAACATGACCGTTTAGAAAGTAAAACATAAAACTGAAGGTCGTCCAACTCTACAGGTTCTTTGATCCTCATAAACCTGGAACTAAGCACAGGTCTAATAATAGTTACAGAATCAGTCTAAGGAAAATGATATAGTAAAATGGCGAACGATAGTCATTGTATAATTGTACAGAAAATCGATATGTGGAGAATCGTATTAAACTAAGCTTATACAAGTAATTACTTTGTGAATAGAAAGTGTATCCTATCTTAACAAGGCATATCTTGCTTTTTATTCAGATATATCTCATATATAAAAATATCGTGGAGAAATTCTGGTGATTGCGTTTTTTGGCATATGTTAAAAAGTGTATGCACAGGCTTATATCAGTGATTTAGGGGAAGGTTATGTTTTAGATGACGTCATATGCTGCTATAAATTACAGTTTAAGATAATTTGAATATTTTACCATTTTCTACAACAGCAGCAAGTCAAATAGAAGGAGAAGACATTGGCGTTTTGGCATTGTTTGTATGTAATCAGGGAACATTCTTTTGTACTGAAGAGAATGATGGCGAGTCAAATTTCGCCTTGAAAAAATTCCTTTGCCTACATTTGTTGATTTAGGTCACAAAATCGTCGCTCTTCTTGTCGTCAGCATTACTCCTGTCGGAACATATTGTTCTGGCATCGCATGGCACGATGAGAAAGTTGAGATTTTCACATGAGAAAATGTAAGTATATAGTTTTCTGATGTGAGAAATACAAAAATAGAAAACTGCAAGACTTCGCCAGTAAATTTCTATATTCGACTATTTAATGTAAATACAGTAGTAAGCGATCAAGAATGAAATCATAACTGGTAGTCCCAGAAAAGCCACAATCCTCCTTCATTCAGCAAGAAAACGTCAATGTTAACTTTTTGAGATTTTTAACTGTAAAGAATTCGTGCGACTGTCACACGATCTAGTCTGCCGATAGTAATATTAGCAAGAGAAATAATGATTCTGCAACAATTCGTTTGGGATGACTTTCTATCGTTATTTCAAGTGGTATTTACAGGTCCAGCTAATTATTTTCGAAATGACCCAATTGATTCCTGATGGCAGGGTTTTGATTTATGCCGGTACGTACTCACCACATAGTTGAACAATCAAAGTTGACCTGCAGCCATTTATGAGGGTTGAAGTTGAAAGTCGTGGCATACTGAAATAGAGAACACAGTCCTCAAGCTACCGTGAAAAAACTTTCATATAATTGACTCAGATAAAAGTACCTTGCTAAAGACGAATGTTTTGCTTCTATGGTTCGTGTTTTGAAAAAAATGAAAAATCAATTTATTTCTTCAAAGAAAAGATGCAGGTACAGTATTAGTTCATAATGTACTTGTCTTCCAAAGGGATACGCATGTGCACCGAAAATGTGCCGACCTAATACAAGTAGAATCATTGCATTTAATATGAAGAACTAATATTTTGTTCAGTATGAACATGACTCCAGGTATAAAGCATCCTCTTCAGTATGAACATGGCTCCAGGTATACAGCATATTCTTGTTGCAACGAATCAAAGATTCCAACAGTTTGTCCAGCTTTAAATGTAGATGATTGACCTTAAACTCTGATTATTAATCCCAATATATTTCCTCGTAAAAATTTTACAAATGCCGAGTCGTTGTTCGTCAAGACTCAACTATTATCATACTATCACAACCCAAACAGATAATACAACGACCTGTAGCGACACACTATTATCATACTATCACAACCCAAACAGATAATACAACGACCTATAGCGACACACTATTATCATACTATCACAACCCAAACAGATAATACAACGACCTATAGCGACACACTATCATCATACTATTACAACCCAAACAGATAATAAAACGACCTGCAGCGACGCACTATTATTATACTATCACAACCCAAACAGATAATACAACGACCTGTAGCGACACACTATTATCATACTATCACAACCCAAACAGATAATACAACGACCTATAGCGACACACTATTATCATACTATCACAACCCAAACAGATAATACAACGACCTATAGCGACACACTATCATCATACTATCACAACCCAAACAGATAATACAACGACCTGTAGCGACACACTATTATCATACTATCACAACCCAAACAGATAATACAACGACCTATAGCGACACACTATTATCATACTATTACAACCCAAACAGATAATACAACGACCTATAGCGACACACTATCATCATACTATTACAACCCAAACAGATAATAAAACGACCTGTAGCGACACACTATAATCATACTATTGCAACCCAAACAGATAATAAAACGACCTGTAGCGACACACTATAATCATACTATTACAACCCAAACAGATAATAAAACGACCTGTAGCGACACACTATTATCATACTATCACTACCCAAACAGATAATAAAACGACCTGTAGCGACACACTATTATCATACTATCACTACCCAAACAGATAATAAAACGACCTGTAGCGACACACTATTACAATCCAAAATAGATAATTAAACGACCTGTAGCGACACACTATTATCATACTATCACAACCCAAACAGATAATAAAACGACCTGTAGCGACACACTATTACAACCCAAAATAGATAATTAAACGACCTGTAGCGACACACTATTATCATACTATCACAACCCAAACAGATAATAAAACGACCTGTAGCGACACACTATTATCATACTATCACTACCCAAACAGATAATAAAACGACCTGTAGCGACACACTATCATCATACTATCACAACCCAAACAGATAATAAAACGACCTGTAGCGACACACTATTACAACCCAAAATAGATAATTAAACGACCTGTAGCGACACACTATTATCATACTATCACAACCCAAACAGATAATAAAACGACCTGTAGCGACACACTATCATCATACTATCACAACCCAAACAGATAATAAAACGACCTGTAGCGACACACTATTATCATACTATCACAACCCAAACAGATAATAAAACGACCTGTAGCGACACACTATTATCATACTATCACAACCCAAACAGATAATAAAACGACCTGTAGCGACATACTATTACAACCCAAACAGATAATAAAACGACCTGTAGCGACACACTATTATCATACTATCACAACCCAAACAGATAATAAAACGACCTGTAGCGACACACTATTATCATACTATCACAACCCAAACAGATAATAAAACGACCTGTAGCGACACACTATTATCATACTATCACAACCCAAACAGATAATACAACGACCTATAGCGACACACTATTATCATACTATTACAACCCAAACAGATAATAAAACGACCTGTAGCGACACACTATTATCATACTATCACTACCCAAACAGATAATAAAACGATCTGTAGCGACAAAGTTTAAAAAAGCAGCATGTAATTTGGTTCTACTACTTACTTCCACGCCATTGAGAAGCGGTCTAAACTCCGGACAAATGAAAGAACTTCCAGCGTACGCTGCATCAACGTGTAGCCAGAGGTCCTCTTTCTCGCCTATAGATAAACATTAGCTAAAAGGATTATAGTTAATGTGGCCGCATTTTCCAATAAAGTTGCGTTTGTGATAAACTTCCTCACAAAAGTAGAAAAAATTGAGTTAATTTAATAATCGTCACCTGGGTGACTAAGCCAAGTTTAGAACCCAAACTGATGTAGCCGAAGTAAAGAGATTAAAAAATCAAATGCTGCGTTTAAGAAAAATGTAAATCACATAATTTGTAATGTCTTTGAGTATTAAGGTTCACTTTCAAAATCAGCATGGCAACTATGTTGAAATAAATTACAATATGATTTGAAAATTACGGAAATGTGTAATAGAAACAAAAAATTGGCCCTATGTTCTGATAAACTTTTTTTTTTTTAAATAACAAGTGAAATGAATTTTAAGAGAGTTCCATGTATAGGTGTACGCAAGAAATCCAAAAAGAACTGAAAATCTCAGGAAAAAGGTGACAAATAGCTTAGTAGTGAACATTATAAATGATCTGCACTGATAAACATTGAAGACAAAGGTTACAGTTTAAAACTCACTGTAGAGGCGATATTTTATTAAAACTATCAAGAGTGTATCAACCATTTGGGTCCTACTATAATAAAAATCGGTTAAAAAATGAAAATTTTCTTCGACAGTTCCTGAGAAGGGTTCTTACAAGGATTTTGAATTGAGGACTAATAAAGCCATAGAAGGACCAGACACGGTTTGCTTTATGTAAATATTACCCGCAACACGAAGAAAGAGTTTCACCCAGAGAGTTGAAAGCCTTTCCTGAGTTCTCGAGCAAACTGTTTCACATAGCAAACCGTGTATGATGGTTACTCTTGTGTGACCCATTATTTGGAACATAAACTATATACTAAATGCGTATACAAAGAAATTTATGAAAACAAAAAGCTGCACTTAAGCAGCACGAGCAATGCTATTTGTTAGTACTGTTTAAATACAAAACTGCACGTCCAGCTAAAACCCCACCTGATCATACATGAATGAAGCATCATCTTGGTCTTCAAATGTATGCAAGGATGTTTCACTTAACGAAGATTATTGGAATTAATCAATTCAAAAATCTATTGAAATTTCCTCAACAAATTATGAGAGGGATCATTATATGGAAGTTAAGAATTAAATTATAATTCCCTCATTCCTCGGGCGGGTGACCTTGAAATTAACTTACATATGGGTCCTATCTCAAGAAGATTGTCAAAGGCACAAGACGGCGTGGTCCCAAGGGTTGCACAGACCTTAAAATAGAAATCATCGTTCTAAAGTTTTATAGTTATTTGATTTGGATTTTCCCTAACATATAAATTATTGTCTTGAAAACAAGAAGAGGAAAATATTCGAATCTATATTTTTTTCCTTCAATGTTGATTCATATTCTTATCCGCCATGTCTTCAGATGAGAAGGGCTATAATCGAAAATCGAATCTTAATATGGAAGAGCATAATACAAGCAAATTTCAGGCTACTCTAAATGAAAATAGCTATGCCGCATAAACCTGACGATTTTCGTGTTCCCTACACAATGTTTCCCTCATGACAGGACGAACCTCAATGAAAATTTAGCAACGTAATTTTCAGAATTGTATATAAATATGACTGTATTCTCAATTGTTATAACTGTTTTCGTAATAAAAGTCATCAAGAAACCAAATAAAACATTTGTATTTGAGACAGCTTGGTTACATAAGATACTCATCAGTTTAATCAAGGTCCTACATTACACTAATTATCGTTTTATGGAGTAGTCTCTCGGGGTCTCTACTGTTTGGGGTTCCTTAAATCTGATAAATATTTCAAGACCGTATTTACTCCTGTATAAAATTAAACATATTTACACAGTGCTAGCCCTAACAAAAGACAAAGAAATACATTGAATTGTGTACTTCGCAAGAACTCACAAATATAGGTATAAGACCTTTGGCTCTGTCGCTGTCGATGGCTTGCTGGAGAGTGTGTCCATGAAGCGCACATTTACCATCTGTTTCTAGCATCCGCATTTTGACGGCGGCAATCAGTCCGGCGCGCTCCACGGATGAGTGAGCCTGCAACGGGGCAAAGACAAAACTTATAGCAATTTAGGATTTTAATGCACGATTTCATTATTTTATGGCTGTGTGCAATCCAAGGAATGTTGAAAATAGTTGGAACTCAGTCAAAGTCCGACTATTACAGTAAAAAAATAGCCAGAAAGCAACAAGCTAAATCGTTGCGAAAAGTGTGACAAACGATGGACGAGAAGTATGTACATTATATAGTGGTGTACTTATATGACGTCATCCTTCTTAATTGCGGTAATAAATATGAATGTGGACGAAACCTGTAAACATATCTTTCTGGTAACAAGTTTGATTGTTTTGATGTCTTTCAAAAGAAAAATGAAAAAGTGTGTAACGTTGAATAATCTTTTAACTGAAACTTTCTCTTTCTAACTGGGGTTCTTCAAGGTGGATGCTTGTCACTTAATATGCGTAATGCAGGCCAATGAAGCAGAGTGCTCTAATTTCTAATGAAGTTTATGGTACATGTCAAGAGTTGATAAAAATATATCTTCTTATGTATGCTGATGATATACTTTTAATAGCAGAGTACAATGATGATCTCCAACGGGTTCTGAATACATGTCATAAATATTGTTTACAATGAAAACAGGCTGTTCAAGTTTGTATTGTTTAGGTTGTGGATAGAATTCCAGTAGATCAGAAACGGTACCCTGAAAACGAACAATTAGAAATAGTAAATCAGTTAAAATATCTGGGAATCTTTTCGACAGTAGGGAATAGTTCACTGATTCACAAATATTCGTTGTCCAGTGATTAAAGGCATATTTTCGTTTCAAAACATGTTATGTAGATACGTAAGTATTGATGTCAAATGTATTTTAGAACTTTTGATAAACTAGCTGCACCAATTTTATCAATTGCCTGTGAGATCTGAGGCTTTCATCAAAGTTGAAAGAGATCATTGAAAATTTCGAAAGAATGTGTTAGATGTGACAGTAGGTAAACAAAATATTTTTTCTTCACGGAGAGTTGGGACATTTACCTCTTCGATTGAATAGCATATTGTACAATAATACCCATAAATAAATGGGGACAAAAGAAAAGAGGGTACTAGCAGAACAAATGGTGACAACATCGTTATCATAATAAGATATGACAACGACAAATTCTTATCATAATAAGTCTGTAACATAATTCTTATCATAATAAGTCTGTAACACAATTCTTATCATAATAAGTATGTAACACAATTCTTATCAGAATAATAATATGCTTTAAAATGATTTAATAGCTATTTCAAAATAAACTCAGTTGGAATTGTTTTGTTAAGCAAACACTTTATGATAAGATAAGAATTCTTTATTTTCGACTCACTGGTTCATATTAAAATATTCAAGTATTTTTAAAAAACAAATACATATCTGATGTAAGAAAGCACTTATAAAATAAAAAACTTAACAGATTTTCTGAAAACATGTCTTAAAACATGTGGTATCAGCATGAAAACGGGATTTGTCTATAACTGTTTTTCTTATAGTTTGCTCTAATAGGTGAATTCATATGCATATCATTATTCCAAACAGACACGAATATTTTGTTCTCACTGTTTTATATTCTTCTGTGCATAGGAAATACTCATTTTCGTTATAGTTTTTCAAAGTTTAAAATATAGGTATTTACAAATATTGTAGTAGTACTGATCCACCTGTGTAAGCCTAATAAAGTATTACACCCGTGTAAGCCTAATAAAGTATTACACCTGTGTAAGCCTAATAAAGTATTACACCTGTGTAAGCCTAATAAAGTATTACACCTGTGTAAGCCTAATAAAGAACAAAACTACAACTATAATAAATCACTAGTTTTTTTATATATTTACTAAATGTTGACTTTAAGGGTGCAAAATGCATATTACAACAAAATGATTTAAATAATTTAAACCTGATTTTGAAAGAAAAATGATTAAATTTAAGTAGAAATATGTTCATTTGTGAACACAAAAAAACCGCACTGTGGCTCATCATATCATTATTGGATGAATTTTAATTTACGACATGACCCAGATAGGTATGGATAGCGATATATATATATATATATATATATATATATATATATATATATATATATATATATATATATAATGTCATTTTCAACAGCAAAATCTTCACATTTTTAACAGCTTCCCGAAAAGAAGGACTTAACAGCAACATACCATCAGCAAACACAAGTTGCCTAAAAAAGTCCTTTTAAAGGTAATGACAATTCTACTTGATACTGACTTAATTTATCATTTAAACCGTCCATGTATATAATAAAGCGGATCGACGAAAGAACAACTTCCTCTCTATAACTGTTGGTTACATGAAGACACTCAAGATATTGCACTCTAATGCACACCGTGCTAGTACAACTGTGTGTCATACAGGTAACTATAGATGCATAGAGATAGGCATTTGATTGTCAGTTATCTTTTGAAAAAGGGCCAGTGACTAACTTTGCCAAAAGTTTTACTGGCATCAAGAAAACAAAGAAGCAAATAAAAAACAGACAAAAAAAACAAAACAAAAAAACCCCCCAAAACAAACAAACAAAAAAACAAACAAACAAAAACAGACCACCTTGCATTAGAAAGTAGTTAAAAGATTTGTATTCTGTTTAGTAATGTTTCTTAAACCCAAACGCATTGTCTAAAATTGGAACTTTGCGTCTTTGTAGTACAATACATGTATATACAACTACATGTACTTTGGAAATAATTGTGGTTAAGGCGATATATATATATATATATATATATATATATATATATATATATATATATATATATATATATATATATATATATAACTATTTTTATCTGCAATACTGCCAATCGTACCTTTTAAAAGCGGAACAATTGTTACTTTTGTAAAATCGTCTACTACAAATGCAGGAGAACTATACCGCTAAATAAAATCATTCAAAGGAACATTTAGTCTTTTATCAGAAATGTTAGGTCCTCAGCATTAAAAAAAGTATGACCCTGAACAGTTACCTCCCTTTTGATTAGCTATAGCACATTCAATGTCAGACATTGAGGCAGGTTCCATAAAACTCACATAAGAATCACATGCCAATAAAACATAGCTCTTATCTGAGTCGATACAAGCACTATTAAGTAAAGAGTCAAAATTATTTTTCCACAACTTACATTTACTCTTTGGCCGATGTAACCATCAATAGAGTTTGGCAGCGAATTATTGTAATTCTCTTGTTTGATTTCTTTTCAAAATTCACTCTGGTCAACATTATAAGTTTTTATTTAGATCTGTTTGGAAAACTGCAGTATAGATTTTATTCTATCGGTAAAATAAAGAATAAAATATTGATTCTGATTTATTCCTTTTTGTTGGGTGTGGAGTGGAGGACATAAAATTGGTTTTCTGATATTTCAGAATCTTCGGGATCAAAATATATAAATACATTACTTCACAAATCAGCTTAAAAAATTAGCTTGTAAAATTTAAGATAAACAAATTTCGGTTTGCGCTTGCGCGACTGAGAGCTTCCGCACATTGTTTGGCCATATAATCAGCTACATAGGGTAGAGTATATTAACCTATGAATGAACGACTGTGTCTTGTTTGCAATAATTTAGAAGAAGAGTACCATTACATTCGTATGTGTCCCTTTTATGATGAAATAATGAAAAGTATATCAAGTCATACTTTTATGTTAGACCAAACATGATGGGATCAATTATTCTGCTAACATCATAGAGTACGCAAATTTTGAGAAATTTAGCTATATTTTGTTTTAATGCATATGAAAAAGATCACAATTCATATCACGAGATTTAATTTTTTTCTGCTGTATTGTGTTATGCTGTATTGTATTATGCTTACTATCAGTATACTTCCTATATTATTATAATTTAATGTTCCTGTAATTATCGCGTCTTATCACAATTATATCGTGTACAAGGGACAATCGGCCGTTTCTGCCCATAAACGGTTCTGATCTTGATTCTATCACACACACACACACACACACACACACACACACACACACACACAGACACACACACACACAGAGTGTTCTCTGAGTATATTATTCACAGTAGATCGATTGGAAGATATAGTAATGAATACATTCTGTTGAGATTGCCTGGGTGAACACGAACAACCTCTTCTAGCTTATGACTCACTGGCGCTGTCGACTTTACATCTTAACTTCTATGCCAGAATGTCTCACTATTCTGATTTAATCTTGAATCAGTCTAGTTCTCCAACTTTTCTTGTTCGTCGGGAATAGCGAGTGTTACAATAGAGGACCTGAGTTACATGCGCTACACGACTGACAAATCAAACGCCGAGAACTTGAAGCGAGTCTGGGGTGAATATTTCTTTCTGACCCAAGAATAAACGTGTTTTGAAAGGGAGAACTTTGCTGTAAGTAAAAAGTTTGCCTTTCATTATTTTGACGTTTGGAAGTCATTTTAGGATTAAAGTCGCCAATATGGGTGAAGATAACATGCTTTTTATCGTCCGAATACCTAAAAACCACCCCCCAAAACTGAATAGGTCACACGAATGGCGACGTGTCATTAGGAAGGAAATGATACAAATCCTGTTTGCTGAGGAGAATGCCGTATTGAATTTCAATGATTTCTGTACTTGCCATTAGATTTACTCACCTCAATCCTTCTTGCTGCGTATGCGAATCCCCAATACAAGTATCGCTGAAGTTTCGATTGTAATAATTGGAATATATCTACATGATAGGCAGTAGTAATTTCTACAGATTCTGTTTGGAATTGAGCTTTTAAGAACAATGACAAACCTGATCCGACATGTAGGCTACAAACTTGGACATAATCACGCCATCTTCCATGTCAGTGTTCTCCTTCTTCACTTTGTGGAGGAACTTGGTTCTGGCCGACAGCAGGGCCATCAAGGTGGCCTCACTAGCTGTGCCCTGAAAATCCACGTAGATTAGGAATATAATCGATTAGTAGCGTACTAATGGGGGGTGGGGGTGGCGGACGGGGCGGTTGCCCCGGTCGCCAGAGGTCTTGGGGAGCCAAAACAGCTGATAAAAATTCGAGCCTCGTATTCTGGCCCTTTGCGTCATCATCGTCGCCCCGGGCGCCATTTACCCTTAGTACACCACTGGAATCGATGGATCGCTAGAGCAGATATAGCTCTGCCTGCAAACGAACTAAGCAATTTATGTAAAAATATGGAAATAAAACTTCAATTCAAAGTAAAATAAATCTCGAGTATAAATTCAAAATTTCACGATAATTGGACTGGATATTTTGAAGTTATGATTATTTTAATTTATATATGTTATAAAGGGGCAATCATTAAGTTACTGCAGCTGCTCCGACAAGCCCAGCAACATGTTTTCATTCTGGCTGGGATTACGTAAAACTCACACCGAGTCCATTGTTAGTTGCAATGTGTTAACGTTTTATTAACAGGTGGGCAGAGTGCTGTTCCATCAGTTCACCACTGCATTACTGCTACAAAAGGCGTATGTGTAATATGAACCTTTTGGTTCCCAATTCTAGAAAATTTACTCATGAAAAACCTTCTGAAACAGAAAACCAGACTAGAAATCTCATATAGGGTCTAACGACAGACTAATTGATGGGCAAGTTCCATTATAAAATGGTCCATTGGATGTGATGAATTACAGCATTTTACATTTTATACTTTAATACGATCAGGCAAAGGATTTCAATCCACACTAAATGCTGTGTTTTGTTTGATAAGCTGCACTATATATTGAAATATTCATGTGTCTTTTTCATAAATATATTTCATCTTGATTGATTTTGCCAAAGCTTGATTGACTCAGTCAACAAACACTAAACGTAACCAAGTCAACAAAATACAGAACAATGACATCTGTTACACTAAAATCTGATTTCAATTAATCTAAAATGTCCTATAATATGAACACGTCCGTTTTTTGCCTGGGAAAGACCTTTTGAAAAAGATATAAGCCTGAAAATTGGTAGAAGGTAAATATTTACAAGGACAATATCCAATATGTGCCATTCTGTTGCAATTCCAGCAGGCGTGTCAGTATTTTATGCACTTTTTTCTACACATTTTGAATTGCACATAAAAGCCTTCACTGCAAGCACCTTAATTTTTAGGTCCTTTCTATTCCTTCTGTTAAATGTCGCAATACAATATCACGCCCGTCTTTTAGATATGTATTAGTATATATCCTGTTTGAATATGGATAATCCCACTCACCCACTCCTCTAAAATCTGAGTGATGGTGCTTTGGAGAGGTTTCCATTCTCTAGGAATATCTCCAAGAAACTTTATATGTGAGCAAACTCGACGCATGTTGGCGCCGAAACTCGATTCAAAAGTCTTTCCTATGTTTGAAAATTAATGTAAAAATCTCCTTTGAAATCAATTGTATCCTTCCTCCCTTCATATAGGAAAATTAAAGCAAGCAGTATAGTATTTAACTGTCCTCGTCAGAAATGTAATTAGATACATGACTTATTTGTCTTTTGTCCCACACTGAAAGCAATACTGTGAGAAATATCTAACGTCTTTAAAACAATCTCTCTCTCTCTCTCTCTCTCTCTCTCTCTCTCTCTCTCTCTCTCTCTCTCTCTCTCTCTCTCAACTTTTCAACATATTGCATTCCTTTTGGGCAGTTGCAACAACTATTTAGGTTTTTAATATATAAGACTAATAGAGAATTTCCTAGCAGACATTTCCCAAAGACACCGCACACTCATTTGTTGGCGATTTAGCACGGTAACCTACATCAAAAGATTTACATTTTCGCCAGCCAATTAGAAACTCTTTTATTTCACACATATGAACCTTCATCCATTTTTCTCCATACGTCATCATGGAAAGCTTATCACAAGCATTACAATTTTCTCTCTACAAATCAGAAACTCTTACGTCTGACCAGTGTCCATCCTATGCAAGATAACAGAAGAAGCTATATTGGTCAACGGATATATTCCATACTGATATTCTTGCCCTTATGACTTTTTCCAGTGCGTCTGGAAAACTCAGCATCAAGATCAACATGTCAGTCTTAAATTGTCTCTAACAAACTAAACTCTCTTTCATCTTACTTCAACTTTTTCGTTTAACTGTATAATTAACTCTTCTTTTTTTTTCTCCGCGAATAAATAGCACTATCAAATTGGAAGGTTGTTTTTAGGTCTTATTAGGCAATCTATACACAAAACTACATACGTGTTTTGCTCCAAGTCGGCGGGGAAAAAAACCCAACTTGATGTGGCATAAGGATACATTGTGGCAGTCAGGTCAAGACGTATCCATATGCCGTATCAAATGCGTTCTTTTCCCTATTAGGGGCAAAACTAGAATGCAGTTCCATATTTATTGTATAGCCCTCTTTTATACTATCCAAATATTGTCCGTTGTGTAGTGTGAACGGAATTCGTAACATACCTGTATAACTCCTCCTCCTTTTCCGCCAGAGCACGAAAGAAAATCTGGTGGGAGGTCCAACATCTTCCCCAGCCAGTCAAGGGTGACCACCTCCAGCTCTGTGCAAGCAGGGCTTGTTGCCTGAAAATTCGTGAGAAAATTCCTTGGAATGCTTTAGAATGCGTGAGTTCTTTTTGTATTTAGATACAGTTACCCTTGGGTCCGAAAGGCTGAGGTAACTGCCCGTGGGTACTACAGTCCACGCAAAGACATTTTAAAGGCGGCACCCTTCCTGTCAAGTCTTTAGCCCTTTTTACGTGTTAGGGTGTTGTGTGTCAAAAGTGCAATCCTCTCGAATCTTGAAAAAGTGCAGTATTATTGACTTCAGGGGTGGATCCGGCGGTGGGGTGGGGCGGGACCAGCGGTCCCCCCCCCCCCTCCAGCACGAAACAACTGGAACGTTTCATAGAGTAAGTTTTCTTTACATTTAGATCGTTAAAATTATGCCCCGGAAATGGTAAAAATGCAGGAGCTTCCGGGGGCTTTTGGGTGCCCATTGAAAGTTCCGTCCCACAGACCCCTCGCCTACTTGTCTAGCTCCCTCCCCACCGATATTTCTGGATCTGCCACTGGGCCTAATGTTTTGATCGGATACATAGATTATATTCTATAAGTAATGTGAACAAAATCCTTTTGGTCCTCTACCTTTTGATATAAGCCCTGTATTCTCTTTCTAAAGGGGATTATACATGCTAATCGTGAAGAGAAAGTCTTGTACCAAACAAAAAGGTTTAAAGATTACCGTGCAATATCATCTACGGGATGGTCTAAAACTATATATCCCCTTTCTTTTGAATCTGACAGAATCCTTAGCAATCGGAACAACGGGCGTTTCCATGAATCTGACAGAATCCTTAGCAATCGAAACAACACTTGGCGTTTCCAGTCAGACTCGCGAGAAAGACAAAACAAAAAATTAAAGCAGCGCAGCAATTAGCTGTGAGTAATGTGACAGAAACGGATGGCGGTAAATTTCTTTCTCTCTCTGTTCCATACTGTATCATGTGAACGAAAGTACTTCTCAAAATGACCTCTGAGGCGTCAAATTACATCTGAGGTATTGTTGTTGTTGTTGTTTGTTGTTTGTTTTTGTGGGTTTTGTTGTGTTTTTATTTTTTTATTTATTTTTTTTTTTGGGGGGGGGGGGGGTTACTCAAATTACCATGTATGTTTTGATTTTGTGCCCTTGGGTTAATTCACCTTCCTGTATAAAGTATGAACCGTATATAGAGAGCACTTAACTGCGCACAGTAATGACCCAAATCTACCGTCACTTGATGCGCCGGAAAATGAAGGAATGAAAAGCACAGACCCCTCTTTGCCAGCCCATTATTTTCCGACAGATATGGGTCTTTGCTGTTTCCAGTTGGACGTGCGATATATACAAATAAATGCAATATTCCCTTTCCATTGATTCTTGACAAACTGTGAAGTAATCACTATGTTTCAGGAAACAGGCGAAAAAAGTTGAATCAGAAGGTTGAGATGGAAATAACTTTCGTTCCTTGAAATGACATTCACAACAATTATAATCATGAACGTAAAAAACAAAATTTTATTGAAGTCGGCATTTATTTACACTAATCCCTTCACTGAATTTAACTGTTTAGTCGATTGACGTCGACATTTATTGGTCCTCTTTCTTGCGACAAGAAAAAATGCATTAATATTTTCGATTTTATTGTTATTGATAAGGAGTGCAGTCTATGGTGTGAGATATGTCAATGATTGTGATTATCTCACCTGAGTAAACATGGCATGATACATTCATAGCTTTTCAGGTAGCCACGGCAGGCGGTGAAGGGGTAACGTTAAAATGTACTCTTAAAAGTTTTTGCTAGACGGTCAGATTACAGGGAGTGGAAATAAATCATTAAACGGACTCATGTAAGACACCGGTTTTTTTTTTCTTTTTTACAATCAATCAGAAAGGTAGATTCAAGAACAAGGGGCCCCCATCGCAAATTACTATGCTCTACGTGTTCATTTCAAATGGCGTGACAAAAGTTTCATCCACCCCTCTTTGTGTAGACCTTTTATTTTGAGATAAAAGATTGTATTTGAAGAATTCGTTATTTTAACCCACACTTTGCATGTGAAAACTGCCTGTCCAAAAGACCAAATGTCCACCGCATATCACTTGTGCTTTTTTATTTTTTATTTTTAATGCTGGCAAATACAAATCTACGTTAGGAATTTTCAAGATAACCCTATGGTTGATCCTTCAGACCAAACCTGGTTGGTAGGGCTCAAGAGCCGAACATGTACACCTAAAGTGAAGAGGAAAAGGAATTACAAATTACAGCCCAACTGGCAGGGTTCAAGTCCCAAAGCCCCAACCTTCTCTTGGACCTAGGGGTGATCCTTTTCGTTGATTTGCTAATTTGTTTTTTTACACGTCACAGGGGTCATCTGAGCGGGGGAAGTTGGTGGGAAGCGAACAAAATACCCTTCTTGTACCGTCTCCTCTCTCCTCTCAACGTAGACTTTATTGTCGGCGCATTGGTACAGGTATATGTACATGTATATTTTCGCCTAACGATTTAGGAATCGACAGAGAAACGGAAGATGAGATAAGTTAGTTAATGTCAATGAACACAACAAACAATAGCTAGTAACGAACGTCTAGTATTATAAATGTTATCACTGATGCCTATTCAGCCCACTTAGATCGTCTATCTAAAATGCTATTAGGGGCTCATAACGTACAACACAGCATTACTTAACTTACAACAGAGATCTCGAAATTCGATCTGTAACTAATGCAACCTAAATCAATAGACTCGATGGTGGAAGAACATGGATAAAGAAGTGACAAACGTGACATGAATACCACTGACAGTTCAGCAGTAACCACCGACCAACGGGAAGCTACTGGCAAGCTTTCTAACATACCCACGTTGGCCGAGCCGAGACTCGAACCCACGCGGACAGAGGTGAGATGTCAGTGACCTGTAGAGGCGAGCGCCACCCGGGCCCCCGCTAATATAATGAGAGAGAGAGAGAGAGAGAGAGAGAGAGAGAGAGAGAGAGAGAGAGAGAGAGAGAGAGAGAGAGTAATTTGCAGTTACACAGTTAGTGCAGTCCTTCTTTCGATACGGACTGGAAGGAGATTGTTAAAATGAGACGATATAATCTAATTGATCGGTAGTAACATTTGTGCAAGTGTTGGTATGAGAGAGAGAGAGAGAGAGAGAGAGAGAGAGAGAGAGAGAGAAAGAGAGAGAGAGAGCATTGGCATTTGTAGAGGTAAGGAAAGAAATACCGTAAAACCTACATAGCCACGAAACTGTCTAATTCCGTACATGATGAACAGGTGTCAGGTACTTCAAAACTGATAAATTAGCTTACAGACGTTTTTCGTCGAAATCAGGCCTTTAATTCATACAATTTTGTGAGTAAATGGTTTTTACTTAATGCTCAATTAGAAATGATCGTTCCACCAAGCGTCAGCTTTACAAATCTGAAAGAATAATGTAACAGTAAATAATGTAACAGTAAAGCCAAAGATCTCATGGAAATATCGCTGATAAATTTTTATATATGTTATCTCGAAGTTTCGAATAAATTATTAATCTCGGTTCTATAATGTTAAATGAATGCATTGTCGGATTGCTTTTATTTTACGTTTCGTACGTTAGTGTTGGTCGTCAGAGTTCAGTTCTTTTTATATGTGTGCACCTCTTTTGTACATGTATGTGTGTGTGTGTGTGTTTTGAGTGAGAACAAAGGAAAGACAGAAACACAAACTCACCCAAGTGAAACCGAGGCAACCAATACCATCAGACAAAATGTCCGCCAAAATAGCTGGAAATGAATTCGCCGTGAGATAGTAGGCATGGAAGTTAGGATTATGCCAATGGGTTACCTGAAATTAATGGTTGAAATAAAGAAGAGATGAGTTTCTTGTCTAAATGTGCTTTTGAATAAATCAAGAGAAAATATAAAATCGGCTACGGTGGCAAGAATGACATTTCGCGTCATGCACAAACCCCATCTCATAAAAGCATATTAACCGCTTCAACAAATACGCTCTCATCGAAATCCATGTTCACGGAATTAGCATTACATGTGGATAAAGTTACACGTGCCGAGACACTTTTTGCCAGCGTTATAACCGAACATAATCTCTTGTTTCTGATAGTAGATCATTTTTCAGATCCAGTCAAAATAATGTTTCCTGAATCGCACAGAAGTTCTCATGCAAACGGAAAAAAATGCTCACATAATGACCCAAGCTTTGGGTCCTCTTTGGAATAAGAAAGTCGAAGACATGTGCCGCAATGGAAAGTTCGCCATTCTCATTGACGAGTCAAATGATCAAGGGGTTAATAAAATGCTGACAGTTTTAGTTCGTGTTTTTGAAAAGGATGTAAACAGGATATCCACAAGATTCCTTGGAATACCAACCTGTAACATTGGCTCAACAGAACTCATCTTTGCATGCTTGGATAAATTATTCATGTAAGTACATGTATTACTAAAGTTTAACTCTTTTATTGTTCAAAAGAAATCATAATCACAGCTGAATAATAATAATAAAAATAATAATAATAATAAGAAGAAGAATAAAATGAAGAAGAAGGTTTCAACCACAGCAGTGAGTTCGATGCCCATTTGTTCCTGTAAAAATGTGAAATAAGTAGTTCAAACAATAAGAATGCACGGACATGTAATCTTTCTAGAAATCTTAACTGCAGCATAAAAAACAAAGTTTATTATAAACATAGTTGCTTTATATTATAATATTTTAATTATATATATATATATATATATATATATATATATATATATATATATATATATATATATATATATATATATATATTTGCATTTTGTATTGCAGTGGGAATCTGTCTGAGATGTTCGTAACACTAATCCAGAGTGAGAGATCTGCACTGGAAGATGAAATTCACAACTACATACTAACTCCCAAAAAGGTACTTCCCAAATTCTACACAGACAGTACCAATCTTGAGCAGTTCTGGCAAGCGGTCAGCAACCCGAATCTATCCACGGGCAGGAAGCAATTAAAACTCTTGGTGGACTCAGTAGAGTTGTACTAACATTGCCATATTCCAATGCAAACACTGAAATTATATTTTCCATTCTGAGGAAAATTCAGGCTGAGTGCAGATGAATCCTGGATCCAGTAACAATACATCATCTCCTAAGTGTTAAGATCAACAATGATGAGGACTGCCACAAATATAATCCAGGATATGATCTCCTAATAAAAGCTAAAAAAAAAAAAAAGCTTGTGGTAAATATAAGGGGAGTATGAACGGCAACAAGTAAGATTGAAAGGACTAATGTGATGAAATGATGTGCATATTTCCATATTTTAAAACAACGGAAATTTGTTAAATAGTTTTCAGTTTTGTTCATTTGCATGCTAAAAATCGGGTCGATGAAAATCCTCCCTCTTCTGAAGTCAAAATTCCTGACCAAATTTTGCAAATCTCCTGCTCTGTCTTAAGCTGACTTCTCTGTTCTGTCGCATGTATGTGAAAGGTTGCACTGGACTGCGAGCTGCGTAGAGCGAAAAGTGAAGAACATAACCTGCCTAAGAATTATTTTAAGTTTTTACCAAATTATTTCCGGGGGTATCTGATTAAAATATAGCCAGGAATCTCTGTAATATTGCTGTTATTTTGCATATATTATCGCGTCACCATAGACGAAAAAATAGGATCAATGTGATGGTATTGATGAGATTGGTAACATCGTCGAGCAGCCTGCATCTACAAGTGCTACAGCGACTGCAGTTGCTTCTATAATAATAATAATAATAATAATAATAATAATAATAACAACAACAACAACAATAACAACATAAACAACGACTACTACTGCTACCAACATCTAGGGCATCGCAACTACATCAACTGCTACTGTTCTACCAGCAATGCCCGCACAAGAAGCAGCAGCATCACCAACACCAGCACAACTGCTACTAATAATATTAATAATGACACCACCATTTCTACTACAACTACTAATACTACTACTACCACCACCACTAGTAATACGACCACCATCATCATTACCATGGCATGTCTGCTTCTATTGTTGTTTCCCCTGCTGCCATTACTATTTCTACCTACTGTTTCAACCTAGTTAGCAAAGTGGTCTAAAAAAGTGAAGAATAAGGAAAAGAAGAAGAAGAAGTGCGCTGAGGAAGAGAAAGTGAGATATCGATGATATTTTACAAATGTACGATGGTACAGTGTAACGATACAGATTTAAATTGGAGCAACATATCTTGAGGTTACATACCCCGGGCATGATGACTCTCTCGATATCTTTGAACAGATCTTCCCAGGAGTCGGGGGACTCTGGGGCGTAGTCTGGTATCAGCTGACGAAGGTACCCGGGCTGAACATCCGGGTAAGGCTGGCGTGTACGGACATTTTCCAGATAGTCGGCCACATAGTCAATCATCTCCCGTCCACGTTGTCTGAACTCCTCAGCGTCCATATTTCTTTTAAATTCTTATCGCACAGTATCAAAATTGCACCGAATATTCTACAAGGAAATCGGAGTAAAACTATATTAATCTTGGTACATACTATATATATATATACAGTTACACATGACGTAAAGGATAAAGGGGTGGATGGATTACTTGGTGTCAAATTTAAATTTTGGATAATCTTGCCCAAAAATACTCCCGACAATAAAGAATTTTGTCACAGGTCGAGATAAAAGAGTAAACACCCCTTTAATTTTAAAATTGTACACATTTAAGTTGTTATTCACAATTTAAAAAAAGGCATTAAAAGATGAAAAAAGAGAAAATATTAGGAATTCTTCATATCCTATCCATTGCGAACTCAATCCTATTTTCAGAAGAATTCGAGATATCTTGCTCGATGCGTAGAAAACCCCAATTGCTCATTTGAAATTGTGATCATAAGCAACATTAGGAATTCGACTGATCGAATAGGTCTCTGAAATAAGAATTTGAATGAATTATAGTATTTAAATTTTATTACAGACTACTAAATATATTAAAAATGAGAGAATTATTTCAGAGTAGCCGGAGAAAATTGTTTGGAAACCTTTTCATATTTATGCAGTGAAAATCCGCTATTGTCCCAGGTTCTCCGTGGTCCTTCGTGACCTTCGTGGCAAATGACAACAATAATGTTGCCTTCGTGGCAAATAACAACAATAATGTTGCCTTCATGGCAAATGACAGCAATAATGTTGCCTTCATGGCAAATGACAACAATAATGTTGCCTTCATGGCAAATGACAACAATAATGTTGCCTTCGTGGCAAATAAGAACAATAATGTTGGCTTCATGGCAAATGACAGCAATAATGTTGCCTTCATGGCAAATGACAACAATAATTTTGCCTTAAACCACAGAAAGAAAAAAAACCCAATTGCTAACTGTAAATGCTTGAAGGTCAAAGACAAGAATTATGTGTGTTAAGCTTTCATTGCACTCTGAACACGTGGTGCAGACGCTAGGGATATAGTGTGTGTGTGTTTATGTGTATGTGTGTTCTATGTAATAACAGCATGACAAAAGTACTATGTATATCAAGTAGTATAAGTAAAGAGTATCCACTGTTGTAGATAAATGACTATCGCTACCCGACCTTATTTCCAAACCACAGTGGTTTCCCAATGACTTTGGGAAAGAAAAAAAAAAAAAACACACAGCAAATTATGCATTGATATATGTGTATCCACAATATACTAGTCGTAACTGGTTTAACATAACGAACAAGTATTTTTAATGATAACATTAAGTATCACGAGAAAAAACACGTGATCGATTAAAGTAATGAAACTAAATTATTACTTACCGTCGATAGATGCGGTATGTACGGGGAAGAATAGGAAGATAATAATTGCAAATATTGTTTGAAATGTCATTTAGTTACAGTCCAAACCAGGATAGAACTTAGACGTAAAAACAAACAGCAGGTTTTATTCGAAGTGATAAAGGTTGAGTTTGCGCTGAGAGATAACCTCTACGTTTGCCAGACGACATAGGTATCTACTTTATGAAACAAGGTAGATAAAGTACCGACTTTAAATTATACCCACGATTGATAACTGTATATGCAGATGGGTGTACTGTGATGAATGAACCTATGTTACTATGTATGAAAACAACATACTAGTAATCTCGACAGTTGTTTTTGATTTGTATATTTTATTTATTAAAACTGAATTCATACCAAAGTCAAAAATAGTATCTACTTGTCTTAGAGAAGTGAAGTAATGTAATCATATGACTGAATAGCACAGCCATTATTACTGGCAAATTGTGTAATGGTGTTTCGTATATACTTTCATGTTACACACCCTCGTTGTTTTAATAGGTTAGATTGGAGCCTACCACTGTAAAATTGCAATTTTACAAACTTCTCATTTTGATGTAAAAAAATCATCTTTACAGGAAGATGTTAAATAACGTTGCTCCTTTTCCATAATTTGCCTTGTTTTATCCTCGTGGAGTTCACTGCCTACTTTCTGGTAATCCCCATTGTGCCACTTTGTTTCTGAAAAAGTATCTACACAGGAATTGTTAAGCGCGAAATTGTTCAATAGTAAACTAATTATTAAATATTTGCCTATTGTAGCTTCTACAATCGAGGTGACATAACAACACAGACATTTATTGAAATCCAGTCACTCGGAATATCTCTGAAATGTTTCCTACATTGTGTATAAGTTACCCCTCTCCCAGTATGAACTTGTAAACTATGGCAGTATGGTTTGCAAATGCAACTGCTAGCCCTGTTAGGCACTATGGCAATAAATCAGGTTGGGACTCATCTTACGCCAAATTATGGGAATTAAATGCGACTGGCAATAATATCATCTTATCATATTAAATTATGATTACAAAAAGCAAAGAAAACTAAACCTTACTTGCTAAATAATAGAAATGATCAATAAGTCAGCAATAAAATTTCCCGTTATACATGTTATGCACGTGTATAACGTGGTAAAGAGAGCTGGCTATAACATAGCTTATGCGTTCGGAATGTACATACACGCGCGCTCTCCTGCGCGCGCGCGCGCGCGCGTGTGTGTGTGTGTGTGTGTGATATTGAGTGACACTCTGTCGGTTTGTCTGATTCTTTGATTATAAATTAATTTATGTTAATTGGTTTCTTTGCTATGAGGTTATATCTTCATTCGTATTGATTAAATACAGGCAAGACACAAAAGATACAAACGTGAAAGGTATAAACAGCGAAAGTGCAAACATTGCACGGCGAGCATTCCGAAAAGTGACAGCTCAATCTATCGTTGGCGAACCGAAATAGGAATACGCCAAGCAAACTATTGAAGAAAAAAGAGGCATTGAAAACGTTTCGAGTTATTACTATTATGATAAGAAATTATTTCAGCATCATTTATAATGAATGTTTTTCGTCGCCACCACTTGTATGGTAGTTTCCCTTTCCTTTTGTCTCCATTTATTGACGGTCACTCTTGGATCGTCAGGTAGAAAAAGAAAGAGATCATTCTGGCCTTTCTTTGCGGAGGTGTCACTCCTTGCGATGTGTGATGGTTACATCGCTGGGGTACGAGAGAGATACCGGGCAAAAGGAGGCCAGAACTCCAAGATGCAGAGGCATAGCAACTATTTTTAAAATCAAACATCACTCAATAAAGAAATTAGAGACCTCTCTAATTCGGCATCGGTTTCGACAAATTTATAAATGAATTAAAGATGTCTTCAAATGAATTAGAGACCTCTTCAATTCAGTTACAGAGCTCTCTTATTCATTTGAAGAGATCTCTAAATAGTTTGTAGAGGCATCCAAGCCCAACTTCCTTAAAAATGAAATAATAACTGCTCTCTTTAATAATTTTGTCGCGCTTGAGTATATATACATGGGTAGTAGGTTTACACTATCGCTAAACCCAAAAATGGCTGCACAACAATCAGGAGACCAATGCTGTAAATACATGTCGTCTTGGGCCTGAAACTGAAGGAAATCAACCACATACCTGGATTTAGTTGTTATGTGAAGTAGAACATCATACAAGACCAACAGTACTCTCCATTTGTTTACTATACTACTCTAGATCAAAAGCAATTATGTGTTTCTTATATATTGTACGAGAGTATCAGTAGACTACTAAATATTTATTTCAATTTAAAATTTCACAGCTGGAGTAGAGTTAAAGTTCAGAGACTGACCATAGTGAAATTGCTGGACAACCGAAAAATATCTTAATTTTTAAATTTCTGGGCCATAGACTAGTATTAATTTAAAATTTCTCGAACAGTTTGAAAGTGTTTGCAACACATAAATAATATCACAAAGCTAAATTGTTTTGAATGTAACAGTTTACAGAGCGGTTATAGAAATATTTATCGACTTTAACATGAAAGCAACAATATCAGTATCAAGAAATTATGACTATTTCCTTATAAGTTTCGACAGTGTGGTCAAAACTAGTGTTGAAGAAGAAAATAAAAGTGAATACAAATACTGATTGTTGGTTTTAAACAGAAATATATCTTTAAACTCTTTAGAAAAGTGTCAGATTTACAGATTACTTTCAATGATGATAACAATTCTACAAGTAGCATCAACCCTGAGATCAAGTTGGTTATACAGGTGCAGTAAGAGGAAGGAATCAATTATGTATTCGATCAGGGTAAATACACTAAAATGTGTTTACCTATTTCATTTACAGAGCAACTTTACGATCTTGCAAACGTTACGAGATAAATTTACACCAATTCGACAAAATAGAGATAAAATGTATGGAAAAAAATCAAATTGCAACAACACATGGTTACTCAGTTTACGAAGTAGCTGTTTTTGTCTCAATTGCATAAGCTTAGCAAGATGTAGTACACTTTGGGATAATATCACTATATGTCTAAAGTGTATGCTGTTGTATGATAGGAGTTTCTTGCATCACAGTGAACAAAGTTAAATTTTTGCATTAAAGTTTTTTAAAGTCGTATTTGTTTCACACCAGTGGCTGCATTCAACTGAACTTTGGCATATCACCATAGATCTAAAGTTTATGCCTTGATATGACAGGAGGTCTATTCTTGCCTGTCTCGACAGGAGGTCTTGTCTTGCCTGTCTCTACATGAGGTCTTGTCTTGCCTATCTCGACAGGAGGTCTTGTCTTGCCTGTCTCGACAGGAGGTCTTGTCTTGCCTATTTCGACAGGAGCTCTTGTCTTGTCTGTTTCGACAGGAGGTCTTGTCATGCATGTCTCTACAGGAGGTCTTGCTTTGCCTATCTCGACAGGAGGTCTTGTCTTGCCTGTCTCGACAGGAGGTCTTGTCTTGCCTATCTTGACAGGAGGTCTTGTCTTGCCTATCTCGACAGGTTTTGTCTTGCCCGCCTCTACAGGAGGTCTTGTCTTGCCTGTCTCGACAGGAGGTCTTGTCTTGCTTATCTCGACAGGTCTTGTCTTGCCTGCCTCTCCAGAGGTCTTGTCTTGCCTGTCTCGACAGGAGGTCTTGTCTTGCCTGTCTCGACTGCTTAACCAGAGGGATTGTTGCATCATCCTAAACATTCAAGTTTTGCCTTAAATGTTTTTAAGGTTATATATTTTCTACATCAGTGACTGCATTAAACTGAAAATTTATGATAATATTACTATGGGTCCAAAGTTTATATGCTGATATAATAGGATTTTCTGTCTTGCTTGCCTCGCCTGCTTAAGCAGAAAGCTTGTTATATCATGGTGAACAATGTTCAAAATTGCATTTTTTTTAAAAAAAGAAAAACAAATCTTTCAGAACAGTGGCTGAATTCAACAACACCCCCCCCCCCCCCCAACAAAAAAAAAAAAATTAAAAAAATTCGACATGGTTCATACAAAAATCTCAGGACTAAATTTAAGGACTTTTCAAAGGCTTTTCAAGGGTTGTTTTAAAAAAACTTACTTAAAGTCGAATGTTTCAACCTCTTTTACTATATTTTGTGTCGAGTCCATCTTCCAAAATTTAAAATAAAGTGTGAACAGTTTAAGTCTTGAAATATAAACATCAACATATATACAATAATGATACTATCAACAAAAGTTACCATCATTACTATTTATCCAATTGAATGTGTACTTTGGTCAAATCATTGAATTTGACCTTATAAGCTATGTCCAATCTCTGCATTTTACTTATTCAGTGATTCTCCATATCATTCAATTTTTCTTCCAGATTATTTAAATTTCTGGGTCTTTCCTTTTCATCTTTTCTTAAGACACTTTGGTAAAGTTTGGTCAATTTTAGTTGCCGTATGGCTTCTGGCTTCTGACTGAGGCTGTCAGCGTTAGTGACTAAATCGTATTTAAGATTTCAATCTACTCTTACACATATTTACAGTCTAAATTTTCTCAGGTATGATTTTCTTTTTGCTAACTCCTGCTGTTTTCTTTTTCTTTCTTTCCCTATTATGGTATATTTCTCATGCCTATTTCTTGCAGTTGTTGCGGATGTTAACAATGCCTTGGAAGTGGGTACATTTAGAACCCCACCAAAGTTCTTAACATGGTCATAAATCAACCTCTGTGCAACCAATGATATCCGTTGCATATTTTCAACTTCTAATTCTTTGTTGACAGAAAATCCTCGCTCCACACTGGCTTGGCCATGAGAGTGCACAAGCACAAGCTTTGGTTATGTGAAACAGCTTTGCATATTTTTCTTCAGACATACACTCTGAATAGAATTCATTTCATCTGTCTGTGTTTGATGAGAAGTTTGTAAACCTAGCAGAACTTGTCTGGCTACTATTGTCCACAAATTGACAATATTGGACTAGCAGAACTTGTCTGGCTACTATTGTCCACAAATTGAAAATATTGGACTAGCAGAACTTGTCTGGCTACTATTGTCCACAAATTGACAATATTGGACTAGCAGAACTTGTCTGGCTACTATTGTCCACAAATTGACAATATTGGATCAATGACGAAGTCACCGTCATCTCCTATCCTGTTGAGTCCTATTAGAATGGACACTATGTTCTTAAATCTAAATTGATACTCTTCAGGAGATTGAAACAATTGCCCAGGGATTTAATACTGATAAATTTTTTACCAATGAATATGACGCCACTTATGCATTAGTTTTTTGCTTTTTTAATAATTTTTTGTTTGTTTGTCAAATTCACAAGAAAATGCATGCATTCCATTTGAAACTTAATCAACTGTTTATTGCTGACACCTTGTGCTTCTTTCAATGCATTTACAGTCAACAGCCCCACTTCAATTTTATTGTAGACTACATACTTGTCCTTATTTTCAACATCTAACCTCACAAGCTTTTCAGATGTTGTACAACCTGCAAGCACACCTGGCTGTATAAATTTCCTCAAGAGACCTCGTAACATGTCTGACAGATCACTGGTTAGAAAGTAAACCATTGGTTCGTCTGTTTGGTAAGCAGCCAAAAATGGTTTAAAGTGACCAGCAAGTAATTGGAAGAACTATATATTTCCTAGGGTCAACTTGTCTTTGGTTGCTCGACTTCATATATCACCGGATTTGTTTCCATTTTGGAGATCTTCTCTGATACAACTGTACCAACATACTTCACTACATCTGGCCAGATTTTCTGATTTCTACTGCACACAGGTTCATTCTCCAGCAAACGATAACTAACAAACCTTAGTGTCATTTTAGAGTTACCTGACATCTTTATAAAGTCTTCCTATCTAGCTGGCGAGTTCATAAAACAATAAAAGGCTTGAAAAAAATTGATTCTATTTGCGATTTTGGTAGAAACTGCAGTAGTCTTACAAGCATTGTGCACAACATGCAGCCAACAGAACCCTATATTCATAATTGATGTATTGTACTCTTCTTTAATCTTGCTGTATATTAGACAAAAAAATCTTCCCTTTGACACTTGGTCCATCCATACCCCTGTTACTTATTTAGATAAGTTTCTCTAGGTTCAAGTTACTTTCTAGTACTTGTAAAGTGATTCACTGTATCATCTGCTGTTGCATGCCCATCAAACTACCAGAAACATTGTGCATCAAACTCTTGTCAATCCAATTGCAAGTGTTTAGCTGGTTTCGATCAAATCAGAAACTATCAATTTCCTACAAGTTTCATGTCTACATGAGCAATTCAGCTATTTTCTGGCTATTTTCATCAGTCCCAATAACCTAGTGATCAAATCTATACATTAAGATAAATATTTGTAACATGAATATATTCATAGCCATATGAACTTGATTAGTTTCTGAGTGAACTTGAATCTTACATACTGTACCCATGCATATCTATCAATCCATCAATGTAACCATTTATTAAAAACAATTTTTTTTAAAAATTATGAAATAAATACAATAATTAATAAATTGTGAAATTAAATGAATTTGAAAGTAAGTTAATATATAAATAAAATACATAAATAAATAAAAACAAAAAGTTTAAGAAGGCTTTAAATTGCCGCATTAGCTAAATTGATGAACTTCAAATGATTCATAATGATTCATTCCAATTATAAACAAAATCCATCTAGAGGGTTTAGGAAATTAAGTGAACGAAAAACTATAACCAAAACCTGAATGCAAATTTTCTATGGCTGTGACCTTGACTCAAAAGTCAAAGGGTCAAACAAGAGTGTCGCAGCTTTATAATTATTCATCTCAAGAATAAACAAAATCCATAACGGAGTTTTTGGAAATATAGCCAATGAAAAACTAACAAAAACGTTAACAAAACTGCTGACACCTGGACTGCTGTATAATGGACAGCCAACAAATACATTAAAATATGGATTGACAGATGGAAAAGGCAGAGGACAATGTCATACTAGAAGATGGTTTGCTATATGGGAACAAATATGCCTTCTGACAACTGGGGCATTTAAGGGAGACAGAAAAGCCAAGAGGAATGAAATATTTCAATTTAATACAATTTATCTTGTCTACAAGCAAATTGATATAATTATTTTATTCCTAGAACTCGATATCACAAAATCAGTCCTCTGCAGATGCCAACTTAGGAATGTATTTGAAACAAATAATATAGAATTTTATATCATAACATTTCAGCAACAACTTATGAAGCACATAATGTCATTGCACCAGAAACAAGTGATAATATACAACAAAAGTGAAATTAACATTGCATCAACAATTTATGAAGCACAAACACAGAAAAATAATAATGAGAAACAGATCAAAAAAAGTTTCAAAATTAATTACTACCTCAAGATTTGGTGACAAAAATTCAACTTGTATTAGGAAAAACATGCTTGGCAGTTCCAGAGTAAAAATTGTAAATACATGTGCATTCCAACTTGTCCCCACTCCCCACCCCCCAACATCCCCTCTTCCCATACTGGGTTTAAAAGATGTATGTGCTATATATACACAACTTTTGTGAAAGAAAGAGACCCTGGATAAAGGCATACAAATCTCTAACATACTTTGCATCGTGATTTCTATATGGAATTCATCTGAAATGACAAGAAAATATTATGTTCGTAAAGTCATATGTAAATTGCTGTGGATTATAAAATAATTAGTGTCAGAGAAGTGAGTCACTGCGACCTATCTCTTGGGGGAGAGGCACAATGATGCCAGGAATACCAAGACCATTTCCATGTAAACACTGTAACTACAGTTGGAGATTTGCCAGCAGGACAAAACATTTACACTGGAGTTCATCTTCAATCAACAAAGTCATTAGTTTATGAAAAGTAGGTCACTGGGCTCAACTTTCACCACCTTGGATGGATTAGAATGATGGAATAAATGCCATGATCAAGTTCAACAAATACAGCATACCTACAGCTGGAGATCTACCAGTAAGACATAACTTTTACACTGAGGTTAGCCTGGAAACATCAGTCATTAGTGTAAGAAAGGTAGGTCATTATGACCTTAATTTTTCTGCTGGTTCTGAATGATTCAAAGAACAGTCTAATCTAGTTCCATGTAGCTATCATGTCTAAAACTGAGATCTACCAGTAGGGCAACATTTTTATAATGAGTTTAACCTGAAAACAGTCATCTGTGTAAACAGTCATTTGCGTAAACAAAGTAGATCACTAAAACCTACATTTTGTTCCCTGGAAGGTTCAGACTGATTCAAGGAACACCATACTCTAGTTCCATATAGATATCATGCCAGAGCTATAGATCTGCTAAGAGGACAACACTTTTAAAATGGGGCAAATCTGTAAACAACAGTCATTTGTGTAAGAAAAGTAAGTCAGCATGACCTACATTCCCCATTGTTGGTTGAAAATGATGCAAGGATCATCCTGACCAAGTTCCATGAATATATCAGACCTACAACTGGAGGTTTGTCAGGGCAACAAAACCCTTAAACTGGGGTGAACCATTACTAATTCAGGCATTTGTGCAAGAAAATAAGCAGGTCACTGTGCTTTACTTTCCCTCTGGCCAGTTCAGAATGATGCAAGTAACAGCCTTACTAAGTTCAATAAAGATATAATGCCTTAACCTATGGCTGACAGTGATGATGCCGCAAGTATAGCACAAATTCTCCTGTACTTTCTACTGGGGAGCTAAAAATAGTTGTAAAAAGGTAGTCATTTTTGTGCTTGACATTGGCAAATAATCTAAATCTACATTCTTCCTCCTGTTTGCATATTAAATTACTTTAAATCGGTGAAGGAATCAATGACTTGTGAAGAAAATTTGAGTTGTCTTGTTCAAAACCTCAAAACTATCTAGTGTCCAAAAGATAACTTAAAAAAAAAAAACACACTTTAAGAGGTAGAATAGTGAACATAACTGACAATGAGAAAAATAATGTGTAATGCAGCATCAATTAAAACTGAGATGACCAATTACTTTCTGGCTGGTTCTGATTCATTACTATAATTATCTATATACAATGTGGACCTGACTGTAAATAGAGTAGACCCAGATCAACCAGTCCATAATGTGCCAGCATCTATGCTGCTTTGTTGTCATTGTAAGTACATTGAATAGCATAGACAGTAATTTGCCAGTGCAGATCTGGCTCTATGCTAGTCTTATTAACCAGACCACTCACTTGGCACGGAGATCTCTTCCAAATGAAGGTCTCGTAAGAAACTAAGTTTTCCCTGTTATGCCAGAATTGTTTTTTCTTCACAAAATTTGGAAAAGTGATTGGACTGGCTGATGAGATGAGATGATGTAATATATCCTTTTTATGATGATATGATATCATGTTTCGCATAAACATTAACAGTTTCATTGACTAACTGAAACACACCTCCTGCATCAGTGTCTGTTTAGAATTGATGTTTAATAATATCCTTCGAAGCTTTCAATAAAATTTGGACTTGAATGATCACAGAAAGTATGTCTAGATAAATTGTGAGAAAGGGAGAAATGTTTCTGTAACCATTTCTAAAAACCTTGACTGAGTCACCTTCTATCAATAACATAAATAAAGGAAGCATTTTACCAGACAGAGATTTCATGGAGCCATGCAAGAGTCCGATTAAACAAGACTGGGTCTATGCTGTTTGCAGTTGCATGCACTTCATACACAAGCAATTATTATATACTCTGATTACTGTTTAAATGTGGGAAATTATACAAAAGCTTTGTTCTTGAAAAAGCTTGATTTGCTGTCATTAGCTTCATTTCAGGACCTAATCCCAAACTGCTGAGAGCTTTATTTTGTTTAAACCAGTCTTACAGAACATATAAAAACCTAACTGCAATCTCAAGTACAGCAGTGGTATTACCATATATACTTGCATATAAACCGATACCAAATGCAAACTACATAGACCCAGATCTGCCTTCACATAATGTGCCAGCAGATCTGGGTCTATGCAGTTTGTAAGGACTAATCAGTAGAACAAACAACATAGACTCTGATCTGCCGGCACATTATGTGATGGCAGATCAGGGTTTATGTTGTTTGCATTCGGACCAAGATTATACGCGAGTATATACGATAGGCTGATTTGCTTTTACATGCATGCAGTAGGATGTCTGCATTTTTTTATTCAGATCTCTACATTTATGCCAAGTGTTAGCAATGAATAACACACCTAATCAACCTAATTACTGCAGTAGGGATTACCATATATACTCGGTTATAAGGCAGGTCCAACCACAAATAACATAGACCTTGATCTGCCATTGCATAATGTGCTGGGAATGCAGGTTCTATGTTGTTTGTTCTACTGATTACTCCTAACAAACTGCATAGATCCAGATCTGCTGGCATATTATGTGATGGCAGATCTGGGTCTATGCAGTTTGTAGTTGGACCTGACTTATAAGCCTATAGTAAGCTTGTTTTCCTTCAAAATTCGTGGAAGTGAATGTCAGTATAATCTTTTATAGAGATATATACATCATCGCTAAATATTTTTAAAATTTTGTTTTTTTCCAAATGACAAATTCATGATATGTGATCACAAATATATATATATTTTTAATCAAACCATGAAATTTGATAACTACAAATTTAAAGTGACTCACACTAATAACAACCATGCTAATTTAAGATCTGAAAAATTGGTTGTTTAGAATGATGCAAAGATCACCCTGATCAAGTTCCATGAATATATCAGGCTGTGTAGCTTCTGATAAAAATGTAAAACCCAGGTCAATTTCTGACACAAATATCATATACAGAAGCCCCACACATCGCAAACTGTTGGAGAATCCTACACTTAGTAGCCACTGTTCAACATTTTAACAACAACTTATTATATGCCATCACGAAGTATAGTCCTTTTTTTCTTCAGGGAAGTGTCACAGTTATTGACAGCTAATTATATATAGTTAATAAGTATAGGCTCCATGCTAATGTCGTACCCCTCCCCCTAAAAAATTCATCAGCTATGATGTCATAAGTTCCCTTTATGCCTTAAAATCCACTGCATTTACATACGTGTAATAAACAAGCAACTGTAGTCTTGTTCAACCAGATTCTCATGTGGCTCCATGTAATTTTTGCCATATAAGGGTTTGGTAACATGCTTCATTGATCTCTGTTACTGGTGGAAGATGCTTTGGTTAAACTTCGTGGAAGCAAAGTTACATATACATCTCTCCCTATCTTAAAATTTTTCTAGACATATTTATTGCAATCATTCAAAATAATATTGAAAACTGAACAGGATATAATTTAACAATACTACTAATGCAGGTGGTGTCACAACTAGCCAATGAAAATATCCTTGTGTAGCTGAAATATGACATTGTCTTATCATTACCAATGACATAAGACATCACCTCATCTCATAACCCACCTAAACCACTTTTCAAATTATTGGGAAAGCCTCATTCTGGCATTACAAGAAAATATATGTTTTTTTTTACAAGAACATGATGTGGTGAAGATTTCACAGAGACAAGCAAGAGTCTGGTTGAAAAAAAATAACCCAACTATAAACAGCTGTGACCTACATTTGCTACAACATCGTGTGTTGGCAGATCAAGATTTACTCTGTTCTTTCTATGTATAATTCTCAGAGGACAGCATACAATGTTCATTGCACATATAATTCACAGCATGGATTCCGAAGGACTAGCCTCAGTTTCACTAAAGTTTACAAAATTTCTCCTAAACTGAGATTTTACATTATCTTGCTTTTGATAATCAGACAATATCAATATTTTTGTCATAGTGGAAAAGATGCAAAATCGCTTTATCGTTTTAAAATTTAACACACAGAAACCATTTCATTCTTAAAAAAAAAAAAAGTTGAGGAATTCCTCAAACTTTCTTTAGATATAAAGCAAGATTCCTTCAAGGAAAATGTGACATTTTATGAATGTATTTTAATGGCCAATGCCTGCTGAATATTCTGTCAACAGATCATTGTTACCGACTGAGCAATAAGATAGATATTCAAAACAAACTCTCAATTTGATAAAACTGGGACCTGGACCAATATTCATGAAAATCCCCAAATTTATTTCACATTAAAACTCAATTTTTAGAAATTTTTGAAAGGTTAAGATCTTTCAAAATAAAGGGACTAAGTATTGTTAAGTCTGGGCAATTAGTTTCATGAAAAGTTGAACAGCAAAATTTTTACAATAGGCACAAATTTTAGTTTGAGAATGCACTCAAGCTGAGGAGTTTGTGAATATGTATCATAAAACATTCTCAACAATTTGAGTAACAGATGTTACTCCAGATTTGGAAATCTTTCTCAATGTACAAAAATGCAGCCTTTGGATTGGGTAAGATTTGGAAATATTTCTCAATGTACAAATGCAGCCATTGGATCAGGTGAGATTTGGAAATATTTCTCAATGTACAAAATGCAGCTTTTGGATTAGGTAAGATTTGGAAATCTTTCTCAATGAACAAATGTAGCCTCTGGATTAGGTAAGATTTGGAAATCTTTCTCAATGTACAAATGCAGCCTTTGAATCAGGTAAGATTTGGAAATCTTTCCAATGTACAAATGCAGCCTTTGGGTTGGGTAAGATTTGGAAATCTTTCTCAATGAACAAATGTAGCCTCTGGATTAGGTAAGATTTGGAAATCTTTCTCAATGTACAAATGCAGCCTTTGAATCAGGTAAGATTTGGAAATCTTTCCAATGTACAAATGCAGCCCTTGGATTTGGTAAGATTTGGAAATCTTTCTCAAAATGTCCAAATGCAGCCTTTTGATTGCTCAGGCAATCTGGGTCAGATAAGCTTTGGAAATACTTCACAAAATGCACAAATGCTGCCTTCTGATTGGTCAAAATTTTTTGAGTAAGATCTGGAGTCAAGTCAAGTTTTATGATGAAGAGTCCAGATCTACCAGTGCATCTTGACTTGCATTGTTCCCAGTCTGGTGTATCTTATTTACAGGTATATATGATACTTATTTATATATCCACTACTTGTTCTTATAAATACTACAAATGAGATCGGATTATATGATATGATTAAGACAATATTATAATCTTGGAAAAGTAAATAACTCCAAATGCTTTTTTTCAAATACATTACCGGATCATAATATGTTTTTAGAACAGGTAAAGTGGTGGAGTTATATCACCTTACCCACGAGTTGGCCCGGCTTCAGTCTTCTAACATATGTCCAGTACTTTGAGTCCCGTATAAAATACTTGCTAGTAGGGTTAGTACAGATCAATGAATGGATGCAGTCATAAGAAGAAAAGAGTATTGCTCCTGGAAATCCAGAACAAGTATAGTAACCTACATCATAATAAAGTTACTGACTGACCTGGGAAAGTGGCTTGTCGAGATGCTGATACAGGTTCTACCAGGTAATACTGTGGTACAATTTATTTTCATGGGTATAGTTTCATGGTTTTGTAAAAATATACATTTTTATGGGTACTTAAATTCGTGGATTTGCCTGCATCAAAATTTGCTTATTTATAATTATTTAATTTCATGGATTAACTTCAATTGATGCCCAAAATAAAGAATATACAATAACAAAAATATGCAGACAGCAAAGGTTGGTCACTTGAATTATTAAAACAATACTGATTCCAGTAATCGCACAAATCAAACTTCTGTCAAGATCTATCCTTTACACCTGTGTTTTTGTCCAGGTGCTCAACACCAATCCAGGTGGTTATTTAGTGGTTCTGTCAGAAAATCAGTGCTGTGTGATCTTTACTACTAGACTGTAATTAGTGCATACATACATAGTATGTAATTAGTACTAGCCTGTAATTAGTGCATATATACTAGTATTTAATTAGTACTAGACTGTAATTAGTGCATATATACTAGTATTTAATTAGTACTTGTGCTTCAAGCAGTAGTTTTAGTACTTTTGTGTCTTGTTGTTCTTCTGGATTAAAAATAGGATGTGTTATCAGGAGGATTTAAATTTTAAAATTTAAAGTTTCCTACCCATAATAAGAAATATATATGCTTGCAATTAACTATACTTTATGTAAATTATTTATTCAGATGGATTACAACTGTAGGTAAATCTTAAATCACTGAGAATTGCCAAGAATTAAGTGCAAGGTTTTCATACAAGTGTTTTCAATAGCAGTTTCATTTGAATAAAGGATCGATGTAAATAAGCATTAAATCTAATTTTCCTACATGATCATTTCATCATCCTTTCTTTAATTTTCAAAAATAATACTAGTACTTATATTATTCACTCTTTCTTTTTTTTCTCTCTCTCCTTACTGATCTCGCATACCGATTTAAGGCAGCTACCGGGTACTACATACATACAAATGCACAGAAATAAAAAAAAATGCTATATATTGTTTTTAAAGGGACTAAAATAAAACAAACACATGTAAAAGACAATACGTCATTACAGTAATAAAGTTGAATTATTAAATAGCTAAGCTTTGTTCATTGCCAATAAGAAAACAGTGGACGCTGGACTTTCTGCATCACGTGGCTAATTTTTTGTTAGGTCTTAAATTTCATGGTTCAAAGCAACTATGAACTCCACAAAATCTGGTACCCAACAAAAAAAAGTGAAACCACAGTATTGAGCTGCTTGGAATGAAAAGTCTCTCAAATAGAAGCTGGAGTGTGTCATATCCGACTTCCATCCCATGGCTTAAATGATATACATCAGGGAACAATTTACCTCGAATGCTGTGCTAGCGGTGACTGTCCTAATCTCATAACCCAGTGTGTGTAAGAAATTCATCTGGTCTTGGGTTGGTTATTTTTAGGTTGAGCTGATAACCAAATGGATGCAGGACAAAAGAGCTTGAGTTGAAATATTTACCTTTTCTTCTTGGATTGGTAGGAACAAGTGGGACCTCCCTCTTCTGATTAGCTCAGTATGCTTCAGGTACCACTTCAGTGCTCTGACCGGGTCCTGCAGATGCCCTTAGGAAGAAGGGTTCAAAGAAGACAAGTGGTTTCAAAACAAAGGACTGACTTTCCATGAGCTGGAACCTGTTCTAAGCAATGAAAGTAGGGGCTGTTAAGAGAGAAACTAAACCATCAAGGCAGAACTGTAGATAGTTTGGGTAAACGTAAATTTCAGAGATTCACCTGCTGTAGCCAGAGTGGCTAGGAAGGAGGTCTTGTAAGAAAGATCAGTCAGTGAGGCTCTACAAAGTGGTTTGAAGGGTACCTTGTTCAACCAAGTCAGAACCCACATTAGGTTTCATTTTGGACAATGAGCCAACACCTTCAGTCAAGACAAGTCTAAATTGGCTTGAAGGTTGGAGAGGTATTTGTTCTGTCCTGTGTCCTCCCCTCCATGATGGCCAAACATGTCTGAAATCACTGAACAGTAGCCATTGATTGTGATCAGAGCTAACTTCTTCTCCTCAAAAAGCCACAGGCAGAAATTAGCTATTTGTGGAACTTGCATTTTAAGGGGAAATGTTTTTTTTCTGCTTGCACCATTGAGAGAAAACTTTAATTTCCCCTCATAGGCCTTTCAAAGCAGTGACCCTTCTTACCTGAGCAATTCTGTCCATCACTTGTTTGGAGAAATATTTCTTTCTGAGTGCTTGTTTGAACTGAGTGAGACATGCAGGTTCAGGATTTCTGGAATGGAAAACATGCATGCACAGTTGTTAAAGCAGGTGAGAAGGCAGGATTTTCCTGGGAATCTCCGCATCTAGATTCTGGTCGCTGCTTTTCAATTATTTTCCCACTCGAGGGGAGTAATCGGAATTAGTCTGCACTTGGATATGCTTGCTTTCTTCAATTTTGGAATCAAAGGGGTTGAAGGAAAGATGCATGCATTGACACCATTCCAGTTCAATGAAAGGCAGTTGACTGATCAGGCTTTTAGACCTCGAATTGGCAAGACAAAGGTTGGAGCATTGGCATTCCACCTGGTCACAAAGAGGTGCAGCAGGCACAGATCTGACCAAAGACCAAGGGGTGAATATACCAATGAGATCTAATTTATCCTTGTTGACAAGACCAAACCAAGAGATTTCATATCTTAGTACAAATAATTGCTCATCTTTTACTTTTGGATAATGCTGTCCAAATAGCTCCATGGATGTGGAGGCAATTCTAAAGTGAAGACTCGGGGACAGAGATTCTGACTAAAAGTGAGTGCCATGGACTTTTACATAGTATCCCTGAAAGTGAACCACAGGAATTTCTGAAAAGACCTGTGAATGGGAATATGAAGGTGTGAATCTTGGAGGTCTAAGCTGACTGCTAAATCTCCCCCCTGAAAAGAGTTGTGAACCGATCTTGGGGTCTCCATTTTGAACCTGGGTGACAGAATTTGTTGGATGAAAGAGCTTGGATCTAAGGCTGGTCAGAACTTGCCAGGGGCCTTGAGAACTAGGAAAAGTCTGGAATAAAATCCTGGTGAGTTTGTGATGTGAAAAATCTCTACCACCCTTTAGAATGTCTGCCTTGTATTGGTCTCTGTGAACATCTGAAGCAAAAAAGAACCCTTGACAGTAGCAGAAGGTTGTGGAACATGGTCTGGATGCTCTCTGAGATGTTTTGAAAGACCCAAATGTCATCAGGGCAGATCCTCTCCAAGTCCATGATAAAGTGTTGAAGTCTTCTCCAAACCGGGATGTCGTAAGAAGGCAGCACAGGCTTGGCATCATTTTCTGTGGGAAAGGTGCTGTAGAGAGAAACTGGTCTGAATCCAGTACTTCTCTCCTCATGTCTTGTCATCACTTGCTCTGGGAAACTTGGCCTCACCAAGGACTAAGGCTTGAAGGAGGGGTTCCCTGTCAGGCATGCCTTAGTGGTGGCCTTCCTACTTCTTTGGTCCCTCTTAGGAAACAAGGGCTCAGCTCTGGATCGCTGGGTCTGTGCAAGGATTGTCTCTTTGGCAGCCTGTTTCCTGACCTTGTCCATGTTGCCATGGAATAGGTCAGAAGATTGAGGCTGAGATCTGAGAATGACCTTGTGGTGTTTTTTTAGTAGCATGAACTGGGATAGGGATGCATCTCTCTATGAGCTGGAGATTAATGGAAGCAGTTGTGGAACTGGGAAGTGAGTGTTGAGATGCCCTGTCACATACATGAATCATGCACGAGACTGACTCACAGGCATATCTGTTAGCAGTGTCTCAATGGAGGGGCCTAGAATAAGCTCAGATTTCTCCATTGAGATCATGTCAAGCATGGAGCTGATAGATATGATGTTGTGAAAGAGTTGTTGTGTGTGAAGGAATGATTTCCTGTCCATGCATACAGAAGAAAGCTTCAACATTAATAGGCCAGCAATACCTCTGATGACTGGGACTTTTATATGTATAGTCTATCATGTGCTGAAAAATGGTATTAAACCCCACAAAACCAAACCAAACCAGACTAAAACCACTCGATCACATGACATACTCACTTCATTTGTGAACACTAAGCACCTTGCATAATAACTACAAATTATCAATTAAGGAATAAGTTGTTGCAAAAAGTGAACAATGTCATCAGACATACTCAATTTAGAACAAAAAGTGAAAGCAATTCAACTAAATGAAAAGAGGGAGAGTGCTTAGATTACTAATGAGAAACCTGATGCCAGAAAGATTCATATAAACATTGTCAATATATATTTTACTGCAGTGGGAAAATGGAATCAACAGCCAAATGTTATTTGTACCCTGATTTTATTGAAAATATTGGTTTGCAACACCTTGTCAATAGTCATATTGATATGGGGTTTTCACCACAATTGATGATTATACATAATTTTTTAAAATAACATTGATGTCAGTTTTATCACATTGATTCCACAAGATGAAAATTTGTTCTGCCTTTCCTACTTTATATATTGTCCCTACATATACCTGTGTGATACCCCTCTAGAAAAGCCACCCCTCTTACAAGACCACTTTCCTGCTGCAGAAGGGGTGGCCCTAAAAGAGTGGCAACACTGTATAGGAAATATAAGCAAATTAAAAATCTTTTAACCAAAACCTTAATGAAAAGTTTATATGACTGACCTTGACCCCAAGGTCAAACGGCTTAGGGAGCACGTTGCAGAATGAATTGTTTTAACTTCCTAATTTCTTAATAATGCATACCAAGTATGAGCAAAATCCATAAAGGGGTTCATGAAATATATGCAAATGGGAAAAAATGTAACCAACTATTTTTTACTGGTACTTTGATGCCAAGGTCAATGGAGCAAGCGAGAACATCATAGAAATAATTGTATTAGCTTGATAATGATTCATCCAAAGAATGAACAAAATCCAACAATGGGTTTAGGAAATATAAGCAAAATAAATTAAAACCTTAATGCAAATTTTCCATGACTGACCTTGACCCCAAGCTAAAATGGGCAAGCAAGCATGTCACAGACCAATCTGATTAAAATCAGATCTCCACAGTCCTACATGGAGATCTGACAGACACCGAAAAAAGTTCATGTTTTGGAGACCTTTGGAATTCTCAGTCCACTTATTTTTAATACCTTATCAGATAATGCATTGCAAATTTGTGTTAGGGAGAGTTATCGTTAGTAACGATATGTTACAAATGACATGTGTCACTTTCAGAAATGTAAATGTTGTGATTTAATTTGTGAACTACAAGGTCAACAGAACATGGCCTCTTACTGATGTCCATCAGATCTCCATGTAGGACTGTGGAGATCTGATTTTAATCCAATTGGTCAGAGACTTAATTGCCTTATCTTCATAATGATTCATGCCAAGCATAATGAAAATTTATCAATGGGTTTAAGATATATATGCAAAAAACTTTTGCCAAAACCTTAACAAAATATTTTTGCTGTAACCACCAGCAACAGAAAAGTGACTGCTTTGTCTTGTTTCTTCACTAACATAGGTTTGACAAGAAGTATGTTTCAGTATCTTACAACATTATATCTAGGCTAGACACCTTATAAGCACTTTAAAGGAAAGTTGACAAAATGCATGGATACTGACATCAACAAGAAATATCTAAGCATTGTGTCCATACATATATTGGTTATGAAAAAATACTATACTCAGCAGTTGTAGATCTGAGAACATGAATATTGCACATATTTACACACGTGTACATAACATTTTGGAGTATAATCATACACCGAAAAGAATTGCACATGTAAAATTGAATAGCACAGATTGAAAGAACCATATATATATATGCCACATTTGACATAATACATGCATATGTCTTAATAAGTGCACAATGCTCATTTTTAGTCATAACTCCTATAATAAAAATATCGGTCATTAAGTGCATATTTCTCGATCCCAGCACAATCTGTGGAATGGAAGCAGTTGCTCAAACCAGACTAGAATATAATAATTTTCATGGAATTTACACCATGCATGCCTTAGAACTTACCACCATGCATGCCTTAGAACTTACCACCATGCATGCCTTAGAACTTACCACCATGCATGCCTTAGAACTTACCACCATGCATGCCTTAGAACTTACCACCATGCATACCTTAGAACTTACCACCATGCATACCTGGTGATTCTTGACCACTTAACTTTGTGGGTTAGTCTCAAAGATGGATCTTGCATGTGCAACAACATGGGAGAGAGAGAATGCACTCCATTGTGGAGGACTCCCAAAATAGACAAAGAGAGCACATTTTTTGAGTACCAAGAGTCAAGTACATTACGTTACACATGATGGGGACATTTTTTATGACACTGTCAGTGTGCACTTACTATTTTGACCTTTAACTTCATGAAATTTACCTAAATATCTATTTGTTAAGCTGACACTGTGGCTATTACATTAAATACAGTCCAAACATTCACATAAAGTCCACAGACAATACAGTACATACATTCATAGAAAGTCCACAGACAATACAGTCCATACATTCACAGAAAGTCCATAGATAATACAGTCCATACATTGATAAAGTCCACAGATAATACAGTACATACATTCACAGAAAGTCCACAGGCAATACAGAAACTTTGGATTTTGTTGCAACCTTATGTAGCAGTAACATACAATACTGAATAACAGTCAACTCTCTTGTACAGCCAATTTCTGGTTTCTATTCCTGACATTTTCCACACATAATTACCTCCCATTTGCTAGCTAACTTGCCCAGAGATATCCAAAATCATTTCATATCTTAGCTGGAATGTTAAGAGTATAGATTGCATTATATTTGATAAAAACCAGTTGAAAAGAGAATTTCTTGATTATTTTTTGTTAGTTTGCAACTTGTATTGCACTGCATCATTTGATTGAAACTGAATTAATAGATGATTTCTTACTTTGTTACTTCTGCTCATGAAAACAATTGTGAAGTTCTTATATTTGCACATAAGCTGTTGCATGACACTTACTTAATTTCTCTCAATGGTAATGACTCGATACATAATATGCTAATTAGTACATGGAATATCTGATGAACAGAATATTAACATAATTTTTTTACTAACACAAACATTAATCCAACCATGGCCAGTCATTTTCCTAAAAATGTTGTTTTAGTATATAGTAAAGATCAGACCTTTGTTACATAAAGTCCAAATATGGACCAAGAAAGTCCCATCCATCAGATGAAGAATACTTGGTCCACTCACTTTATGAGATGGTTTCTTTTCTAAAAATCTGTTTTCCAAAACTAAAGAGTAGCCATCTATAAATAGGTGCATGGAATTTCCAACTCTAAAGAGTGAAAGAGGTGCATTAAATATCCAACAATAAACAGTGAAGAATATATAAATAATGTGGTAATTTGGAACACAGTCGTGTGTTTAACATTTTGTATAATTTTATTATTCTAAAACCAGTACTAAGTCCAATCACTCTCCTCTTCTATGTTCTGTTTCAATTTATATAGCGGATTTGGACTATCCTCCAAACAGTCCATATTGGGACCAAGTCCATCTTGGGCATTTGAAGAGAACTGAGATTTAGACACATTTGATCCAACAATACTTGGTTCACTCACAAATCCATGACCATTTTTATGCTTAGGTGAGTCATTGATATTGCTTTTGTAGTCTTCTAATTCAAATTCTTTGCTTTCAACTAATTTGCGTGAAACTGGCGAATCGGGTGAATTATCCATGTTTTCTGAATTTTCCTCACTACTCATGTAGAAAAGTTTCTTTTTCTGCATGCCTTCCTCCCCATGAGTCTTGGACTGGTTATTTTTATCAGCTTCAAGAGAAATTTCCTCAGATGCTCTCTCTGGCTTGTAGTAGTTTTCACTAATTTCTAATTCCTCTACATCAAATACACTCTGTGAGAATTTAAGGGTTCCTTTCAATACATCTCTAACCTGTAAAAATAATCAGTAATCAGAATTCTAAGAATACATGGGTTTTGTAGTGCAGTGTCTGGCCTACCAATTGTGCCAATAACTGCACAAAAGTCCCTTGAATAGACCAATGCTCTACTGGTTAAAGTTGTTTTAATTTTTCAGGAATTTATGTAAAATCTGTTTCATCTCTCCTTGTATTCTTTATAACTGCTGACTATTTAAATCATCTCAGATATTCCTGAGAAACCCCAACATACCAAGTTTGGTAACAACAATGTTTTCTTATATGTCTCAGGTAAACATGTACACAAGTGCAGTACAAAAATCTTTTTCATGGCTATAAACTTTGAATCTAATATCAGGGATAGAAGATCACTGAATTTTTCTCAGATACTCTCAAGATATCCACATGTTAAGTTTGGTTCAATTCATACTTATTATATATACCCCCCCCCCCCCAAAGTTATTGAACTGGCATCATTCAAGGTATTCTTCTGATACATCCACAAACTGGATTTGATAAAGATACATTTGTGGTGGCCTTTGACCTTAAACCTTATATTATGGATAGAAGGGCACTGAACCCATCTCAGATACTGTCAAGATATATCCACATGCTAAGTTTGGTCTAATACTTGTTTGTCTTATCATGCTCACGTACCATTACAGGTACAAACCTGAGTAAAGACATTTGATCCTGAAATCAATGACTGTCAATGTGTTCAATGAAACCAACTAAATACAAAGACAAGTCAAAATTCATTTCCACACGTACAAGTCACTGTAATTATAAGCTCAATGAAGTACATACAAGTCACTGTAATTATAAGCTCAATGAAGTACAAGTCGCTGTAATTGTAAGCTCAATGAAGTACAACTCACTGTAATTATAAGCTCAATGAAGTACAACTCACTGTAATTGTAAGCTCAATGAAGTACAAGTCACTGTAATTGTAAGCTCAATGAAGTACAAGTCACTGTAATTATAAGCTCAATGAAGTACAAGTCACTGTAATTATAAGCTCAATGAAGTACAAGTCACTGTAATTATAAGCTCAATGAAGTACAAGTCACTGTAATTGTAAGCTTAATGAAGTACAAGTCACTTTTATTATAAGCTCAATGAAGTACAAGTCACTGTAATTATAAGCTCAATGAAGTAAAAGTCACTGTAATTGTAAGCTCAATGAAGTACAAGTCACTGTAATTATAAACTCAATGAAGTACAAGTCACTGTAATTATAAACTCAATGAAGTACAAGTCACTGTAATTATAAGCTCAGTGAAGTACAAGTCACTGTAATTATAAGCTCAATGAAGTACAAGTCACTGTAATTATAAGCTCAATGAAGTACAAGAAGTTCTTCCTCCACTCCTTTTGTTCTAAATTTTAATTGCTGAGTACTGAAATCATCTCAGATCATCTTGAGAAACTGAAACAGACCAAATTTAGTAACACAAATATTTTTTTATATGCTTGTGTTAACATGTTCAGAACAAAAATAGAGTACAAAAATCTTTGTGGTGGCCTTGAACCATAAACCTTATATCATGGATAGAAGAATACTGAACCCATCTCCGATACAGTCAAGATATATCAACATGCTAAGCTTGGTTTAGTCCATAATTATTATTGCTTTGAAAAACACGAGTCCCTCGAAGGGTCTGACTCTACTGGCTGAAAAGAATTTCCAGGAATTAAAGATAAGACCATTTCTTCCTTTTAACTGCCGAGTGTTGAAACCAACTCTGATATTCTTCAGCAAAAACAATATTTTCAAATTAGCTGCTGTGGTGGACATATTGGTTGTCAGAGTGGTACCATTTTCATTTAGGACCAAGTAGGTATCATTATGTCTTTTGGTGAAAACCCCCACGCCAATAAGACCATCTATTTAGAGGGAATAGTGACAATAAGATTTTCAAGATGACCATTATGGCAGCCACGTTGGATGCACAACTGGCACCATTTTCATTTAGGAGCAACTAGACATCATAAGAAGTCTTCTGGTCAAAACCCTATGTTGTTATGGCTTTCCATTTTGAATAAGTACCAATAACAAGATTTTCAAGATGGCTGCCATGGTGGCCATATTGGATATGAGATTGGCACACTTTCCATTTAGGACCAACTTGACATCATAAGAAGTCTTTCAGTGAAAGCAAAATGTCGATATGACCAGCTGTCTAGGAGAAATAGTGATAACAGGATTTTCAAGGTGGCCATTGTTGCAGCCATATTGGAGGCCAGATTGGCACCATTTTCATTTAGGACCTACCAGACATTATAAGAAGTCTTTTAGTATAAACCCTATGTTTATATGACCATACATTCAGGAGGAATAATGATAACAAGATTTTCAAGATGTCCAACAGGGCAGCCACAGCACCATTAGGACATACCAGACATCATAAGAAGTCTTCTGGTGAAAACTTCATGTCAATAAGACTTATTGTTTAGGAGCAGTGATAAAAAGATTTTCAAAATGGCTGCTGTGGCAGCCATACTGGATGTCCAAGCAGCACCATTTTTATTTAGGACCAACTAGACAGCATAAAAAGTCTTTTAGTGAAAACACCATGTTGATATGACCATCCATTCAGAAGTAGTGATAACAAGATTTTAAGATGGTCACAATGGTGGCCGTATTGGATGTGTGAGCGCAACCATTTTCATTTAGGACCAACAAGACATCGTAAGAAGTCTTGTGGTGAAAACCCCATGTCGATATGACTTTTTGTTCAGGAGGAGTAGCGATAAGATTTTCAAGATGGCTGCTGCATCTGAGTAGCACTAATTTAATTTAGGACCAACCAGACATCATAAGAAGTCTTTCAGAGAAAAACCCATGCTGCTATGACAATCTATTCAAGAGTAGCAATAACACGATTTTCAAGATGACCACTGTGGCATCCATATTGGACATCAGATCAGTACCATTTTCATTAAGGACCAACCAGACATCATAAGAAGTCTTCTGGTGGAAACCCCATGTTAATATGACTTTCTGTTCAGAAGGAGTAGCAACAAGATTTTCAAGATGGCTGATGTGGTGGCCATACTGGACATCAGGTCAGCACCATTTACATTTAGGAAAAACTAGACGTAAGATGTTTTTTAATGAAAATCCCATGCTGACAAAACCATCCAATCAGTAGTAGCAATAACAAGACTTTCAAGATTGCCGCTGTGGTGGCCATATTGGATGTCCAAGCAGCATCATTTTCAATCTGGACAAACTAGACCATTTCATGAGTGGTTGTATAAAGTTTCATGGCTATCCTCCATGCAGTTTTGAAGAATTAGTAATAACAAACTTGTGTTAATGGATATATACTTGTTTGTGTCATCATGCTCAAATGATAGTACAGATAAAAACAAGCCAAGACCCTTCACCTTGCAATCAATGACAGAGTGCTATCAACTTGTTTACTGAAAAATAATTAAATCTAAAGTCTGGTAAGAATTCATTTGTATATGTACCAGTCACGGAGTTCATAAGCTCAATTAAGTACTAAAATACTTGCAGCCATCTCTGAATTTACCCAAACATCAAGTAGATCTGGCTGACAAAGTTGTTCACAACAGTATGGGCATATTGGTGATCAGATCTGCACCAGTTTCATTCATGAATAATTACATGCTGCAAGTGTTTTTTTTTTAGTCAATGCTACCATTTGTTCAAGAGGAGTAGTAATAATAAGACTTTTGAGATTTCCACTACAGTTGCCATGAAGGTGGTCAGATCCGCACCATCTTCATTCAAGACCAGCTGCATATTGTTAAAGTGTTTTAGTGAAAACTCTATGTCAATACAACTCTCATTCAGGTCAAGTTATAGCCTAAGATTTTCAAGATGGCTGCCATGGAGGTTACATCAGCATTAATTTAATGCATGACAACTACATGTATATTTCAAGAAGTGTTTCAGTGAAAATTCCAATGTTGATATGACCATCCATTCCTGAGCAGTGACCATAAGATTTTCATAATGGCTATAGTGATGGCCATTTTGGGAGATTATATCAACATCATTTCATCCAGGATAAACTACATAATGCAAGAAGTCTTTGAGTGAAAACCATATGTTGATGTGATCATCCATTTAGGAAAAGTAACAATAGGATTTTCAAGATGCTCTACGGCAGCCACGTCAGAGGTCAGATCGGCACAATTTTCATTTAGGATCATCTAGATATCATAAGTCTTTTGTCCTCATGTCCATTCATGAATAGTAGCTATAACAAGATTTTCAAGATGGCTGCCATGGCACAATGTTGCATGTCAAATCTGCATCATTTATATTTAGGACCAAATACACATCTTAAAAGTTTTTTAGTGTCGATATGACCATCCATGCAGGAGTAGTAATGATAACAAGATTGTCAAGATGGCTGCCATGCCAGCCAAGTTAAATGTCTGATCAGCACCATTTTTATGTAGGACCATCAACATGTAATAAGAAGTCTTTTTGAAAACCCCACTTCAATATGACCGTCCATTCATGAATAGTACCTGTAACAAGATTTTCAAGATGGCCACTGTGGTGGCTATGTTGGACATAGGATTGGTATTTTCATTTAGGACCATGTACATGCTACAAAAAGTCTTTTAGTGAAATACCCATGTCTACTGATATGACCTTCTGTTCAGAGGGAGTAACAATAAAAAGATTTTTAAAATGGTCACCATGGTGGCCATGTTGAAGGTCATATTGGCTCCATTTTCATTTAGGACAACCTACATATCATAAGAAGTCTTTTAGTGATAACCACATGTCGATATAACCATCATTTGAGGAGTAGCCATAAGAAGATTTTCAAGATGGCACCATGGAGGCCATATTAGATATCCAAGAGGCCCCCCGTTTCATTTAGGACCAAGTAGACAGTCATCAGAGTGATACTGATACTGTGTGCCAAGTTTCATGACTCTTCTCCAAGTGGTTTAGGAGAAATATCGATGATAAACTGCTAATGGACACCAGATGCAGGACCAATGTACAAGCTCTTTTGTTAAAGTTGACATACAGAACACACATTATGGAAAATCTATGTTTTCATGGTGGAAATTAATCCATCCAGGCTGTTATCTGTCACTGATCTGATATAGTGGTCGTCTTGGATGTCCATGTTGTGACTCATAGAGGACTGATAAAGTTTTATTGTTCTAATTGGAAAGTCACAACAATAAAATTATGTAATAATGGACATCTACCACGTTGCGTGGAATTTACCTGTCTGCTGAACTACAGTACACAATGAAGAATGCACTTTTTAAGTTGTCACAATCCCATTTAATATTCAAAGACTTGCCCATTAAAACGCATTGACACACATGTATTGCAAGAGATTAAAGATAATTTTTGAACAAAGAATCCCATGAGAATATTTCGGTGCTTCACAAAATATAAAAAGTTTAATGATACAGTGATTTTAATGAGAGAGAGAGAGAGAGAGAGAGAGAGAGAGAGAGAGAACTCACATGTAAGTATTAGCTGGTTCATATGAGAGGAAAGAAGACAATGAAGTAATATGTAACATGTCTGCATGGACTATTTATTCAGTTATTAAAATTAAGAACGTGAGAACTTCTGTGATTTTTTTTTCTTCATTCCCTCAGTAATTTTTGAACTGTTTACTAAACACGATTTCCACACAATGAAATATACATAGTGCTATCCCAAAATACAACCTCAAGTCCAGTCTCTGTGTAGTACACCTCTCCCTTGATAACTCATGCACAGATAACTTGCAAACCCACTTTTAATGCAAGGTCAGCATCGATCACATTTATTTCTTGAAAATACTAAAAGAATTGGCCCCTATTTGTTGAACGTGAAGAAAATTGCAATAAAAACTAGTAAATTAAACTCTGATATATTGCTCGTTTTATTGTCAAAAACAACAGTTTGTGCCCAGAAATCTGATTCAACATCATGAAATTCGCAACTTTTAATAAGAGGTCCCATATTTTGTTCAGTTTTCGATACATAAAAAAATTCAAAGTACACTGTAAATAACAATATTCGACGATATTACAATCCATGAAAATGTCAGTAATGCCTACTGGTGGCAGCACTTCAAGAAATAAATGCCAATTAAATAAGTTTGTAAAGTGAAATTCGTGTTTTAGTTCTATCTTTCAATTCGGTTTCAGTGTAGTCATCATAAATGCTATATGCCATCTTGCATTCAAATATGAAAAGTGTCAATCTACTGTCAGAGCTATGTCTGCAAGCATTTCTGAGAACCTAATTAAGTGCTGACTTTTTTTATATCTGATTTGCAGAAGTGTTTGTTGTATTGTTACAATCAATAAAAAGTAGACCTGCTTTGTATTATCATGTTAATTATGTCTTTTGTATCAAGTTAAATAAAGGGAGTGGAATAATAAAAAAAAAGGTAAATGGCATACAAATTCTACCTACGTAAGAGCTAGCAGTCACAACAGTGTGTCAGGTCAACTCCTTTCAATTGACCAGTTGAACACTGTTATAAACATTATCATGTAAGTAACATAATTTAAGTATCTAACATTAATCAGTTGGTTTATCCTACTGATTCGCAAATGTGATCAACGATAGTAAGAGAAAGCAAAGTGAAAGGAGTAAACAGTGCATGACATGCTTTGTTTCACAGATACGGTTTATTATGGAGAAGCAAGTTCCAAAGTATGTAGTGAACCTAAAATTCCTGAATTGGCACTCAGTGCTCTGCTCAAGGAGGAGCAGAAATTTCACTCTTACTTGCACTCAAATCACAGCATCAATATTTTAATAATAGAACAATATTTTTTATAAAATCAAGTTTCGATATCGATGGTTGTTGTTTCACAAATAAAATGTCTCTAGTTTTTGAAAAAAGGAATATCCACATTCACTTACAAAAAGCAGTGACATAATACACAGTTTTCGGAGGTACACATGATGTATCTCAAAACTTCTTGCAGTAATGTTTTTAACGATCTTTCAAGGGTTAGTTATCTTGAAAATAAAAGCACTTTATACAGAAAAGCAAACAACTTCATTAGAAAAAGCATTTTACTGACACTTATTCCCAAAGTGAAAAACCATTTAACAGCCCCCTCCCCCTGGTCTTCTCTCTTTGTCGATGTCCAGCTGGGACGACATCCCCTACTTAAATTTTCAGAGGTCCCTCAGTAACTTGCTTAAACTGTGGTCTGTATTTTTTGGACCCCATTGTGCATGAGTTATTGATGGAGAGGTGTACTTCTGCACCTAATATACATGTCCATGTGACACATCTTCTCAAGAACTTAACACATGTTTACCTTTACTGTAGACCTATTGTTTGTATGCAGATTCTACTAAGCACGTGCTGCTGTATTCTTTTGCCAACAACTTAAACAAATATACTTATGGTTGCAGGTCCGGTCTTCTGACAAGTTTAATATTACCAAATGGATGGGTGAAAGTGTTGAAAAACCATAATCACTTAAATATAGCCTCAGAATGGTGGCAAGCTCAGCCAATCAGATGCAAGATCAACTCCTTGGTATGCACAGATCCTGCTCATTATCAAACTTGTCCGAGATCTTGATGACATAAGCATATATTCCAAATATGATCAAAATCAAATCAAAATCATGGCCTCCAAAGTGGTAACAACCAACTTTTGATGGATGGATGGATGACAGATGATGGATGACAGATGATGGATGACAAATGATGGATGACAGATGATGGATGACGAATGATGGATACAGCATGATACTGTAACTCACTTGGCCTTACACCCAGGTGAGCTAAAAAATTTAACATTGAGCTTAATTTAAAAAACTTTAACAGAGACCTTAATCCAGGATGTGGACAGATGGACAGATAAAACCACACAGATGCCAAACTGATTTCTATACTGAGCTTCCACCAAGGTCATTAAAATTAGGAATGAATTGGTACCGAGACTCCCTTCTTGCTGAGCCTGACTTTTATTTAGACAGAAAGTAACAATCACTGAGCTTAACCTAAAAATCATTAACACTGACTTTAATCTTGGGTGTAGACAGATGGATATAAATATGGGCGCTCACAATGACACATATGATTCCTATGATCAGCTGCTGTCTATTCAAGCTCTACAAAAATGGTCAACTGAAAGGGGAGGGGCATGTGGACGAGGATAAGGATTAAAATCCTGGAAATCTGAAATTCAAGACTAAACTATATCCAATCGTTTCTATCCAGGCTGACATTCCTAGCTTCACTTTCAATTAGCGCTTATGAATGTCGGTCTCGTTAACATAGCTGGTAAAGCATTTGCCTACAGCCTGTGAAGTCCTGGGTTCATGTCCTACTAAAAATGAGCTAGATAGTCTGGTGCCATGTGAAGAAGTTAATGAAAGAAAACTACACGCCATCTAAAATCAAATTTGTTGATGGAATCCAATGATATGACAACAGAAAGGAGGAAAACTGGAATTATAAGGATTAAATGATCATAGTTTGGTATTTATCAATGTGTAAATTTTGCCCAATCACTCTCAAAGTTGACCCAAAGTCCTTCCAAATTTATTTACTTTGCGAGTGATTAGGTAAAAATTACAGTTAAATAAATATTATGCCATGATCATTTAATCCTAAAGTAAAATTTATATCTAATTTTATTTACCGAGTTTCTTTTGAAGAATTATGGCCTGATTTAAGGAAAAATTACTGAATCATGACTTGACTTATAGATTAACTATTTTGAATAGCACTATATGACTAATGTACTGAAATGTTATTTGATCTATGGCTGACTGTATCTAACAAACCTGTCCACACTGTAAATGAGTCACAATAACCTACTTTTGAGTCTCCCTCATTTTGTCTGTTTCACTGTCTGTCTCTGCATGTTTTACTGTCTGCCTGTGTGTCTCTTTCATATATCTTGGTTTGTTTTATTTACCTGTTTTATGCCAGCAATGGCTACAAGAATTTCATCCTCTTTTTCTAAATTTTGGTGAAGAAGCTCTGCCTGCAGTCTCTCTGAATAAGAAATAAAAAACAAGTCCAAGTAAATAAATTAAACTCAAAAATACAGATTTTTTTCCTGTTCTGTTGTTGTTGTTGCTGCTGTAAAATGATTATGGCTGACTATATAGCATGTTTTATATCTGCAAACATTGATTAATTGTCAATTAATGGCACATCACTACGTGAAAGACTATTTCATGATGATGCAATGAAAGTAAAGTGCCTTGCCCAGAGATACACCAAGGCAGCACACCCAGGAAGGTGTGGGCAGGACTCGAACCTGCAACCCACTGATTGGGAGTCCTGCAAGCTAACCACTAAGTCATCATGGTTCGCTTAATTATCTGAGGACATAACACACCTGCCAATACTAAACCAAATTCATATAAGAATGAAAGTATATTTAATATAATTTTTCCTTTATGAAACATCAAACTTATATGAGTCTGTTAGCAGAAATATACCTCAAACATTTATAAATAGAGGATATTTTCTTTTCCTACATCAATACTGGATATATTTCATCGTGTGGTACAGAAAACATGATATTTTAACAAGTGGCAAATCCAAGAGTTAAAGTATATCATTTTTGGTACCACAAGATGAAATATATCTGGTATTTACACAGGAAAAGAACATTTTCTTTCTATTATATACTAAACTTGCTCCAGAATCAAAGTTTACGAGATTAAACTCACTCTTCATCACAACACCCACCCCCCTTTTCGTAAATTCACCTCACTTTCATAGGCTGATCATATAAATATCAGTGACTTAAGAGAACGGTAGGATTGGGATGACCTAATCTGTCGTAGTAAATTACATTTTTTACATTTTGTAAACTATTTGATCATATTTGACCACAAAGCAAATCTGATTGAATCAGCAATGCATCACAGCAGGCTTATTGTTATTGTCAAGGAAGTAAGGGGAAATAACCTCATAAAGACATGAATGGTATCAAGTCAAATTACTTCAGTAAAAATTAATTTCCATGTCTGAATTGTAATGCAGTATCTATTTTTTTGTTCTAGCTCACAAAGTGCTCGTTTTTGTTGGTGCAGGTATAACTTGTGTAGGCACACACAACCAAGCATTGCATGGCATGATGGGAAATCTTATATTTTCACATGTGAAAATATAAGGATATATTTTACACATATGAAAATATAGGAATAACAAAAATATGACAATTATTTTGCCAATATGTTTCTATATTTCATACTTAAGTATATAATAAAACTGATTATTCACATCTGAACTGTTTTGGCTTTTACAAGTAAAACATATCCTTCAGTATGCTGTTCGTGATGAAGCTCACAAAATTCAGTATGCTGTTGGTGATGAAGCTAACTCGGGGATGATTCTGATATATTAATTACATCTGTCTAGTAGCCCCAATTTCCGTTGGTGGCCCCAGAAATTTTATCTTGAAATATCCCAATGGAAAGTTAGTCAATCTTGCTTGCCAGAACTTTTCCCCATTCTATTCATATCTGCTACATGTGTTACTAAATTGGAACTGTAATTTTACCTGTTTCCTTACTGAAGTCATCTTAATCATACAAAGCTTGGCACTACTTGTATTTAATCATGGTAAGTCAGTGTCCAAGTTGGACCATAATATCTGGAAATAATTACCTCCCCAGTCAGAACAGTTGAATTTGGCGAAAATAGGGTGAAATGGGTGTAGAAAGTTCAAAATAGTCACTTTAGACTAATGTGTTGGCATATTTTCATTTCAGATTATTAAAACAATTATGAAAAATTATTGAAAGTTTATAAAAATTTAAACTTTTCTCATTTTGCTTCACCATAATTGTTGTTTAACATAAAACTGCAACCTCAAAATTTGGTTACAGTCGAAAATTGGTTACATCTTCCATAGCAACAGTTCTCTTTTCATATGTTTATATGATGAAATATTGGATCAAATGATTAATTTTATTGGTAATGGGCCTGGATAAGCCCATAATTTGCTTCATATTTGGCAACAACAATTTAATTTTTCACATGCTTTTCAAAGTTACTGTGTGCATTCTTGGCATGAATTCCATACACAACAATGCAATTTCTGGTGTTTATGATCACCAAATTAGCCCCAAAATTGACTACAGAGCATAAGACTTCCTTCTCTATCTTTCCACCTTCCTCACTGAAGGGAACACTGACACAAAAGCTGACATTTTACTTTAATTATTAATGCATTGTATTGAAACAAAATAGGATGGGGTTAGTGTCATGAAATCAATTTAAGGCAAAGTGAACTTTGCCTTTTGGGACTGTTTAGATGAAATTACAAACTCAGAGGTGAATGTTTCACCTGAATCACCCCCTTGCATGGTCTCTGTAAGTATTCAGATTTTCCAACATATATGCATTGTTGAAAAGCTGATGAGACCACCCATTTCCGTAATGATAGATATGTATTCCTTCCATAATTAGAAAAGAATTTTTGACTAGCTGTTTGGATAGTAGATGGTACATTGGTAATGGTCAATACACACATTTTGTGCTTTGAATTGCTTATATTCAGCACATGGCCTGAGATTAATATGCCACGGTATGCTTGGTTTAGTGTGAAACGCTAAATGACTTTTCAACTACTTTTTAGTTCTGGTGAACCAATTCATGTTTTTTTATGACATTCTATTTCACACTTTTTTTATTCAAAATGGAATATACTTATAAATAGTGCTCAATATTCTAGTTTGTTGACTAGTGTCTGCTTGGTAAATATGCTTCAAAGATTCCTATTTTTTAAAACACAATTTTAATCTGATCTTGATTGATTGATTGATTGTGGTTTAACGGCGCACCAGCACTGTGAGGCTATTTAGCGCCATAGAAAAGGTTGTATGATGAATAATTTAATCTGATGTAAAACTACCTAATGGTGCCATATCATCATAGGGCACTTTATTCCAATAACACCTGTAAGTAATCACCTGTAAGTAATCAGCTGTAAGTAACAAATAATAATCACCTGTAAGTAACAAACAGAATTATTATAATGCAGACTTAACTTATATTATGCTAGATGAATAAACAGATAAATTTGTTTCATATTAAAAACTTGTTGTAAAACAAACTTTTTTTATACTAAGAAGACAACAACAGCAACTTCAAGTACAAATACTATTTAAAAAAGGAAACTTCTCTACAAAACAAACACAAAATTATATAACTACCAGTAATTTTATTTTATAATATTAACTTTTTTATCTGCTATAAAGGGACATCTGAAAATAAATTGCAACAAAAATTACGAGTGAGGAGGCTTAGGAGGTCGGAAACCAACAGCCTATGTGTTAAAAATTCCCCAAAATACGATGAAAAATTCCCAATTCTAGGAATGGAGGCTCCCAAATTTTATTGTTGGAATCATCCCTGCTGACTAAGCATAGCAAGACAATCCAGATTTAATAATTGTACAGTAAAACTCTGATCATCCACACTAACCAGGAGACAGTGATTCTGTCCAGAAAATTGGCTGTCCAGAACGAATTCATCCTATTGTACGACTTCAAAGTTTGCAGCACTCTTATTGGTTAAATTGCCACATGACATCTTTGTTAAGGCATTATAGCACCCTCACATGCAAGAGTGATACAAGATTTATATGAATCATTTGACGCCTAATTGCCAGTGTAGCTACTCAGAGCATGAAATTCTGCTAGAGTGTGCATCATGCATTACTTATCACTGATGGAATGTATTTTCCATCTGTCAGTTTGTTCGTCTGTCCATCTGCCTCTTTCCCTTTTCATCTGTCTACATTTGTGAACCAGATGGAAGTTTAAAGACTACAACTAATGGGGAAAAAGTAAAATAACTTTTTTCCAAATGTTCACTGCTTATTTGCTTTTATGATATTGATCAAATGAATTTACTTACATATGTGAAATTTTTAATATTAGGATTACAAGTCTGAAACACCGGTGGTTTTTGGGCACCGTCTTATTTTTGCTATTTACAATCATCTGTCCAGCTAGAAAATGAAAAGACTGCAAAGATAACATTAGACTAATATATTTTACAACATCTAAAGCACAAATTTTGCACTGGGCAAAAATATTATACGTGACTAAAGCACAAATATATGCCAGCAGAATATTATTTTTGGTGTACATCTAACCCAACAAGACCATGTGGCCATAGTAACATTTTACTCTCAATAATAAAATCTTCAGCCTTCATGTATGTAGGCAGGATAGGAAAACCTCACTTAAAGCGATAAGATTTGTGTCAAGGTCAAGGTTTCTCGAGCCCCTGGTAAAACTCTTCCTTCCTAAGCAATAAATTTCCATACCCTGTCCACAAAAGGGAAAAATATCTTCTGTCTCATCAAAGCCATGCATTACTATTCAGGTAAAAACACTGTAGAATATTCAAAGTCTGTGTGCAATTTGGGCATTACAATATATGCATCTATGACATCAAATAAATAACATCACAGAGATAGCAAGTCAACTTATTTACCCCAAGAGTACGAGAGATTTATCTAGCAAGTGTCAAAAGTTGGGATAACTCCTTCCTGTTGACAAGAAAATGAATTCTCTGTTACCGTACTTACCTATGTGGATATCCAGCTTGCTAGCACAGTATCGACACATGGCGTCTTTGTCATGCATCTGGCTCTTGACCACTGCAATTTTCTGCTGTGCTTCTTTCTCCTGAAATTAAGTCAATTGGACTATACTCTTAGCATCAACTCAGAAACTTAGAGCCTTTAATTTCTGGTGAACAAGTGATTCAAAGAGTGGTTCACTGCCTAACATAACATAATTTGGTGCCAGACAGTGGTTCACAGCCTAACATAACATAATTTGGTACCACACAGTGCTTCACTGCCTAACATAACGTAAGTTGGTACCAGACTGCTATTCACTGCCTAACATAACATAATTTGGTGCCAGACAGTGGTTTACTGCCTAACATAATTTGGTGCCAGACAGTGGTTCACAGCCTACATAACATAATTTGGTACCATACAGTGCTTCACTGCCTAACATAACATAATTTGGTGCCAGACGGTGGTTCACAGCCTAACGTAATTTGGTACCATACAGTGCTTCACTGCCTAACATAACATAATATGGTGCCAGACAGTGGTTTAAAGCCTAACATAACATATTTTGGTGTAAGACGGTGGTTCACTGCCTAATATAATTTGGTGTCAGAGAGTGATTCACAGCCAAACATAATATAATTTGGTGTCAGACAGTGGTTCAGTGACTAGTTCATAACATGGTTTTAGGTTCACATTTATAATTTTAAGGATGATCATTTGTGAAATGCTGGAGTATTTACCTTTTCAAACATTCATACTTTTATAAAGCTGAAGGTCCAAGCAAACCATAATCACTAAAATATACAGAGTTGTGTGCAGAGTCTTGTGTTACTCTTAGCTGAATATCTATACCCAAGTAAGAGTCATTACATAAAAAAGTACGGGAAAAAATATCCTGTCACTAATTGCCTATAAAATAATAGCTGAATGAGTATTAAACAATTCTTCAAATTTGTATGGACTGAAAAAAGGTATGTATCTTATCAAATACACAAAGAAAGGTATGTTGGTAAGTGAATTTTCTCCAAATGTATCTATGTACATGTACCCTTACTGTATCTGCTATGAGGTACATGTACCCCTACTGTATCTGCTATGATGTACATATACCCATACTGTATCTGATATAATATACATGTACTATACTGCATCTGATATGATGTACCTATATGCCACGTGTACATGTACCCCTAATGTATCTGCCACAATGTACATGTACCCCTACTGTATCTGCTATGATGTCCATGTACCACTGCTGTATCTATGATGTACATGTACCACTACTGTATCTGCTAAAATGTACATGTACCACTACTGTATCTGCTATAATGTACATATACCCCTACTGTATCTATTATGATGTACATGTACCACTACTGTATCTGCTATGATGTACATGTACCCTACTGTATCTGCTATGATGTACATGTACCCCTACTGTATCTGCTATAATGTACATGTACCACTACTGTAGCTGACTTGCAAAAAATTGAACACAAAATTCTAACACAGAATCTTAAGTTTGATGATGACACCACTCTGGAAAAGTGACAACAATGTCCTGTCAATTGCTAATGCAAGAATACTATTTCTATAAATTATGTTACATGTAAATGACTTTTTAAAAATTTCACACAAATCTTGAAATTGCTGTTGATAACACTGTTGTCAAAGCTGCCATTACTGCCTGAGAGTGATACCTACGATCAACTTTTTTCCAATTAATATTGTTCAACCAGACTCTCACAAGACTCCACATGATTTCCACCATATGAGGGTCTCCCTAGGAGGTGCTTAAAATTGGTAAAACTCTGTAGAAGTGAAACTACAAAGACATCTCTCCCTATCTCAAACTTTATTATACATATTTTCTGAAATCATTTATGCCAAAATCATACTGAAACCTTGAAAGACTATAAATTGACACAGATGCTGATAAAGGAAGTGTGTCGCAATCACCCAATGAAAATGTTCATTTGTATTTGAAAGGTGACATCATCTCATAATCATGATGACATCAGACCTCAATTCATCTAATCAACCTATTAAATTACTTTTCCAATTTTTGGGAGAGCCCAATTATGATGTTACAAGATAAACTAAGATTTTTACCAGACCCTTGCATGATTTGACAGTGCAATGTGAGAGGTCTGACTGAATGAGACCATCTTGTGACCTAATGGGTACGAGACATATGTACAAGTCTTAAATAATTCTCAAATGTAACATCATAACAATCCATTCTTGATTTTACATCCATTTTTAAATTTTGGCAGCTCAGTGTAATTTTCGAGGCAAACCAATATTTCCTCCAGCTACATATTCGTTGTGCAAATTAAAGGAAGAATGTACCGTATATACTCATGTGTAAATAGAGTCCAACGGCATACAATATAGACCCTGATCTGCCACTGCATAATGCACTAGCAGATTAGGGTCTATGTTCTTTGTTCTACTGATTACTCCCAACAAACTGCATATACCCAGATCTGCTGGTGTATTATGCAATGGCAGATCTGGGCCTGTGCAGTCTGTTGTTGTACTCAACTTATAAGCGAGTATATATGGTAATGAACAATTCTGACCTTCCTAAAAGTTTTAAATTATAGATTTATTATCAGACTAGATCTTAATAATGTACCAGTGTTTTACAATTCTGATTCACGGTAAAGAATAGCATAATATAAACAATAAAATATATCAAGTTAAGATCTTTGAATAATTAAACCTTCTAAATTTATGAATAAATGTTTGTGAACAAATGCAGGACACAAAAGACCTGGGTATGTAGATAATGCATAAATAGAGCATCTTTGTTTTTGTTTTTTTCATGACACCATTGCATAAAACAAGTTTACACATACTGCCTGAGTTATTCTCCTGGCCTTGCTCTTGCCTTTCATGGGCAATGTAGCATATCTTGAAGGACTGTTTGACTCAGAGATATCGTCAGGGCTATATCCAGCTGGGGTTGACACGACTGACCGAACATTCCCAGCAATGAGACTTCCACTTGAGGGAACTGATCTAAACATGGTGTCTTCGACTTTGGAGAGACTGGCTGTAGATCCTCGCTTGTGCTGGGGAACATTTCCTGGCATAATTGTACCTGGACTTCCTGAAAACAGCGAAAGCTTCTATATCATATAAAATTGTGTGTTTTTGTATAAATATAAATCATGAATATTTATAGGTGTAATATTGTAAACTTTCAAAAGTAGCAAAAAAAGCACCTTCATAGAAAAGAATCCAGTGTTTCACCCGTGTCTGTGTGTTGATGTATCACTTATGTATCTGACTTGCACAAACTTTAACACAAAACTGAAACATTGTTTCCTCCACTGCCAGAAAAGTGATACCCATGTCTCACCATGCTTACAAAGGTAAGACAAAAACAAATACTGTAAAATTAGAAATAGTTGTGTTTGATTTGATTTCTTTCTTATTTTTGGTGGTTAATGAATATCCAAGAAATTAAAGCCACGATGAAAAGTTTTTGTTTTGGGTGTTAAGGTAAACAGTGTGATCCCAACAAATTGTATCCCCACAATTGTTGTGTTTACTCTCAAACCATGAATATTTCCACATAATATTGTGTTTACTCCTAAAACACTATATTTTATCGCAACAAAATTGTTTATTTACTCCCAAACCACAACAATTTATCCCCACAAAATCGTTGTGTTCACTCCTAAACCACAATATTTTATCCCCACAAAATTGCTTATTTACTCCCAAACCACAGAATTTTATCAGCATAAATATTTTTGAATTTACAGTTCAGTGACTTTTCTATAATTGATGGTCATGGAGAGTAACCATCAGATCCATTGGTATGAGATTGGGAAATCCCACCTGAGGGTCAGAATTTGAAGGCAGAAATGAGGTTTTGCTGAGTTTTTTCCCACACCCACAAATTTTGATCCTGAGGGTGGGATTTCTATATATTAGAGCTTTAGAAATTTCATCATTACTGCTAGTCAAACTTCCATGTACCAGCAAAAAATAAGTTGAAATGTCTAACATCTATTTGAATTCTGGCAAATCAGACTCCTCAAATGAATGTAACACAAGTTAAAACTTGCAAGCAAAGTAAGTTTAAATTCAATAAATTATGTTGCTCTTTGTTAGTTACCAATAGTGAATGTCTGGTTATACAAATTCTAGGACATGGGATGCAAAGTATTTACTTCATGTGTTCTAGGACATATGAAAAGAAAATGCACAGAAAAGCTAGTAGGACATATGCACAGAAAATGCTACCTGTGCAATTATCTTTAATATACCTGGAGATATATCAGTTTGTAGATTCATGGGTTCACTAGATGACTTCAGCATTTTCTGACGCCCCAACACTGACAGCGTCTTGGGTCTAGATATAGCAGAAGAGTACATTTTGTGCTTGAAGGAGGAAAAAGTTGAAGTGAGTGTGCTGTTAGTTCTGGCTCTGTCAGTACTACTGCCAGTAGCTGCTGGAAAATGAGGTTAGTTACAAAGCATGTAAGTAAGAAAGTAGGTTAGATGAGAAGCATTGGTAGATCTGACATCTATTAGACATTTGTATTGATATTTTTTAAACCATACATGTATTTAAAAATCATCACTGAAATACACTCAGGACTCTTTGTTCTGCAGTTCTCTGAAGCACTGTATATACATGGCTCCCAAGTTTTTGCTTAAGTTATTTTGAAGTAAACGATAAGTTTCTTCTTGTTTCTTATTTGACAAATGTACATTCCTTTATCTATTACACTCTATCACCAGCATGTACAGTACCTAAACACATTATATGAACAACTATTCAAACTTTTCAATTGTTGAATCCATTTGAAAGTGTCAATGAAGGTGTTAACACATGGCATTATTCACTTCACTTTTGTTTTCAGGTTTGTTAAAGGCTCCACTTAATAAATTTACTCAATATGACGCAGTAATCAAGGAAATAAACCAGTATTAAGTGATCAAAGCCAGCTAATGTGGTCAAAACAACATTGTGATGAAGCTTTGACTTCAATAACAATCCCATAATTAATGACAACTCCCTCCATGATTGTCATATTGACATAGGTAGGGTCACATGATGCAAGCTGTGCAGAAGAATACATTTTTCTTAAGGGAACACAATTCACTCAAAGTAAACAGTTCCAAATTATTATACATAAAAATATTTGAAAATACCATCATTTTTGGTGGTTACAGTGCCCTGGGGTTTTCATCACAAGGCATTTTTAGCCACTTTTTAACAAAAAAGAACATATTGGCTGTAGTGGTAGTAATGCCACAAATGTGCTTGGCAATCTAGCACTTGGACTTCAGACTTAATGACCCCTCAATTATGGATCTATTTTATATAATGAGCCAATTTATGTTCCGTACAGCATTTAGAAGACCTCAATCAATTTATGAGCACATTTGAAGTCAAAAATATGACTAGCAGTTCATAATCAAAGTTTAATAAATAACCATAAGCAGTTTTTACTGACTGATGCAACATGGCAGCATGCTGCGATTGGTCAGTTCTTGTAATCAATCAAATTTCATGAAGGGAGACCATTTATCAAAGTGCGCTTGATTAAAATGTCACCTTATCTAATGGATATAATCAAAAGATCAGTAATTCCTCCAAGAGAATGTCATAACATTTTTCATTAGACAATAGTCACAACACATTTCATGACAGCTCACAGACAAGTGTTCAATGTAGAATATTTTGTGACAATGCAAAACATTTCCACTCCATGAGTGAAATATTTCCTTATATCTACTAAAAAAAAAAATAGATTTTCTTTTTATTATATATCTTTTACGACAAAAACCATAAATTTGTAAAGATTTTTTTCCTCCATTCTGTGTCACTGCAATGAATGGCTGCATTACTACATTGATAAAAAGAAGTTCCAAAATTTTACAATAATTTTAGGACAGCAACCTTTTATAAATTTAGCTTGTATATATAATGCTTTAAATTGTGTATTCTGTCAAATTAATGACTGTTTTCAAAAACGAAAATGAAGATATTTTATTTTCGTTAACACATTTCTTGCTCGGATTGATACAGTGAACATTGTTGGAGTAGGGGTACTGTAGAAACATCAAAGAGTGGTCGCATCCGATAGATTTCAGAGTGTGACATCTTTAAACAAAAGATTTTAATGATTGTGAGTTTACTTGTATGGATTTTGGTTCTTTATTTTGTTCATATTTGCATTCAAATGTGAATTTTTGACCTTGTTAAGCTTGCAGTCTAGTTCGGTAACAGATGCTGCACCCAAATTTTGATTGTCATTTAATTTTGGTTTGCAATCAACACTCATCAATGCCCAATTTCTCCATCATTTTTCGAACATGATTATGATTGTGTTGAGAGTTAGAATCACTACTTAAACAATTTTATTACTATATTTAATCAAAAGTTTTTCCTGAAAATGTGTCCATTTGTCGTAAAGTGTAAAAGGCATACGATATTGTATGTTGACACAGAATACAGAATAGCAACAGTTCATGTAAGTTCAATTACTAACAATTTGCATGATTCATGTGGAAAATTAATTTTAAGAAGTTAATACTTGAAGCAAACTTTTTGTTGCTTGGAGTTTGTTTTTAGGCATTTTTAGCTGGTCTACAGTCTTGATACATATAAAGATCTGTCATCCTGATGGAGAGAGAGAGAGAAGATTAAGAAGAAAAATGAAATAGGCCTAAAATATGGAAATACAAATCTGAATAACATACATAAGGGTAGATATATTTTTTTAATGGGAAAAGAAAGTACTTATAAAAATGATATCACCATTGTGGCAATAAAAGTGGTATTGCCACTGTAGCAATATCGTTTTTCCCCCACAGATATATATCAATATCTCATTATGAAGTATATAATAAACATGTTTTCAGGCAGACTTGCAAAAAACAAAGTGCAACCATATATTACTGGCAATTTACCATACTGCTAAGTTTAGATCTCAAATAAATGAAATAAATTCATGCCACCCCCATCTAGAGCAAATTAATCGGCTGTTGCCATTAGTTAGTTGTTGTAACAAATCAAATTTCATTAAGGGTGATAAATCATGACATGTTTGATTAAATAAATTGTGATCTTATCTAATGGATAGCATCAAAAGATCAGTAATTTATGACAGAATGACAGAAATTTATTCATTAAACAAACAGTCACAGGACATTTCATAATAGCTCATAGACAAGCGTATAATGCCAAAAGTGCATATGACTCATGTTAGTTTTTCAATCAATTGGGCATACAAAAAAGTGCAAACACACAGTATCAGCAATGTACCATACAGCCAAGTTTTGATCCATTTAAAAAAAATGAATTAGTCTTACCCCTGTCTGATGAAAATGAATCAGCTCTAAGAGATTCTCTGATAAATTACCAGCAATAAAAGTGTCATGACTCTTTGGACATACTGGTATTTTCGCTAAATGTACAAAGTGCAATTTGACTTGTAGAAAAAAGTACAGATTGGGCATTTCTGATACGTTTGCCAGACTCCTTCATTCCTTGGAAAAAAATATGGATGTATCGGATGAAAATTATAGTAGCAATGTGTCCATACAAAACAGGTGTCATCACCAATATGATGTAAATGTATCGTAAAGTGCTTAGTTAAATAAGGGCCATAACTCCATTAAATTTTGTCAAAAAATGGTGAAACTCAAACTTAGGGCTTCTTTAATGCAAAGACTCATATCAAATTTGGTTTCAGTCAGAAAGGTCATTCAAAAGTTAATGAACAGAAATTAAACTTACAATGGATGGGATGGGATGGGATGGGATGGGATGGGACAAGATGGGAAGAAATTGGTAACACTAAATAATATACCTCAATAGATATTGCATAATTAGGCATAATAAACTTCCTTTGTTCACAATAAACTTGTACATGAATAAATAACAGTCAGTTCTACTGTTCAAAGCTGTCAGCATGTAAATATACTTACCGTATTTGCCGGCCTATAAGCTGATACTTTTTTACCTGGAAGTCTGGGCTTTGTCTTATACTCCGAATCGACTTATATATGGATTATGTCATTGAAATTGCTTTACCGTATGTTAATGTAATTTTTCGTACGTGAAAATCGTTGCATACAATGTACCTATAAATAATACCTATAAATAATACATGTACAGACCATCTTAATCATTTTCCCAATTAATCTGGAATCACATAGTGATACCATTAATATTCATGAAATCGGAAGTTATTAGCGAAAGTGACGAAGCCAAGGTGTTGATCTGGCTTCGTCTTATACTCCGCATCAACTTATATATGGACGAAGGATTGAAAATTGACGAAATTAGCGAATTCGACTTATACTCCGCATCGACTTATAGGCCGGCAAATACGGTAGTTACCTCATAATGCAATTTTTACCTGATGCTCTTAATTTACTTTGCTTACACATGCTAATGATCTCCACATATTTGGAAGGTCACATGCACAAAACCATTTGGCCATAAATATGCATGTTTTGGAAATAAGATAGACAAATAGTGACAGATCCACAATTAAATTGCTGCAAAATTGATAAAACATGAAATTTAGCAGCCATCTCCTCTCCTGGTTTACAGTGGCTTTAAACTTTGGCAATAATGGATATTTCTTTCCAATTAACTTTTTAGTAAAATAAAATAAGAGCAGGAGATATAAGGAAATATGCAGAGTATGTACCGTATATGCTCATATACAATGCAGATCCGACAGCAAACAACCAAGACCCAGATCTGCCATCGCATAATATGCTGGTAGATCAGATACAGGCTGATTGGTTTACTTATTATTTCAACATGAACCCATTTCATTGCCCTATACAATGCATAGAGAAAAGGTATTTATTTTACACAATAGATATTTCTTTTTAAGACCTGCACCTGTCACCGACAGAAACTCTTTGTATGATGTAACATTCTTATGTCATCACATAAGTGTGCAGCTGATGGTTGAGCAAGACATGCGCATGTTGTAGTACTACGTCAATATCATTAAATCTGTATAAACATGTTGAATTTTGTTTACATGTGTCATGTTGGAAACAAAATAATGACTTAAAAAGAGTTATCTATTTCAAAAGATAAATACCTGTGTTCAATGTTGCAAGTTTTTACAAAATCCCCTCACAATGGTGTATGACATAACATTCTGACATCACACAAGTGTGCTGCCAAAGGTTTGAGCAGAAAGCACACATATTGTAGTACATGTACTAGGTCAACATAATTAAATCTGTGTAAGCAAGATGAATTTTGTTTTCATGACATTATTTGAAACAAAATAATGACTCAGAAGCAGGTATCTATTTCAGAAGATAAATAAATGTTTTCAATGTTGTAATTTTTAACATAATCCTCTTGCACTGGTGCATTATGGGATTATTTAAAATTGCAACAATGAAAACATTATTAAAGCTTTCGGACATTTTATTTCACCCCTGGGTCAGAAGTGGGAGTGGGCTTACTTTAAGGGATTCCCATATCTGCTACAAGTTTCTCATAGTAGAGGGTGGTCTTACTTTTGTGCCTGGGCATATAATAGGAGAAATACAGAACACAGTGTGCCATCAGATCTGTGTTGGACTGTATTATGTTTGTGTTTTGTGTGTTTAATGCTATTTTTCAGCACATGACAGACTATACATGGCGTCCAGTAATTTAGTGGAGGAAGAATCCAGTAAGACCCCAGGAAGAACCACAGACCCATGGGAAGCTACTGGCAAGCTTTCTCATATACCTACACTGGCTGAGCCAAAACTCAAACCCATGCAGACTGAGGTGAGACGTGAGTGATCTGATAGGGCGAGCACCTTAGACCACTTGGCCGTCCAGGGCCCCATTGGAATGTATTAGTCAGACACAAGGTGGAGAAGGCAGCTGAGTTTGAAATTTTGAAGGAGTCAACATGGTAACCAGGCCACATATTTACACGAGAAGTTTTTAGTTTATACTCAGATTTTTTAAAAAGTTTAATGCTTAATGAAAAACAATAAAATCACTTGCAAATACCATCAACAAAATCATTCATTAGTGACAGGCTACTGACCTTAAGAACAGAATTTTCACTAAAAGCTGGATGCCAGCTGAATTTGCTGTTTGTTTTTATTTTTGTTTCAGCTATCTATTTTACAGGTATTTTATATCTCATACATAAAATTGTAAATTTTGCTGACTGTTGCAAACCTTTGTGAAAAAACTGCTTTATAAAAAACTTAGAAATTATATGTAGTGCCATTACAACTTGAAAAACACCATCAGACAAATCTAATGTTCTAAAAAGACAAGGTACTACCTCAAAATGTCCTATTTACCTAGCAAACATAAGCAAAAGGAGATTTTATGTGGATATCTAAACATGCTCATTCTGATGTAATGATATTAATCATTATAAAATCCAATCAAAACATCGTTGTCTTGTTCCCATGCAAGTTGAATAACTTAGACTTTCTGGAAGATACTCAGAGGCAATTGAAGTGATGTATTGTCTAAATTGATAAGATTTAGGCAGACAAATATCTAGCTAGATATGTGAAGAAAAGATCCTCAAAATGAAAGATTGGCATTGAAATAATATACCATATATACTCACTTATAAGTTGGATCCAACTGCAAACTGAATCGTCCCAAATCTGCTGTTGTATAATGCATTGGCACATCTGTGTCTATGCAGTTTGCTGGAGTAATCAGTAGAACAAAGAACATAAACTCTGATCTGCTGTCACATTATGTGATGGCAGATTAGGGTCTATGTTGTTGGAAGTTGGACCTGACTTATAAGCGAGTATATTGCATACATCAACCTATAAAATACTTGCACTTGTAATTTTTAATGTTATTCCTGCAACTTTTGAATAAAAAAAAATTAATAAAAAATAAATAAATTATTCAGTTTTAATAACCTCTAACTAATGCTTATGCTGGTATTAGAGATGTTTCGAGCTAATGTGACATCAATAAAGCTATTATAGCATAACAAGAACCATGGGCATGAGGACAGTTCAAAATGGCCACTATTTACATCTGAGGTCTTTTTCTAGTATGTGAAGGAAAAGGTACAGGATGTTTAAATTGGTTTTCTAGCATGTGAATGAAAAGGCCAGGGTTGAGGACGTTCCAATTGGCTTTCTATCATGTGATGGCAAAGGTGAAGGGTCCAGGATTTCTAATGGGTTTTCTGGCATGTGAAGGCAAAGGCCCAGGATGATCAAATGGGTCTTCTAGCATGTGAAGGCAAAGGCCCAGGATGATCTGATGGGTTTTCTGGCATGTGAAGGCAAAGGCCTAGGATGTTCAAATGGGTTTTCTGGCATGTGAAGGCAAAGGCCCAGGATGATCTGGTGGGTTTTTTGGCATGTGAAGGCAAAGGCCTACGATGATCTGATGGGTTTTCTAGCAAGTGAAGGCAAAGGCCTAGGATGTTCAAATGGATCTTCTAGTATGTGAAGGTAAAGATGAAGGCAAAGGCCCAGGATGTTCCAATGGGTCTTTAAGCATGTGAAGGCAAAGTCCAAAGATGTTCTGATGGGTCTTTTAGTATGTGAATGCAAAGGCCCAGGATGTTCTGATGGGTTTTCTAACCTATGAAGGCAAAGGCCTATGATGTTTTGATGGGTTTTCTAGCATGTGAAGGCAAAGGCCAAGATTGTTCTGATGGGTTTTCTAGCCTATGAAGCCAATGGCCTAGGATGTTCTGATCTGTTTTCTACCAACTGAAGGCAAAGGAAAAGGATGTTCTGATGGGTTTTCTAGCATGTGAAAGCAAAGGCAGAGGATGTTCCAATTGGTTTTCTAATATGTGAAGGCAAAGGCCCAAGGATGTTCCAATTGGCTAAAATACTGTGAGTTCTTTTATTCTTGTGGATATCATTTTTCATATATTTGCAAAAAGGACATTTTTTGTCAATAGTTCGTGGATAAGCCTCTTCAAAAATGGAAAAATATTTTCCTTCGATAATATTTACTCAACCATAATACATTAGAAGTCCTTCCCCCATGTCACATATCCAGTCCTCCCAAGTGAAAAAAAGACATTAATGTCTTTTGGCTTGTTTTAGCATTAAAAGTGCAAAAAAGGTCAACTGCTTCTGAAATGAAGTCAGACAAGAGTAGTCTCGTCTCCCCTTTGGATAGAGGGATTGCTGCCAAATCCCATCATTCATCAGCTACTACTGGAGAGGAAATACACACTCTTCCAAGGATGCAACTGCAGGGAGGGCTTGGGTGAGAATGTTTGTATTATGATTGGGTAAGTATTATCAAAGAAACTTTAAAAAAATTGGTTTCTTCTTCAAATACATTACCAATTATAATACATTAGGAAAATAGGTAAGACGTGGAAGGAGTTGCATCACCTTACCACAGAGGTGGTTCTAGCTCCAGTCTCCTCGCATGCAAGCAAGCAGCTTTGAGTCTTATATGAAATATGGACAATGGATGGCACAGAGTAATTAAGCAACATGATCTTAACTGAAAGTATTTTTGCTCCCACAAATACAGTGGAGGTAGAGTAACCTGCATCATTGCAAAGCTGCTGAGGGACCTGGGAAGGTAGCCTGTTAAGCTGCTGAGGGACCTGGGAAGGTAGCCTGTTAAGCTGCTGAGGGACCTGGGAAGGTAGCCTGTTAAGCTGCTGAGATGAAAAGTCTCTAAGACAGAAGTTGGAGAATGTCATATCAGATTCCATCCCATGGCTTGAATAATGTCAGTCATTGAGCAGTTTAGCTTGAACACTAGGCTGGTAGCAATTGCCACGACCTCATGAGCATATATGGATCAGAAATTCATATGGTCTTGGGTTAATTCTTTGTCGGCTGAGTGGATAGCCGAATGATTCCAGGATAAAAAAAAGCCTGGGCAAAATATAGTTCCTTCCATCTCTGAGTGGTAAGAACAAGCAAGATCTCCCTCTTCTGATCAGCTCAGTACATTTCAGGTACCACTTCAATGCCCTGATGAGATCCTGAAGATGTCCTTTGGAAAGAAGGGAACAATGAAGACAGTGGTTTCAAACAAAAGACTGATTTCCATACACAGAAGCCTATTCTTGGCAATGAAAATAACTGCAAGTAAATTGGATCAACCAATAAGGCATGAATTTCACTGATTCTACTAGCTAAGACTAGGTTGACTAAGAAGTAGGTCTTACATGAAAAGTCAGGAAGGAAGGCTTTAGATAGTGGATAACTTGTTTAACTATATCAAAACAAAAGACAGGTTCCATTTCAGACAAAGTGCAAAGGCATTCAGTCAAGACTGGTAAAAACTGGCTAGAAGGTTGGATAGGTCTTTTTTCTGGCCTATATCCTCCCTTCCATGATGACAGAACATGTTGGAAATCATGGAACAGTAGCCCTTGATCACGATTAGGGCTAACTTCTCCTTGAAAAGGCAAAGGAGGTTGTACTGAGGCTTCTAAAGGAGTTTCCCTGCTCACACCACTGGAAAGAGACTCTCCATTTCCCCTCATAGGCTTTCAAAGTTGAGGGCCTTCTTGCCTGAATGATTCTGTCAACCACTTGTTCACAGAAATGTTTCTTTCTGAGGGCCTGTTTGATTTCAACCGAGTGTGCAGGTTCAGAATTTCTGGGCTGGGCTGGGAAACCTACATGGGTTGTTGTTTCAGCATGCTTAGAACTGGCAGGGTTTTCCATGGCATCACTGTTCTTCCCAAAGTTTTCCCAGGCTCTTCCTCCACCAAATATACTGGCTGCCATGTGTAGCCTATCATGTGCTGAAAAATAACATTAAACCCACCAAAACAAAACAAATGACCCCAACATGTACAAATTCAATTAAAGAGTGGGCAGGGTGGAGTGAGGTATTGTGGTGGTGAATGGATTATTCTGTGTGAATTGCTGGATTCCATCTGGACAGGGAGTCCACTAGAACATTGAGTCTATCTGGCATGTGGCAGGCTTGAATATGGATTTGTTGATGATGACATCACCTGATAAAATCCCAAGCAAGAAGGTAGAGATCGGAGAGTTTGGTTTCCCCTTGCTTTTGGAGATAATTTAAGACAGTAGAGTTGAGAGACAATTAGAATACTCCTGACATGATGAAAAGGCATTCACTTGGTTTCATCTCTAGGATGTTTGATGTGCATGGAAGCAGGCTGCTGAGGATGATAAACTTAGCTGGGAGTCCATTCATGTTGTGAAATGATAATCTCCAAGCGCTGGCTCTGAGTGTCATCGATGGTTTGAGATGGGTACCATATATCTGGGAAATGGAAATTGTTGTAAATGTTAATGTGTGTGAGCTGTGACCAGGGATGGATGGAATGACCTGGTGCTAGTCTGCACTGCCTTTAACAGTCTGGTACTGGATATCATATAGAGGTCAATCACTAAATCCAGTGCCTGTTGTGCTGCAAGTCCATGACAAAAGTGTGGTCTGAAAGTGGTATGGCCCGATTTCAGATGCTGTTGACTGTTGGAAAAGCAGATCGCTGAATCCAGAGCCATTTGTACTGGTTATAAGTCAAGACAATGCCAGAATTTGGGTGGACAAGGTATGTGGCCAGCTAACTATCAGATACCAAGGTTTGGTACCAGCTATTTTGGGGTAGATCACCATAGCTGGTAATGGGGTGTACATATGGTATGGGCATCTCCAGGCTGGTCCATATGGGCCTCCATATTGTGGTGGTACTGGCCTAGAAGTCTGTTCAGTGCTGGTATGATCGGAATAGAGTCATGGCAAAGTGGATGAAATTGATGCTGGAGACCATTACAAATCAGTAAAATGGGCTGACCAACCATTCTTTCATATCTGCACAGTGCTGGTATGACCGCTAGAGTTTTTGCAATGTGGGCAAAGTTGATGCTGGAGTTGGGGGTTAGGTGGGGGCCCAAGGTAACAAAGACTGCCTGATCTTTCTCTTTATTGGCAATTTCTCGGCCTTGAGTGATTGCTACATCAGGAAATTTTCCATCGAGGCAGCATTAGCAGCAAGGCTGATTGCATCTGTATTCTTGTTGGACCATTTTCAAGCTCTCTCATTGTCCCAGGACAACTGTTTTGCCAAGATCATAGCCCACCTGTGCTCCAACCAAAGTGTACAGATTTCAAAGTGTACAGATTTCACAAGTGTGGTCTGACTGTCACATTGCACAGGTAATCCAGATGGGATGATTATCCTCTGACAGCTGAAATTTGTTGCAAGCCCCACACCTTATACTGCTCATTGTTACCTATAATTAAAAGGGGAACAAACAATTGCATATACAGGCAAAATCAATCAAGCATCAAGCTATGCTTACAATGAAGTGGATGCCATAAAATGAAGTAGCTGCTAAAAAGAATTACAGAAATAATCTTGATACTGAGAATCATTGATAATTTAATTGAAATATAAGTTGCAATTAGGCTGAGTATTCAGATGCAGAGATGTTGTCAGGATTTCATCTAAAGGGGGATCTCCCCCTTTGTCACCAAAATAAGGGGGGAGTATATTTAAAAAATGGGGGGGGGGGGGGGTAAAAAAAGCCATAGTTCCATTTTTACCTAATTCTTAAATATCTGTCTCTCTTTCTTCCTGCTCCACACTGTTAGAGCTCTATTGAAATCGAAATCCTCAAAAGATGTATCCTCTAGTTGTGTAAGTATTAATCTGTTGATTGTTTCTGAGTTTAATCTGTTCCTTATCTGTGCATGGATAGTGTTCTGTGCTGAGAACCCCCTTTTACAGTCTGCTGTCTTAAGGGCATATGCATAGCTAGATTAGCCAGCCTGAACACGTTGGGAAACTGTTCTTTATGGTTGTTATGTACAATTTTCCACTGCTCATAGGTATCCTAAGATTTTTCACTAACATAAACTCTGCCAAAGTTTCACTTTCTTGAATCAGTGCTTTACTGACTACTATGCCAGATTTCTTATCTGTTCCATAATGCTGTATTAGGTTTTTAAGTCCATCAATAACATAGTCTGCTTGTTCGGACAGAGGTATTTTGATCAAAAATAAATATCCTTGCTTTTTTATTTCCTTTTAGATTCTTATTTATTCAATTTATTTTAACCCTTAAAGTGCTATATAGTTGTGTGGCACAAGATATATTAGTGCTGATTTGTTTGAGAAAAGAAATGAAAATTGCACTCTACTTTAAAATTGCCTGTTTTTAATTAGGCTTGGTATTCTCCATTTCTACATTTAATTCAGAAATACCACTAAATGTGTGTGTGTGTGTGTGTGACCGGCATGCCATCATTTTCGGGCTCAAAATCACTTACTGGTATTTCCAGTAATACTTTCCCAGCCCCAATAATCTGATATACTTCAAAACTTTCAAAATCATTGTCATCATAACTATCATCAGCCAGTATTTGCCAATTTAAATCATTGGAAGATGAACTATGCTGGGAGTCAGCCATTTTGGGTTTTGAAGGTAGTCCTTACTTTAAACAAGCATTGTAAAACTTCATGAATGGAAGTTTAAAACTTAACAGAATGCTTGTTCCAGGGCCCAATGTACCAATCAAATTTACTTTAACCCTTTACTGCGCATCAGTCTGGAGGTTGGACTGCCTGATTTGCACAGGATTTGTCCATTAATTCAATAATTTGGCATCACTTTTGAGTTTACTTCTTTTACAACAATAATTTTCTTTATAGTGGGAAATTTGTTGTGGACAGTGGATGGATATTGGGTATACTTTATTTTAGCATACAGAGGATGAAATGGTTGGTTGCCATGGCAACCAAATCAGGCCTAGAATGTGTACAAATCATGACAAAATTGTATATTTTTCAGTATTCATTTATATTAAGCTTACTATTTTCTTGCAAAATCAGTCATGTTTTGAATTTTTTTCATTTTTGATTGAGAAAAGTGATATTTTCTAATTATTTGGCTTGGATTGTCCAAGTTCCACCCAATTATAGGCACAACAAGTGTTTTGTTTTGCACAGGATTTATCCATTAATTCAATAATTTGGCATCACTTTTGAGTTTACTTCTTGTGCAATAGTAATTTTCTTTATAGTGGGCAATTTGTTGTGGACATTGGATGGGTATTGGGCATACTTTATTTCAGCATACAGGGGATGAAATGGTTGGTTGCCATGGCAACCAAATCCAGCCTAGAATGTGTACAAATCATGACAAAATTACATATTTTTCAGCATTCATTTATATTAAGCTTACTATTTTCTTGCCAAATCAGTCATGCTTTGAATTTTTTTCATTTTTGATTGAGAAAAGTGAGAATTTCTAATTATTTAGCTTGGATTGTCTAAGTTTCACCAAATATAGGCACAACAGGTGCTTTGTTTTGCACAGGATTTATCCATTAATTCAATAATTTGGCATCAATTTTTAGTTACTTCTTGTGCAATAGTAATTTCCTTTATAGTGGGCAATTTGTTGTGGACATCGGATGGGTATTGGGCATACTTTATTTCAGCATACAGGGGATGAAATGGTTGGTTGCCATGGCAACCAAATCCAGCCTAGAATGTGTAAAAATCAGGACAAAATTACATATTTTTCAGCAATCATTTATATTAAGCTTACTATTTTCTTGCCAAATCAGTCATGCTTTCAATTTTTTTTAGAAAAGCAAGATTTTCTGTTTATTTGGCTTGGATTGTCCAAGTTCCACCAAATATTGGCACAATAGTGAAGTGTTAAGATTGAACACTTAAAGTCAATAAAGTTTTGGATGTATATTCTGTGCTTATATGTTTTTTTTTTAATGTACTCGCATGGTCTTAAACATTTCAAACATACAAACGTATTTTGGTCTCACATTGAATTTGTTGAAATTTATACCAAATAGCTGTGCTACTATGGTAACAATTAAACAATGCAGTGATAATATTAAAATATTAAAGCTGATTTTATACCATATCTCCAAAATATGAATACCTATGTTCAAGTTCAAAAGATGTTGAAAGAAAGTTGAAGAATGACAACCAATTCATAAAAACCATGAAGATAAAAGTAATATAATCAATCTCATGTGTATTTATTCACATATATACATATGCCGGTACTTAGGTGCTTCATTATTTTGATCCAGACACAAGGAATGTACCACGAAGTCCACTGATGATGAAACAAGCTCTTATATCCTAAGATACAGTTATCTGTAGATTGTTTGGAAGCACATGGTTTTAATATTCGTGTGTCAGAGAACATAATCAGAGAATAATAAATCATGTACCTTTTTCACTTTGGGATTTTAAATAAAAACCCAAAACAAGCAGTTGTCAAAAGAAAGAAAGAACTTGACTTGCATCAGTTGCTGAAATAAATATTCCATTTCAAGATCGGATAGTAGATTCAATATACAATGGAAATAATCTCCTTAAAGCTGGCTTAGGCCAAACAAAAAAATGTGTGTTTCCTGTCTTCCGACCATCCCTGTTTCTCACTGCCGACCCTAGCACTTTTTCCCCACCCCCATTCCCAACATTTTTTGTTTTGTTTGTTTTTGTTTTTGTTTTTTTTAATATTAAAAAAATTCAAATTGCCGAAATTGATCTGTGCATCTAATTGAGCCGGTTTTGTCATGAAAGGCGTCATCATGCAGTAAAGGGGTTGGCGTCAAAAGGCGTCATCATGCAGTAAAAGGTTAAGATAAAAGTAGTATAATCAATCTCATGTGTATTTATTCACATATATACATATGCATGTACTTAGGTGCTGCATTATTTTGATCCAGACACAAGGAATATACCACGATGACCACTGATGATGAAGCACATGGTTTTAATATTTGTTTTTCGGAGAACATAATTCGAAAATAATTAATCATATACCTTTTTGACTTTGGGATTTTAAAAAAACCCAAGAAACAAACAGTTGTCAAAAGAAAGCAAGAACTTGACTTGCATCAGCTGCTGAAATAAATATTCCATTTCAATATCGGATAGTAGATTCTCTCTCTCTCTCTCTCTCTCTCTCTCTCTCTCTATATATATATATATATATAATATATGGCATGGGCAATGGAAAGAATCTCCTTTAAGCTGGCTTATTTAAAACTGAATACTTAAGTCATATAAAAATAAAATTATAGGAAATTCATATTTCGGAGGGGTATGCAAGAGGGGCACCTTTTACAAATGTGGCAAATTTTTTGGGCAAAGGTTTAATTTTTTTAACATAACAAAAAGGGCATAAATATTTCTCAACCCAAGAACACACTTTTGGTCACAATATTTAGGATGTTCTTTTAAAAATAAAGAACAAAGAAGCTTCCACTCATAGAAGTATTCTATATTTAATAAAACATAATAATATTTGAAATTATTTGAAGATAGCACAGTTTTAAGTGGGTGTTTTAGTAATCTGGACAATGTGGGATGGATGCTAGAAAGGGCAGAGGGGAGTGCATTATAGGCAAATATGGTAGGAGCATCCTTTTCTTTATATCTTGTTTGAGTACTGAGTGCCAAAGATGTCAGATCTTGAAGGATTATTAAAAAATATAAAATGCTGTATACAAATTTATTTTTACAAATGTCTTCATAAACCATGAAATATTTGCAAAGATCAATGTCTGAATCACACTACTCAGAAATAATGATATTTCATTTCACCATGTCAATTTGTGGATTAAGAAGAAAATTAAGACATCATATCATATGATTAATCTAAAATATTAGATGTTTTGTTTTTTTGGGAATCATTAAACATTTTATTATGAGAAAATAATAAAGAGGATGAATATCATCGTTACTTACACATGGAATAAATATCATTAAATAATTTTCAATCAAAATTAACATTAAAAGGAAGAATATCTTACTTGGAGACAGTCAATGGTAGTGTGAATGTATATCTCTGAAATCATGACAGTCAAAATGTTTGTGGAAAAAAAATGTGTAATATAATAGCCTTATGAAATGCATTCAGTTTGTAACCGTATCACTATTTTTTTAAACTTATAACATTATTGAAAAGAATGACAAAAAAGCACAACATTGGATGTCTTTAGCAAGTATTTAATTAAAATCAAAATATTGTACAAAAGAATTATATTTTACAGTCGACAGGCTTGCATAGGTTAAAAATTATTGAAAATTCTGTGCAGTAAAGCTTGAATGAATAGGACATAATAATGATGCATCTATCTTGAAATAATCACCAACAATAACTTTATAAAATGAAGCCAAATAATGAGTGGATACATTAATTTTTTTGCCTGAAACTATTGCAATGGTTACCTTATTAGTATGTGCCCTGTAACATCTGTGACAGATGGAAAATCATTACTTTAATTTTGTCCCTTTTCACTAAAATTTAGATTCACTGACCAAATTATGTTTTGCCTGCTGCCGAAATGATATCTCTTGATTGCACAGATAAGTTTATTGTCTTTTTCAATTCTCAAGCTTTCCAAAATAGATTGTTTACAATTTCTTGTATGTATTATACTCTGTATTATATATTATATTTTATGTACTGTATTCTGTAACTCTAAACCCAGACACATTTTCTGTTAAGCAAAATCATGAACTGAAACTTAAATGATAATGTGTCGTATATACCTTACTATAGTTTTATACCCCATGTACTAGGATCATTATTGTTGCTGAGCAAGTTATTCAGAGACCAATATGAAATTAATTTATCCCTTCTCTGTATCCCTTATTAATGAAAAAGTATGATGTTAGCTTAGTTTTGTACTTGTGTCAATTTTCTATGCCAAAAAAGGTTGTCGAAGTTTCAAAACTGTAAAACCCACCATCATACTCTCTCATTATCAGTGCAGAAAGCAACTTGAAATGTGCTCATGGGAGCATTAATGAAATTGCTACCTATTAAAAATGAAGGTTCTAGCAGATGTTTGAAAACTCAGAGGAGTGGGATGGGGATGAGGGGGTGGCAATCTAGAACGAAATCAGTATTGATGTGCAGTATTTAGTATATTTAACGATTTTAATGGTTTTCGAAATATAAAGTGCTCGATTCACTCATTGAGGTACTCGCTATCGTGCATCAACTTTCTCATGAAATTCAACAAATTATGAGCTGTAATTAATTTTAAAATGATATGTAACATTAATTAATGATTTAAAAGTATTGAAACACGTTTTTCTAATGGCAAATCCCAAATTTTACCGCGATAAAGATGCGCTATCGATTAGTGGAGTTGACCAGAATTTGTCGTGCCATGTGACTAATGGTTTTTCCGTGTTTCTAAAAATAGACGAATATTCGAGGACTTCATTTGTATATTTTTCGTGCTGATTAGTATTACAATTAGCGAGTAAATGTCTTTTAAATATATTAAATCCATTTTTCTGTGAAATTGGTGATTCTTGGTCATATCTGTTTGGTGACATGATGGATACGACGTTAAGAAGTGAACATGTAACAGTAAATTATTTTTAGCGTATAGCCTCGTTCCAAAGTTTAAAGTTTGCTCTCATATTCCTCTTTTTTGGTGAAACCTTGATAATAATAAACTGGAATAGTTCAAAGAATGGCATATTGCCGTGTATATTATCAAAAATCTTTCAACTCTAATATTCAAAATTTTTAATGATTTCACGTCGCAACTGCGAGATGCAGAGCACATGTTTACAAATGGCGGATACGCTGTTACATACAACTGATGCGTGTAGATTAAACTGTGCAGTTGCTTTAATCCTGCGAATAAACTAATGATTTGCTTCATATTTATTGTCTAGATTCATTCTCTCGGCCATATAAGTGATAGTTTTGGGTACAAAGACTTAATTTTGGTAGTTCTGGGTATCTTAATTGGATTTGTCATGAAAGGCGTCAAAAGGCGTCATCATGCAGTAAAGGGGTTGGCGTCAAAAGGCGTCATCATGTAGTAAAGGGTTAACAACCATTCATGTCAAGCTGAATTACCCAGATGTGTAAACAGTTGCCTACCTGAAAAACAGTATGTTGTGACAAGCGGTATGAGACCTCTTCCGGCAGCACGACTTATGTTGAGACAACCACTTTAACAGTTAAATAAAAACTGTATACTGTGCAGAGAACATTTTTATATGTACGACTTTGAACTAATTTGGAGGAGTTCTTGCACAACACTGCTTTCCAAAAGTGGAAGGTATATGCATGGTCTCAGTACAAGTGCAATGACAAAGACATTTTAGCACTTATATATTAAAATAAGCCAAAAGGTGTCAACATCTTTTTCTGCTAGGTAGGGCTAGGATTTGCAAGGCAGAGGAAGGACTCCTGAAGTATTATGGTCAGGTAATATATCTGAAGAAGCAATTATATTTTGCGTTCATGGCAACAATTAAATCCACAAAATGACTATCCCACAAATAAATAAGGCATTTACAGTCACAAATACTGAACATTCTGATTATGAACTGCACTAAACCATACATCTAAGACTGAATTCTCAATTCCAGTCTTGTCAAATAAGTTATCAAGCAGAGGAAGTCAATGGAAATACTTTAATATCTGGCTCTATACTATTTTCCTGTAAAAGTCAGGAAAAGATCTGATACAAAGTATGAATACAAAACTTACGTTTCTGTTCTTTGGCTTTGGGTGACTGAGATGCCGTAGTCTTGTATGAATGGTAAATTTGATTTGGAGGTCGTGGGTATTGCTGGAAAGAAAAGAACATTATACTTTGTTTATACATCAAATTCTAATAGAATCCTATCACTCATTACCATACCCAACACATTACCATATCTAACACATTACCATACCTAACAGATTACCATACCTAACACATTACTATACCTAACACATTACCATACCTAACACATTGCCATACCTAACACATTACCATACCTAACATATTACTATACCTAACACATTACCATACCTAACACATTACCATACCTAACAGATTACCATACCTCACACATTACCATACCTAACACATTACTATACCTAACACATTACCATACCTAACACATTACCATACCGAACACATTACCATACCGAACACATTACCATACCTGACACATTACCATACCTAACAGATTACCATACCTAACACATTACCATACCTAACAGATTACCATACCTAACAAATTTCCATACCTAACACATTACCATACCTAACACATTACTATACCTAACACATTACTATACCTAACACATTACCATACCTAACAGATTACTATACCTAACACATTACCATACCTAACACATTACCATACCTAACACATTACCATACCTAACACATTACTATACCTAACATTACAATATCTAACATATGAATGTTTTCCATTGATTTATTTTAAATCACATGATGAGATAAAGTTGGATGCTTCTTTCACCTCATGCAAAACCCTGTCCTACTGTCATCAGATAGACATTATTATATCATCTTGAGTAAGAACTTACTCATGGCCTCTGATGTGACATCCATACTGTCACCAGGTAGACAATACTATCATCACATCAGGTGATATCCCACTCAAGACCTCTAATGTGACATCCAATACTGTCACCAGGTAGACAATACTATCATCACATCAAGTGCTATCCCACTCATGGCCTCTAATATGACATCCCTATTGTCATCAGGCAGACAATACTATCATCACATTAGTGCTATCCCACTTATGGCCTCTGATGTGACATACATACTGTCACCAGGCAGACAATACTATCATCACATCAAGTGCTATCCCACTTATGGCCTCTGATGTGACATCCCTATTGTCATCAGGCAGACAATACTATCATCACATTAGGTGTTATTCCACTCATGGCCTCTGATGTAAGCTATATTGTAACCAAGAAGACAACACTATTATCACATCTAGTGTTATTCCACTCAGGACCTTTAATGTGACATTGTAATTGTCACCAGGAAGACAATACTATCATCATATCAGGTGCTATCCCGCTCATGTCCTCTGATGTAACCAATATTGTCACCAGGAAGACAATACTATTATCGCATCAGGTGGTATCCCACTCATGTCCTCTGATGTAACCAATATTGTCACCAGGAAGACAATACTATTATCACATCAGGTGCTATCCACTCTTGACCTCTAATGTGACATCCATATTTTCACCAGGTAGACAATACTATCATCACATCAGGTGCTATCCCACTCATGACCTTCCCTATTGTCAATAGGTAACCAATATCACTCACTAATGGTCTGTAATGTGACATATCTTTTGTCACCAGGTAGACAATACCATCATCACCCCAATAGTCACAAATTCGCCATACCTACTGTCACCCTGTAAACCCTGTTATCTTCCCGGATGGTAATTAATTTGCAATAACAAGCACCTAAATTATTGAAATGACTAAGGCAGTCACTGAATAATGTAGGCTTGGTATCAGAAATTGCTGACTATCTTAGAAGGTGAACATCTTGAAATCAACATTCCTTGTTTGGTTGTCTCCCATTAGTCCTATTTTGAATAACCCTTCCTGGGGTGACAATTCTGGATGGCAATAAATGTATGATACTTGCATATCATTTTGCTATGGTGCAATGAGTGTGGGTGGGGCTTATAACAAATACAATGAATATGGGAGGTCTTAGAACAAATACTGCAAAGCGTTCTATATCTACCATTGTCATCATCAGAAGAGTGATACTTAAGACTTGCAAACCCATCAGCATGCTTAGGGAACCTAGCATCAATATTTAAAATGTAGGCTACCAATCCAGAATGGATAACATGTTGGTTAAAAGGAGCAAACTGCTGTAAGTATACTGCATCATCCTATGAGCCTATGCATACATGTGCACAGTCAGTAAAAGTTAAGATCTAATGAGAAGAAATGGTGTACTTACTCCTCTTGAATCTTCAATACCTTTAATAATGTTAGTCCAAACAAACACCATAAACATTAGTTTTCTTCAAGTATTGTCTACAAATTTCACCTCTTCATTTTTGCAGCCATTTTTCACCTAATTAGTCTAATCAACTTGTTTCTTTTCATGTGCATCCTTTTAATCGAGAAACAAGGTGCTTACTCATAAATAATACTACCTTCACCAAAAGGAGCACATACAATATACAGACTGGTATAGAGGTAAACATCCGAGTCATTCAAGCCTGAAAATTGGGTCACAGTGACCTACCTTTAGTATGGCTGATTTACTCCCCTTAAGATGCATCCACATATCAATTTTCACAAGTACAACAAACAAATAGCTAAAAAAACAACAAGTCACTCAAGCCTGAAAATTCGGTCACAGTGACCTACCTTTAGTATGGCTGATTTACTCCCCTTAAGATGCATCCACATATCAATTTTCACAAGTACAACAAACAAATAGCTAAAAAAACAACAAGTCACTCAAGCCTGAAAATTAGGTCACAGTGACCTAGTTTTTGGTATGGTTGAGTTACCCTCCTTGAGATGCATCCACTTTCCAAGCATCATGAGTGTAAATGAAATAGGGTCCAAGACATTGAGGATTTAACAAATGGATAGCTGAAAACTCAAGACACTCAAGCACAAAAATTTGGTCACAATGACATTGTTTTTATAAGGCAGGATAACACACCTTGATATGCATCCACATTGCAATTTTCATGAGTGTAGGTGAAGTAGTGTCTAAGATAATGAAGATGTAATGAACAGATAGCTAAAAATAAACAAGAGGCCAAAGTGGACCAGATATTGCTCAACTTTCTTACATAACTTAACAGTTGATCATTTCAATAAGCAGGCTCATGTATTATTATCAGAACACAACCTGTGTAAACTATCTCCCAAACTTGATATCATGTCGATTTTACCTATTTTACTATAGCAGGGTTTAGGATTTTTGTGAACTAACTCACAGGATCACCATAGTAAAATTTTTACTGATTCTGCCTAAATTTCACTGATCCTGCTAAATCAAGCAGAAGCCTGTTCAGTTTCTAATTCAATATTTATTACTCATTAACATCAACTCAAAACAATAACAACTGTATTTCACAAACAAGACTCTTTAAAAGTTCGAAGTTCATATTCATTTTCTGTATCCGATTCATCATAAGATCTAGGTCAATTTTGCCTAGTCTCCGGCCTTCTGTTTCTTGGTCCAGCAGCTTGTCAAAGCTTGAGGGCATCTCTTGGGTTATAATCCTTGATGTCTGGTGAGATAAGGAGCACCATCATTTATGTGATTCCTGGGATGATTTATGAATGTTTTTACAAACATCAACAAATAAAGTACCCCATGTACTTTTGTATTTTTCCTAATAATCAGTGCAGAAAGTGCACAACATCAGAGTCTTTCCAGGGTCATACTTCTGCTATTCATGTTTTTTTCCTAGCATTTCTCGTACTTTCTTACTCTCTTCTCTTCATCATATTTATGATCGCGCTCTCTCTCTCTCATCATCATCTAATCTCTGACATTTCAGTGGCAGCTGTGCACCTTACAAAAACTTCCACATCTTTCCAATTGTCACTACAGAACACACTGAATGTTGTCAACAATGATATAAATATTAGAACATGTTATTCTGTATAATTCTGGATTATTCGTTGAGTCGGTCAACCTTTTCTGATTGGCCAATACTAATCTGATACCCTACATTTTCGTTATCATCTGTACTGAGATCAGACTAGTTCCACATGCACAAAGACTGTTTTGACAATAATCACCCAAATTTACTTGCTACATGTCCATTTCTGCCACTAGCATTTATTGTACCTCCTGAAGCACAGGATGTGGATCAGTATTCAATTAACACAATAAACAGATCAATTAACCATGGAAGGGAATGGCATCCCACGTTTTATTTCATACTCTTAACTCAAGACCACTTGTTAACTGTTATGATAGCAACTGGCAGAAATGTTCACTGCCCCAACAGATTAGTGATGGCTGGGTTTCAGTGAACTGTCAGCAAAATCACTGACCTCAGTTTAGCAGATTATTATTAATTTCTAGCCATGCTATAGTCTGATAAAAATTCTGTGTATGCTTAAACATGTGATTCTCAATAATCAGTATCATGTTACTTCCCTTGCTTTAATTTTTATTTCACAGAGAGAGAGAGAGAGAGAGAGAGAGAGAGAGAGAGAGAGAGAGAGAGAAAAAAAAACAGGTATGTCAACAACAACAAAAAATGATTGTATAGAGTATGAATTGAGAACTATTTCTAACTGCATTGAATTTCATTAAGATGTGCAGATATTGCTCAAAATAAAACTCACTGGACATCTTCATGATACAAGTCTATTTACTAAGTTTCAAGTGTTGACAAGCTCTGCCAATCAGATACAATATCACCTCATCAATATGTGATGATCTTGCTCATAACTGTACATATCTAATATCTTAATGATTTAAGTCTTTTTACCAAGTTTACTCAAAATATTGGATCAGAAATACAGTCCTCTAGACTGGTAACAAATTCAACCAAGCAGATACAAGATCACCTCATTAATATTTGTGCATCTCACTCATTATTGAAATCATCTAAGATCCTGATGATATAAGCCTATATTCCAAGTTTGATCAAAATCAGATCAGAAGTATGGCTTGCAGAATGGCAACAATTTCATACAATCTGTTGCAAAATCACCTCATTTATATGTGTGGATCTCACTAATTATCAAAATCAGATATAAGCCCATGTGCCAAGTCTGATAAAGATCAGATCAGAAATATTGCTTCCATAATAGTAACAAGTTTAGCCAATCTGATGCAAGATTACCTTATTACTATGTGTGTATCTTGCTCATTATCGAACTTGTCTGAGATTTTGATAATATAAGCATATATTCCAAGTCTGATCAAAACTAATCAGACATATGAACTCCAAAGTAGCAACAAGCTCAGCCAATCAGATGCAAGATCACTTCAATAATATGTGTGGAACATACATTAATGTATGTAGAAGATCACCTCAGTAATATGTGTGGATCTTGCTCATTATCTAACTCATCAGAGATCCTGATGATATAAGCATATATATTTATCAAAATCAGATCAGAAATATGGTGTCTTGAGTGGTATCAAGCTCAGTCAATCAGATGGCAGAAAACCTCACTAATATGCATAGCTCTGGCTGATATTCAAACTCATCCAAACACTGATGATATAAACCTACATTCCAAGTTTGATCAAAATTGGCTCAAAAACATGGCCTCTAGAGTGGTAACAAGCAGATGTAGATGGATGGATGATAGATGATGGACACAGGGCCATACCATAAGCTCACTTGACCTTATTGCAAGGTGAGCTAAAAATCAATAAAACATGAATATATGGTCACATTGACCTAGTGATGGTATGATTGAATTACTCAAGTTATGGTGCATCCACATACCAATTTTCATGTGTAGCTAAAATATTGTCCAAGATATTCAGGGTGTAAAGAACGGATTGATGAAAATCTGAAAGACACTCAAGTGTGTGCATTATATTACATTGACTCATATTTGTTCTGGTTGAGTTACTTTCTTTCAGATGCAATCATATGTCAATTTTCATATGTAGCTGAAATATAGGCTCCAAGATATTGAGGGTGTAACAAAAGGATAGCTAAAAATACAAAAGTCACTCAAGATATTGCAGGCGTGACCAACAAACATTTAATGTGACTGGGTAAGTTTTCTCGGAGAAACATAATTTACAAAAAAAATCAGCTTTCTCCTTTGAATACATTCCCTGATCACATTAACATTAGAAGAATAGGAGGAGAAAAATGCTGAGCATCCTATCTCTACCACAATCACCCTTTGAGGGAAGAATGGCTGTATTCCCTATATGAATGACAACCTACTCTCCTAACATGACAGCAGTACAAATGGCAGTCAAGTAGCCTGAGACGATCATACACGGATAAGAACATAACAAATTCTTCTGACTGGTAAAAATACCAGGTGAATCCAGTGAAAGTACTAAACCCATACTCATAACAAGGTTGTGCTGACATCAATTCTTGTCTCTGCAAAGCTAGATCATGGAGATAAAAACTAGAGCAAGTTGACTGTGCATGCCAGCAAACAGCTTCTATTATGTCTTGGATCGAAACATTACATTAGAACTCAAGGCTTGCAGAGACTTCAGTGTGTGACAAGCGCATTACCCACTTCAGCATTGATGCTAGGGCTTGAGGAGTTATATCCTCTTCCCTTCAGTGAAAGAAAGAGACATTGTCAAGCCTTACAACTTTTCTCTCTGTGTACTTCATGTAATGATTGAGATCATGGACAGGGTCTTGTATCATTGCTTCTCTTGACATATCGATCAAAGAGAAAGAGTGTATGACCATTCTTTGATTGCCCACTGACAGCAACCTATTCTTAGATACAAAACCTGGTTGCATCATTAGGACCATGGAACCATCCAATTTGAACTGGAGATAGGTCAGGTCCTTTGAAAAGGCATGCAACTCACTCACTCTGCTTGCTGAAGTTAAAGCTATCAGAAAGCATGTTTTGTATGATAGCAGCTTCAGCAAGATTCTGCCTAAAGCCTTGAACTAATCTGAGCTGAGCCACATCAAAGCCCACAAAAGGTTCAATTTAGGAAACAGGGTGAGAAATTTTGGCCTGTTAAAGTCAAAACTAGCTAGCAGGTCTGATCGATCTTTATCATGACCTCTGTATGATGCGTGAAAGTGTCAGCTATCATGAAGGTGATTCTGGTTTCGTCATTAGCGGTAGTCTTTGATACTGGCTGCGTCATGAGCGGTAGCCTTTGATAGTAATCGGACTTGACTCATTTTCCTTAAAAATCCAGAGAAAAACGTCAGCTAACTGCAGGATTGAGGCACTCAAAGAGATGATAGTGTTGACCATGCACCAGTTCCTGAAAATGCACCCTCATAACCCTTCAAAGTGGAGGGCTTTCTAGCTTGTGACATTCTCTCCACAATTGAAGCTGAAATTCCTTTCTTAACAAGGCTCTCCTGACAAGAGCCAGTCATGAAGAAACCGGTCCTGGTTAGGATTAAAATGCCTGAGACCATGGCTGTTTGAGCAGGTTTGGCCTTGAAGGGATTTTCCTGGAAACATCTATATTGCTAGGTCAAGCAGATTGTTTACCCAGGACCTGACAGGGGCTATCAGAATTACTTGGCAGTTTTGACCCCTCAATTTTGGTATTATTTTCAATACCAAAACTGTGGGGGCAGGCATGTCCCAAAACCCTTTCAAACTGACTGATAATCCAACCATGGCCTCTGTGTCCAAAGGTGGGCAGTTTGTGTTTCCAAAAATCCAACAAAAAACTGACTGGTGAATAGACCATTTGGTTTGAAGGTCTGGTGCCTATGTGACAGTGAGTTAGCCAGGACATTGATCCTGTTGGGCCTGTGTCTGATCTGGATGGTTATCTTGAGCAGGGAGGACCAGCACAGAAACTTCCAAACCAGAATGCACATGTCTGTTGATTTTGTCCACCTACCCCACCCCCAGTTGAGGAAGTAGGTCATTGTTCACCCGAATTGTCCAGCATGATAAGGACTACATTCCCATTGAGTTGGTCCTCTCCAGAAATGAAAAACAATGACTATAGCCTTCATTTCCTGAAGGTTGATGTGATGATGTAATTCCTCTGGACATCACTTGCCACTTACTGTGGTGAAGCATGGCAACAGATGGGCTCGCCAACCAATTGAACTGGCATCCATATATACTGTAACTTCCAGTTGGCTCTTTTCCAGGGGGATTCATGCTGTGCACCAACGTCTGTTGTACCAATGATGCAGAAATAGTATTACTTCAGTCATGAACATAACTCACTGATCAAGACTGCCTGAAATGGGATGCCACTGGGACAGCAGTGCCATCTGCAAATGGCACATGAAAAGGTGGACATGAAGAATCAAATGCGCTAACGTATTGAGCAAAATGAGGAGTTGCAAAAACTCTCACTAAAATCCACTCCCTGTTTGGAAGTCAACTCCATGAGTTTGATAATCCATGAAGATGTTGCCACAACGTTAAGCACAAGCTTAGAGGTGGCACAGAATACATTCTTACCCACCTTGTAAAACAGCAAGATGTCATTTACACAGCCACAATGTTTTAATCTGTTGTCACAAGCTCAGTGGTAAATGTCTCCAAATGTGTTTAATATCAGCAAAAACATCACTGGTAGCTAGCTTTAAGAAAACAAAGCTGAAGAATTGTGTGCATCACAGATCTTATCCAACAAATGGTCTTATATTTCATTTATCTTTCCCGACTGTGGCAGTAGATGGAAGGAGGGATGTTCATCCTCATCTTCCAAGTCTACTGAAGCCTTCACCTTATAAGCTTAGCTTGCAGTTCAAAGTGGAGAGCATTCGGAAGTTGGCAACACATGAAATATTCCTCGACAGCCGCTTTAAAGCTGAGGTCAGTCCGCTTTTCCATTGTGGGAACTGAGTATGCTAAGTCGTCAAGATTATCACCACAATTGATGTGGGTGTTGACCTCATCAGGCACTACATCCATGTCCATGTAGAACATTCCCAGCAACATGGATGAGGTATTGCCATCGTTTCTAAGAGTCTCATGGTATCTCTCCAATGGATAAGTCATGAACAAGTGATTTGCTGGTTAAATTGGTGGCTGGGTAAATGCCAGTATGGACAGTTGAATGTGCTGGACAGCTGGCTGGACAGTAGGCTCAGTTGCCAGTTGGATGGTTGGCTCTGGAGCCACCCATGCAATGTGCAGCGAAACAGATGGATTGGCTTAAGTGATCCTGGTATGGCTCCACATTCCATGGAACTGTTGACTGTTATGCAGCATGGCTCACCACTGGTCAACAGATATGGTCTGCTGGACAAATGGCTCAGAAGTGCCTGGATGGAATGTGCGGTAGAACAGACTGACTCAATGGATCCCCATATAACTCCGCATACCATGCTGGTGTGACAGACCTTGGTCCACAGGCAACAGGTATGGTCGACCAGATGGCTGGACTGGTTGGTCAGCAGCCAGATTGGTGGTGTATGGCACAGATGGATGGCAATATGAATCATCAAAATCCAACAAATACCCCATGCACCAGGACTTACAGGCCTGAAGGTTATGCTCAGACATGTGGGGGAACTTACACCCAATGGGCTGCCAGAATAAGGGAGGACACTCTCCCTTTAACTTGAAGTCACTATTGGAGGTTATGTCACTTCTGTGGACTGAGATTTCATCAATCTCTTGAAGCTTTCTTTGTAAAACCGTATACTAAATCCCTTCTGACCACTTTGCATATACATTGCAGTTAGAAGTTGATGAACACTTTGTGCAATTGAGAGACATAGCATGTGTGTCCTTGTCATTGTTTAACGTGAAATGACAAGAATGACAAAAATATTGGAAATAACAACTGAAAGTGTTCACATGTTACAGTAACAACAATGAAAGAACATTTTGTGCAAGAGAGACATATATCATGAATGTCCTCATCAACTATGGCACATAACATCATCAATGTTAATCTGAAATGACAAGAATGATAAAAGTATTGGAAAAATAGCAACCCAAAAGTGTTCAAAGATAACAAACCACTCGTGTTACTTAAACAAGTGAAAAATACATGCAGTGTCCATGAATAAACATCCAACAATGAGCATCAGTGATGCCAGGTTGGAGCCCAAAATTTGAATAAATGCAGTAAACAGCTGCGAAAAATTCACAAAAATCTCTATAAAAAAATAAAAATGAATGGTTGTAACATGTAGCAATAACATTATTTACACAATACTATGCTGACTTTCTGGATGGATGGGTTGAAATCACGAAGATAGTCAATGATTTCAGGAGGCCTTGCAGTACTATGTTGATAGTACATAGCAAAAGCTTAACTGCTAAACATCCAGTTAATGGGTAGCCACATTATGGTGGTAAGGGGAGGTAATGGGTAAGAGTTACTTCCCTTTGCCTGCCTGTTATATAGACAAAAAGACCCATTTTTTTTCTCGTTTGGTAGAATTGGATTCAAGTGGTTGTGGAGTTTATTTTCCTAACGATAATGTGATTGGGGAATGTATTCAAAGGAGAAAACAGAGTCCAAACAAAAAGCTAAAACTAAAAAAGATCACTTAAGTGTGCAAATTAGGTCACACTGACATAGATTTGGTACAGTTGAGTTACTTCCTGAGATGCAACAACATACGAGTTTTCATAAATACAGGTGAAATAAGGTCCAGGATATTGATGCCATAACAAGCAAACCAATGAACAAACAAACAAATCAATAAACAAATGAACACATGCATAGAGAAAACACTATAACGTCATTGGTGATGTGATAGCTATAATCTGTGTACCAAACTGTCATATGGGTACTGAAGTACTTTTCTCCCTATTTGTGTCCACCTAAAAAGTTCCTATTTAAAAAAATTTTGAATTTGCTAATATAATTCAGAATGTTAAATTTTCACTAAATATCTATAATAATTCCACCAAATTTGGACTGATTGGTATGTCTGTACCTATATTTTAAAATATACTAATGAAGGCAAGGTAAAAAATCTAGAGTGAATATTTATGATTGGAATGGTGTTGTACTTACATTTGGGTCCCGCATAAAGCGTGCCATGTCAATGAAGTAGTGAATATCAGGGACAGGGGGATACCTCATCAGCGTGTTCATGCATGACGGGTAATCACTGTACAGCACTGGAGTGAAATAAGAAAACTGAATTATTCTTCTCAACTACAAAGTACATTTCTTAGTTTTATAACATCTTAGTATCATATCATATTCTAACTAGATTTATGTTTGTAAAACACGTCACCAATGCAGACTTAAAAACTGTAAGAAAAAAATGTCAGAAAAGCCATTAAAGCTTGAAAATATTATTTTAATGGAACAAAATATGATCAGGTATATGCTCACTTATGTCAGGTCCAACTGCAAACAACACAGACCCTAATCTGCCAGTGCATTATGCACCACCAGATCTGGGTCTATATTATTTGTTCTACTGATTACACAAACAAACTGCATAACCCAGATCTGCTAGCACATGATACAATGGCAGATCTGGGTCTAAGCAGTTTACAATTGGATTTGACTTTTAAGTGAGTATATGTGGTAAATATACATGTAAACATGCAAACCAAATTTTGATTGTGTATATCAAACAGTTTCTGTGTAATCTAACTAATGAAGTCTCACAAAAAGTATAACCCAAAAGATAAAAAAAGTTTTTTAAAATAGAAACTTTGAACACCTTATTCATATAAAAAAAAATGCAGTGATAAGACATTTTTTCTTCAAGAATACAACTCATCTTGTCAAATTATTAAATCAAATTCTTAATTATTTTGGCACTAAAACTGTGTAGTACTTCAAGAAATAAGTGAAATTATTGTGAAATTTGGAAGCCATGCCACAATCGTGTTAATCTGTGTTATAATGAAGCGTGTTACAAACAGTGTTTCAATGTATGCATAAAAAGATGCTTACAAACTTGAATATGCTGTAGCAGCTTATGTCAAGTGGTTTCTGTGAAATCAGTATAACAAGCTTTCCATGATGGATTCAGGAAAGATGGACTGGACATACATATGAATGTATATGGACTGGACATACATATGAATGTATATGGACTGGACATACATATGAATGTATATGGACTGGATATAAAACAACATCACATAGTAATGTCAATTAGTAATTTGATAAATAGAAACCAAAGCTCCTCTTCATGTGTGCAAAAAAAGGAATATTTTTAATTACAATTATGCGACCCAACAAATTTAATATTTTAAAATTCTTTTTCTCAAATACTAGTAGCAGTGGCACAATAGCCACACGGCTCTTTTGGGAGCTTTATCTAGCAAAACAGAGTCTTTAAAATGTATGTAGCGGCAAACGTACATATGCCATTATTAGCATACTGACATATAGATACAAAGATTAGGATTCTGTGGAAATTGTATTATTTCTCAATAACAAATAGTGGTATGATATATGTACAATCACTTTTTAAAAACCTAAAACACAAAAAGCAAATTCTGTAGTAAATTATGTTTCTCAGATAATACTTACCTGATCACATTAACATTAGAAATAAGCTCCACCATCTCTCAAATCCAGCAATTGCAGAAAGACAACAATTTTCATCTTTCCTGTCTATATACCATATAAATAATGGGAGGAAACTCTTCCCAACCCTTTCCCTTACCTTCCCCTTACCACCACTAGGTGGCTATGGCTGTTGTCTTAGTTTTTGCTCGAGTGATACCTCATTGAGGATGCTCGTGTTTGCTGGGAGGTGTAGGAGGGTTTAATAGTAATGTAATTGGGTAAGTATTCTCAGGCAAACATAATTTATTAAAACCTCTGCCTTCTCCCTTGAATACATTCCTCAATCACATAACATTAAGAGAATAGGTAATAGGAGACAATGCTTTCTTTCCTGAATGAGGGTAAACCCTACTCCTAATATGAAACCAGCACAAATGACAGTCATGTAAGCTGTGAAAAAAGTATCCAGATATGAGAAAAGGAACCAAATGAATTTTTCTTACCGAGTAAAATCATCAGGCGAATCCAGCAAAAGTGCTGTTCTTCACTCGTGTCAAGGCTGTGCTGATTTCAAACTTGTCTGGTGATGGTCTGGGCTGCAGCCACTGGACCTACCAGATTTAATTCTTGTCTCTGCAAAGCTAGATCATGCAGATAAAGTCTGAGAAGGTTGACTGTGTGTGCCAGATAATGGCATATATTATGTCTCAGGTTGACTGTGTGTGCCAGAAAATGGCATATATTATGTCTCAGGTTGACTGTGTGTGCCAGATAATGGCATATATTATGTCTCAGGTTGACTGTGTGTGCCAGATAATGGCATATATTATGTCTCAGGTTGACTGTGTGTGGCAGAAAATGGCATATATTATGTCTCAGGTTGACTGTGTGTGCCAGATAATGGCATATATTATGTCTCAGATTGCCATGTACTATTTGAAAGTGTGACTTTCAGAGATTGCTCTGATCTCATGAGCTGAGATTTTCATGAAGCATACTTTATCTTTTGATATCTCAGAATACATCAAGCATATTATCCACTTTAGCCACAATGCCAGGGCTTGAGTGGTTATATCCACTTCCCCAAGCTTGACCAGAAAAAAGAGGTGTTGCTGAGTCAAAAGGCACTTTTCCGTGTGTTTCACTTTGTGTCTGAACTCACAGACTGGGGCCTGCACCACCACCTCCCTAGACTCATCAATGGAGGAGAGCTGATGGGTGACCATTCTCTGATTGCCCGTTGATGACAGCCTGTTCTTTGGTATGAAGCTTGGTTGTGTCATCAGAACCATGGAACCATCCTATCTGAACTGGAGATAAATTGGGTCCACTGAATGGGCATGCAACTTGCTCACCCTGCATGCCAAAGTTGGGGCTATCAAGAAACACATTTTGTATGATAGCAGCTTCAAAAAGGTGCTGGTAAAGGGCTCGTACTGATCTGAACTGAGCCATATCAGCACCCATGACAAATTCCACTTAGGAAACAGGGTGAGCGATTTTGTGATTCTAAAGTCAAAATTGGCTAATAGATCTGATAAATGCTTATCGTGACCTGTATCCGCTCTACCATGATGCCTGAATGTGTCTGACATTTTGGAGCAGTAGCCTTTGATCATATTGGGGGGGGGGGGGGGTAACTTTCTATCCTCAAAAAGCCAGAGAAAAAAGTTAGCCAATTGTGGATCTGAGGCACTCAATGGGACAACACTGTTGGTGTTGCACCAGCCCCTGAAACCGGCCACATCCACTCATGTACATTCAAAGTGGAGGACCTTCCAGCTCTTGAGATTCTCTCCCTGAAAGAAGGTTTAAATTCTTTTCTGTGCAAGGCTCTCCTGACATGAATTAGGCATGAAGGAGTAGCCTGTCCAGGCATGGATGAAACACTTGCAAATGTGGCTGTTTGAGTAAGTTAGGTTGTCTGGGGAATTTTCCTGGGAACGTCTATCACTAGATCGAGCAGATCATTCACCCAGAACTTGTCCCACCTGAGAGGAACTATCAGAATCACTCTGCATCTGTGACCCCTTATTTTTAAAATTATTTTCGGAATCAAGACCATCTGGTGTGGTGGGGGTAGGTATAGCCCCAAAACCCCTCCCAAATGACTGAGAGTGCATCCATGCCCCATGCCTCTAGGTCCAGGACTGGCAAGATGAATGTGGGCAGTTTGTTTTTCCACCTCGTCACAAACAGATCTAACACTGGGTGGCCCCAAAGTGCACAAATCTGCTGAAAGATTGATGGGTGGACAGACCACTCTGTGTAAATGGTCTGGCCCCTTCTTGACAATGAATCGGCCAGGACATTGAACCTGTCCAGGATATGTTTGATCTGGGCCATAATATTCATCTGTACACACCAGTGGAGAAAACTCCAAACCCGAATGCACAGATCTGGTTATTTTGTCCCCCCCCATTTAAGGTGACAGGCCACCACCATAGAACTGTCATAATGAATACTATCTTTCCATATAATTGGTCCTTGCAGAGATGAAAGGCATTTATTATGGCCTTAATTTCTATAATGTTCTTGTCTAGAGGTAACTCTTCTGGCCCCCATTTGTCACTTACAGTGGTGAAGCTGGCAACAGATGGGCTCCCCATCCATATGAGTTGGTGTCCATGCAGATCACATGTTCCAGTTGTTATTTTCAGAGGAATTTCTGCTGGGATCCATTGTTGCATCACTGATGCAGGAAAGACCCTACTTCATTTGAGATCACAATTTGTTGATTGAGTCGACCAGAAAAGGGCCATCTGCAAAGGGCACAAGAAAAGGCTGCAGAGGAAAATAAAATCTGTCACTACATTGAGCAGACAGAAGAGTTCCAAAAACTCTCTTGCCAAAGTCCACTCCCTGTCAGAAATGGACTCCATGAGCTCAATAATCCATGCCACGCACAACTGAGGGACGCAAACAAAGTTGAAGTTTGTAAAAAATTCCATCCCCAGATGTAGTGAGGTCTGACTTGTCCCAACTGACCAGAAACCCTAACTGACTCAAAAGGGAAAAAGATCATTTCTACCTTGACTAAAGATAAAGTTACCATGTGTTTTGGGAGGATGTCATTTGAGATACACTGCCGCTGATGAGGTTGACCACAAGAGAGAGACAACACAACTGATGATCTTGCATGAAGCCCAAGGGCAGATACTGAGACCAAACAGTGATGCATGAAATTGATAAATGGTTTCTTGGAAACTAAACCGTAGGAATTTGCACGAGGATGTGTGTATAGGGGCATGAAAGTATGCCTCAGTTAAGTCTAAACTTACCACAAACTCATTCCTTTTGACTGAAAGCCTGGCTGATATTACAATCTCCATTTTGTACCTTTGTGCAGCTATGTACTGGTTAAGGTTTAGACTGGTCTGAGATTCCCACTGGCCTTGGGTACTAGAAACAGCCTGGAGTAAACACCCAGAGAGTTCAACTTGCTAACAATCTGGACCGCCTGCTTATTGAATAATGACAAGATATCCTTTTGTAAAATTCCCGCTATCTCCATGTCAGACAGCATGTTCATCATGGAAGGGGAAGTTGAAAGGGAAGGAGATTGGATAATGAAATCTGAAGCCCCTCCAAAACAACCTGGATTGCCCATTCATTCTTGGGAAATAATTCGATCCATGAGGTTTAAATATGAAGAAGTCTGGTGCCCACCAATAGGCTCTCTGCAGGCGGTTGGGTTGGCAAGTCTATGTCAGCTGTTACGAGGCTTCAGGAAGGAGAACCTCATTTCCTTTCCCCTTTATTAAACTGCCTCCTGAATTGAGAGGCCTGCTGCCACCTGAAGTTGGATTGAAGTCGAAATTGTTGCCTTTGAGTCATATTTAGTTCTAAATCTTTTGCCAGTGATTGTCTCTTCACTGTGACTGAGACTGAGACTGGACCGGCATACAAATTTGGTGCAGGCAGCAAGGCAAGTTGAAGAGGCAGTTCTTGTGTACTTTCTCAATATTTCTGCCAAAGAGCAATGGTGTGCCAAAAGGTGCTGACCAAAGAGCTAATACATGTGGCTTAAGGGCAGATGAGTGCAGGCAGGCATTGAGTTGCACGAGATTCAGGTTAGCTGAAGCCATCAGAAATTGTGTGGTGCATGGCCCTGTTAATCACCTTGGCAGTGCAGGCCATGGATTCCCATGCAAGACTGCTACCTGCTTTTTGGGCCAGTCAAAAAATTGTTAGCCAAATCTAACATAGAGGAAGTAGCAATCATCTTTCGCACCAACTTGGCAGTGGTGTGCAAGACATTTATGTCCACCTTATAGGATGGCCTGGTTGTTGGATGGATAGCCGGCTTGGTAACTGCCTGGTTGGTCTGTGCGACAGAATGGATTGGCAAACTGGATCCCCATATAGCTCTGCATACCAAGGTGTGACCGGCTAATATATAGCATGGGTTGTCACGGATTCCTAGTAACTGATTATGGAATATGGCCACCCAGATGGCTGGACTGGCTGGTTGGCAGCTGGAATGGCATGAGAGGTCTGAACTGATGTCAAAACTGATAAATCATGTCCGAAAAATACCCAATGCACCGGGTCTTACAGGCCCTAAGGCCAAACTCAGAAATGTGGAGGGATTTACACCCACTGAGTAGCCAAGAAAAGGACAGAAGTCTCCCATAAACTCCAAACCATCACTGGAGAAATAAAAGGGACAGTGGGGAACAAATTCACCCAAGTCCTGCAACTGTGTCACCTCTTGGACTAGTTGCTGCATCCGTGACTCTGACAATGCCAGTGATGACTGTGTGCAACTCTGCAACTCCTTGTTCTTCCATCTAAATTTTGATGGCAGGAGAGAACCATCAAAGTGTCTCCCATTACACTAGTCAGTCAGTAATGAAATCTTCAGATGCAAGCTTAGTACATTACAATCCATTTCTCTAGATTTGCTACATCTCTCTTTGGTCTCAAATCTTCATCACAGAACTGAGGACCATATGGTTTCTGACCATGATGCACAAACACTTCATGTAGAGTTTGATGAACACATGGTACATGTGTGCCCTCAGTTGCCTTAAGTTGCACTTTGTTGACTTAGTCTATCAATTTTCTGAAAGACAAGAATGACAAAAAAATGTTGGAAAATAACAAACCCAAAGTGTTCACCTACACAAATAATCAACGCTTGTTACTTAATAAGTGAAGAAATACTAGTAGAGTATGCGAAAACAACCAACAATGGGCACCAACAATACTGTGTTGGAGTACAAGGTCAGAAGAAGAAAAAAAACGAAGTCCACAACTGCAAGAAATTCACATAAATATCAACAACTTTCACAAAATAATGATTGCAACATGTAGTAAATACCTTTACATGCAATACTACACTGACATTGTCAATAATCCACAAGATATAACTTAGATTTTTTGAGAATTACTGGATACAATGTATGTCATATCCAATGAAAGCTAAAACCAAGTAAACAATAGCCATGTTGCAGTGGTAAGGGGAGGTAAATGGAAGGGTTGGGAAGAGTTTCCATATAGATGGGAAAGTAGAACATTTTCATCTTTCTGCAGTTGCTGGATTTGAGAGGTAGTGGAGCTTATTCCTAACGTTATTGTGCTCAGAGAATGTATTCAAAGGAAAATAAACATTGGACAACAATCTCACCATTCCTATGTCTCCCCATCTGCTTATGCATACAAGACAAAAATACATAAATTTATAATCTCATTTGCAATGATGTTACCGCACCTTAGCAATACACAACCACAAAATGCCTGTAACTTTGACTTCTGACCATTTAACCACTTCATTCCTCTGTTAAACTACCATATTTAATGTGTGCATTGGGACACCCTAAAAGTTAAAACATGCTAAATTGTGTTTAAAAAAAAAAATTCAAGCACTGCAAGTTTTGGGACATTTCAGGTCAATATATTATTTTCATAATGAAGGTTTGTGACACTAGAATTGTGAGCTTCTTTCATGGGCTTAGTTTGTGTGTTCAACTAGCATGAATAGCTAATTATCCTTATTATAACTCCTAACCTCCAATCAGGTTAACTGAACAATGCAAAATGTTTGATAAAAAGGTCTACTTACTGGTCCCTGGGTTTCCCACTGACATATCTGCCAGTCTTCTGGAGAGTTTTTTTTGGGGGGTGGGTGGGTGGGGGTTAAACTCAAAATTGTGTTTTGTCATCCTAAGGGAGGTCAGTGCATTTGGCCCAAAGTTGTACAATTGTGAACAAGTTATCTACTTAAATAATTCTATAGAAAATGACTGGAAATTCAAATTAGGAAAATAAATATATTTTCTTTGAAGCATTTAATACACTTCCAAACAGACAATATTTTGTAGACTTAGCACTGTCATATATATCAACACAGACATATGTGCACACACTCACATAATCACAAGCACACAGACGTTAAATAAAAGAATACACGAAGTTTCCATCTTTAAAATCCATTGGACTGTGGAATACGGTATTAACTTGCAGTCTGCTGACTTTGTTGCTCACAACAGTTCACTGGAGGGTTTGAAGGTGGGGCATTACTATACATCTTAACACTTATAGAGGTTGACCATTGAATTTCAGTGGGTTGTTGGGGGTTGAGGGCCCCTGGGATTTGTTTCAAAAAATTTTTTAGACTCCCTGATATCTTGAAAAAAGTACTTTTATACTGATTTGTTGGAAAAAAGAACTAATTCTAGCCATCATATTAATTGAAAAAAAATTATCGAGATAAAAGAACAAAAAATATCCAGGTTAGAAAACAAATCCCATGCCCCACCCTTGATTAAGTGGTCAGTCGTTTAGAGACTGGATGGTACTGTTGTTCAAACTTCCTGAATATTTTATTTAATTTTTCTGAGCACTGAAATTACTCTTCCTGCATCTGGCCATATGCTGCTATTTTGATGGATGTCGTATACATTACCCAAGAATGATTAATGTCAAAATGGTGTTTGCAGTATGTGAAATGTATAAAATGATCCCCCTTTGCTACCGAGTTTCACAAAGTCAAACTGTCAACCTAGAGTTCTATACTTTAGTTTTGCTGAGCTCTGCTCACTTTACAGATGGCTCATCTTTCCATCAATTACAGCTGCATTTCTACATTTTTTTTTACAAAATGAATCTCCACAATATTCCAAGGACCGAAATAATCATGTTTTGCATTTGATACATGGAGTAAAATCCAACTTTAAAACAATTTTGCCACTGATCATGAACTAGCCAATAATTTGCAATAAAGATGGCTTAAACAGTCTCGTTCAAGGCAACAGAGTGTAATAACTTAGTTTCTTTCTTTAACACGCATCTCTTTGATTTACCTAATTTTGAATGAATGGGGTTGTTCCACTTCATGCACTTTACCTATGCAAATCTGCCTAATGGATTCTTCCACTGGAGTGCTAAAAGGACTGTTAATACAAAATCACCTTAACTATTGTCAGTCAGTTAAGTAATCTGTACAATGGTGGTTATTTATTTCTGACCACATTTATCTTTTAACTGCCTCTATGACAATCAACTGTTTAAAATGCCCTGTGGTGATAATTTTCCACGAGTATTAAGGATGACTGTTTACTGTTTATACAGGCTACAGATTAGTCATATATTGCGGTGTCAAAAAAGGCCTCTCACCTGCTCTTTCTTTATTTTATTCTATAACATTACTGAAAATTATGTTTTTATAAACACGACTGTGTTGGTGGTGGGGGTATGCACTGCAATAAGTATACATCTAATGTACTGACACATATTCCATAATCAATAGTTGTACCCATACTACTAGAAGCACTAAACAACTGTTTAAGTCCAAATGTGACTGTATTTCATCAGTCTGAGAGAGGAAATAAGCCAGGAAATTGCATGCTTGTGCGCTGTACATTATTTAGCAGGCAAGACCACTTATATCAATGATAATGGTAATTCAACTAGGACTAAGACATTGTCTACTGTGACCAGCACAATAGTTCCTGTCACAAAGTGAATTATTACTTGAAATAATCAGTTTTCCGTTACCATGTGGCAACTTCAGTTATTGTGGTATCTCCATAGGTGAAACACATACACTTCCTACCAATTTATTGCTTATTTCCTCGAGTCTTGGATTTATCTGCATAAGTGCAATGAGCAAAACCAAGCCTAAGAAAAAAGGATAAAGGTATTGATGACATTCAGATCAAAGATTGTAGAATTATTTCAGTATTGGTTGCAGCATTATGCAGGGAATGGACAATTTATCAATTTCAAAAGTTGTGAGACAAATTTTTCTAGTGAAATATTTTTTTTATATAAGTTTTGGGACATGGAAAAAAGTAATTATTTTTCCTGGGCCAAGATATACAGTAATTATGGTAGCATGTACTAAATATAATAGTCCATGTATGGAAACAGAAGATAAAGCTCCATAGAACAGTTCTCAAAAATTAACCCCCAAAAAGGTAAACAACCATACACCTTGTTACCATGACTCTTGGGTCCTTATCCCCAAGGAAGCTCCATGTAGATTGGTGAATCTGGTTCAAAGTCTAATGCCTTTCCATAGATACACAATGTAAGTTTTTTTCATAAACAACTTTAATAAACTCATTGTGACCATGACCTTTTTGACCTCCACATCAGTAGCAATATTTTATATATCACAGTAAACATCTTTACTATGTCTGATGACAATTGATCCATGGCAACAGTAGATACAGCTCTTCCTTACTATTATGCAGTAACTGGGGTTAATAAATGCTGACCATGTTAAGTACCAAACTGCTTTTTAACAAGATTGAAAACTCATTGTGTACATGTTCATGTGAAAGTGTGGTGGTGGTGGTGGCTATAAAAACTCCCCCCCCCCCACCAACAAGATAATTATAACAGTATTTGTGCTTACAAAAATATCTCTCACATCATTTTAAGTGTGCATTCAAATAATCTCATGTATGAAAACGAAGATTAATTACTGAAATTTTGTGTTGTTTCTTGAAGCTTGATTCAATATATTTACATCTTAAGATGATCATTTATAACTGGGACACCTTGCCTTTATAAATACCTCAGTTGATGTTCATTACTACTCCATGGTTCATACTACTCAAGGGGGCCCTGGGTGACCGAGTTACTACTCCATGGTTCATATTACCCAAGGGGGCCCTGGGTGGCTGAGTGGTCTAAGGCGCTTGCCTTCACCGATCACTGATATCTCACCTCTGTCCGCATGGGTTCGAGTCTCAGCTCAGCCAACATGGGTATGTGAGAAAGCTTGCCAGTATATTCCTGTGGGTTGGTGATTCTTTCCGGGGTTTTCCCAGGTTCTTCCTCCACCAAATATACTGGCCACCATGTATAGCCTATTATGTGCTGAAAAATGGTGTAAAACCCACAAAAACAAAAAAAATCATACAGTCAAAGAGAGGTTTTCCAAGGACTTTTCAAGGGCTTCCAAACATTTTCAAGAAGTATTCTTCCTTATGGAAATTTGTTTATCATTCCATAAACAGGTACAAAAGCAGACGAAAAAACATAACTAATTAGCAAGCCACCTGAGCAAAGGGATGTTACTCCATCTGGTTATGTGTCATTTGATCCGACCAATTTTATCCCATTTTATGCATTTATTGTTCTGGGAAGATATATACTTAAACAAAACTTCTGAATTTAAAAGGTGATATAATTTAATCAGTTTTAATGTTTTTTATTTACATAGATGAATTCAAGGAGTTTTGGGAAAAATTCTTAGAGTTTTTCAAGAAATTCAAGGACCTTTCAGGAATAAAACCATTTTTTTTTAAAATCAAGAAGTTTTCAAGATAACCCCTCCAATGCAATGAGTTTTCACGGTTGTATGAACCATGTAATCTAGCCCTGACTTAGGTCAGTAAAAGCCTTTTAGGGTCTATATTCACCCATATTTCTTTCCTTCAAAAAAAGGTGTTTGTGCAATGCAAGAATCGTGTTTTCATCTTGTAAAGTTACAATAACCTCAGGATCTCCCCGGGACTTCATTATTGGAAAATTCCATTCATTTGGAACTGATGCAGTGTTTGCATCACAAGATGTTTTACTGTGCTGACTTCACTATCTGTGTTTGTTTTGCTTCCAGCGGCACAATCAGTATGCGACTGAGGTACAAGATACCAATGTTACTATTAGTAGTTACTGGCAGGCCAACATTACTGGTGGCCTTTTAATAGAGTATCAGCGGTCTAGAATTTGTGTAATGGATTTAGAACCTATATGACTGATGGACTTTATTTTCTTAAGTACACTATGCAAGTTTGCAGACAAAAAATATCCATCGCTTTCCAGTGACTGTTTGCATACTGGAAAGTTCCAATCGCTAGTATTTGTAGAGAATTACGTAAGTTCAAAACATCATTTGCTTCATGTCACATGGAGAATTAACTAATGCATGCTTAGAAATACTGATTTGATTTGCATGTTGATGGATGCACAGCTGTATTAGCCAAGCTGCTAATTTGGCACCTTTGATTTGTGCTGATGGCAATTTTAAATATCCTTTAGCTAGTAATGAATACAACAGCTGATTACAATAACTGGAGAAATAGGAAGTTTATAGCAACAAGTTTTGGTGATTCCAAACTTGAATAAAACAGTTTTAGAAATTTTTAAGCTAATGAATATTGGAAAGTAGAAATTTGTTGATTTAAAATTTTTAGAGGGGTCCATGGCATGACTGCTTTTTATCTGGAATTGCATTATAATGAAGGGAATTATAACAGACAGCTTTAGTATTACTAGATCCAGAAGCTTTAACCACTGACCATCAACCTTTGAACAATTTCTACTTGCGACCTTGACCTTTGACCTCATGGACCATAAGTCTCAAGGGTTGTTCTTTCCCCCCAAAATATTTGTGGGCAAAGTTTGATAATGATCCACTGATGCAAACAGGAGATATTGCCCTTTAAAAAAAACTTCAAAAACAAAACGTTTACACCAGATGTGCAGATGAACAGACAGATGATGGATGATAATTGTGACTTCTATGTCTTGCCTTTTCCTACATTCTTCGCTGACAAGACAAAAATAACATACTCAGTTCTCTGATGTAGAGTAACATCGCAACAAAGATGTAGTCGACTAAATCAAAGCCAATTCCATCTGCAAAAATGGCATCCCACAGAACCAGCAGGTCTTGCATAGGAAGTTCTCGGCCAAACAAAAGTCGAATCCAGCGACTGCAAGATAAATACAGACTCTGTATGGATTGCATTAAAAGGGTTTTAAGTATGTTATGAATTTTCAGTCAAATTTGCTGTTACTTGCATGTTAACTAAAGCATCTTTGTTATCATACTTATACAGTAAAGGAATAGAATATTTTCCATTAGGTTTCCTGGGAGATCAGTCTAGTTGCCACCAATTTACTATCATACATAGAGATAATAAACAGTTTGCTGTGTATGAACATTTGTTGGAGAATGAGGGAAACATTTTTTGCCCGAGTGTTCAAGAAAACACTTGTAAACTTGAAAACCTAATATATGACTGTTATTTTTAAATGATCAATGACTACATACAAACATGAGACCCCTTTTTGTCAACATGAGACCCCTTTTTGTAAATTCTGATATTTAAGTATGGCTGACGTCACTAAATCCCAAAAGTTGAATCATCAAAAAAAGGTTTGATTTTGTAAGAATACATAAAAGTAAAGGTGTTAAAAGCATACCAACACCCATAAAGTAGTATGCTATAGATGTTAGGGTGTCAGTGAGAAATACTGTATATACTCACATGTCAGATCGCACTGCAAACTGAACAGACCCAGATCTGCCATCACATTATGCAATGACAGATCAGGGTCTATGTTGTTTGCACTTTGATCCAACCTGTTCAGGAGTATATACGGTAGGTTCATCCCCTATTTCCAGAAATGAATGCTAGATTCCAGGCCTTGATCCAATCAGCATACTGCAAATTAAAATTCTTAATCTGTCTACAACACAAAATAGTGTAAATTTTCATAATTTTTTTAATACTGGCTTTATTTATTCACCAAAGGTCTTGGATGAAACATATAATTCGCTCAGTAACAAATTTTGCCATTGATTTATAGTGTTGGTGCCCCAAGTTTTGGTTGGCAATTCTGATACTTGCTTGGCCTATTTTCAAACCTGCTTACATTCCATATATCTGTGGCGCAATGTCCAACCTCTCAAGGTGTTGGTGAAGTTCGGGGTCAGCCTTCTTCAGCAAATAGTCTTGAATCCGGGTCAGTTTTGAGACGATCACATTCGACGGATTCAGATCCTGGGGTCTGGCAAATGGTTGCGAGTCTTTAGACTGTGAAATAGAAATTATAAAAGGCCATCCTTAAAAAAAGCAAATTTTTAGTAAATTATGTTTATCTGAGAATACTTACCTGATCACATTAAATTTAGGAAAATAGACTCTGCTACGTCCAAATCCAGCCCTCCTGAAAAGATGTAATTTGTGTCTTTTTTGTCTATATACCATATAGACCAAAAGAAGAAACTCTTACCCATTACCTCCCCTTGACCACCGCTAGGTGGCAACAGTTTTAAGCCGAGCGATACATCAACAAGGATGCTTGCATTTGCAGGGAGACTGTGAGGGTTTTACTGTAATGTGGTCGGGTGAGTATTCTTGGAGAAACATAATTTACTCAAAAATTCACTTTCATCCTTTGAATACATTCCCTAATCATATTAATGTTAGGAGAACAGGCAATAGGAAGATGGAATGCTGAGCATACTACCTCTACCATGAGTACCCTTCATGGGAAGAATGGCTGGATTCCCTATATGAAGGATAGCCCACTCTCCTACCTTGAAAGCAGCACAACCATTGGTCATGTGATCCTTGACAGCTATACACGGTTACGAAGAAAATTAATCAACTCTTCCTACTGATAAATTTTCAAGACAAATACAGCAAAAGCATTAAACTACTGCCCATGAGGAGGTTGTGCTGACATCAACTGGGTCTGGTGGTCATCTGGGCAGCTGCCTCTGGACCCACCAGATTCAAATCTGGTCTCTTCAAAGCTAGATCCCTGAGATAACAAAATAGCTTCTATTATGTCTCGAATCGAAATGTTATGTTTGAAAGCGAGGCTTGCAGAGATCACTCTAATCTCGTGAGCGCTTCAAGTAATGCTTGAGGGTATGAACAGGGTCTTGCATGGTCGCTTCTCTTGACATATCTACTGAACAGAGGGAGTGTCTGGCGATTATCTGATTGACTTACTGGTGGCAGCCTATTCTTAGCTACAAAGCCTAACTCCATCATTTGCAACAAGGAACCAACCAGGGTTCAAAATTAATGCTAATCCTTAGTCATTAGTCTGCATTTCCTTTAATGGTTAATTGATCCGTTTATTGTGTCCACTGAATACCTACCTACATACTGCACCTGACGAGGTGCAATAAATGCTTGCATCGCAAATGGACAGGTGTTAAACCACTCATCAAGAAATTACTGTGATTATTGTCAAAACAGTCGTCATGCAAGTGGAACTAGCCTGGTGTACTGCCCCTGAACACAAATTTTTATTATTGACGATGACAAAAGGTATAGGGTATCAGGATGGTATTGACCAACTGGAAAAGGTTGTGTTCACTGACTGAATGAATTAATCCAGAATTATACCGAACAATGTGTTTTACTATTGATATCGTTGTTGATAAACATTCAATGCATTGTGCACTGAGTATTTGGAGCATGGTAATAGGTGGACTCCTGAAATGAAATGGCATACCGTAATTTCTGGTTGGGACTTTTTTAGAGGAATCCTTGCTGTGAGGGAACCTTTGTTGTGTCACTAATGCAGGAATACTACTACTTTGGTCATGATCCTGACTTTCTGATTGAGTAGGCTGGAACAGGGGTGCCACTGAGCCCGCAGGGCCATCTGCACAGGGAACATGAAATGGTGGCCAAGCAGAATCAGATCCACTACCACACTGAGCAAACACAGGAGTGCAGGGTAATTGCTGTAATCTACTCCCTGCTGGAAATTGACTCTGTGAGTTCGATAATCTGTAACACACGATTGTGAAGGAGACAGACCAGGTTGAGATTGGTGATAAATTCCAAGACCAGATAGACAAAACACTCGGATGGGTTGAGATCCAACTTTTCCCAGTTCCCTAAGCCTAGGTTAACTTACCTAAAAGGAACAGGAGATCATTCCTGCCCTTCACCTGAATAGAACTTATCATGTATTTTTGAAGGACGTCATCCTGATATGCCGCAGTCACTGATGATGAAGTCAACTGGAACAGGGTGATGATGTAGTTGATAATTTTTTGAACACTCATGGACTTATGTTGAGACCAAATGGGATCACACAAAACAGGCATATTTTTCCTTCATAGGTAAACTGAAGGAACCTGTGTGAGGATAGGTGAATAGGGACATGGAATTATGCATCAGTCAAGTCTAGACTGATCGTAAATTAGTCCCTTTTGATGGAAAGCCCAATTGATCAAGCCATTTCTATCTTGAACTTCGGTGTGGCAATGTATTTGTTGAGATGGGTGAGGTTGATGATTGGTCTGAGCTTTCCATTGGCATCTGACACTAGAAAGAACCTGGAATAAAACCCCAGAAAGTTGGGTTTCTAGACAATCTCCACTGCCTGCTTGTTGAGTATTGACCTGATCTCCTTCTGAATAAATTGGGCCTTCTCCAAATCTGACAGTACATCCATCATAAAAGGGGAAGACAAATGGGAAGGGGGCAGGATAAATTAAATCTGAAGCCCCTCCTAAACAACTTGAATCACCCATTCATTTTGTGAAAATAGGTTAATACAGCATTGATGGAAATGAAGGAGTTTGGCACCAACTGGTAGGGTATTGTGGACAGTCGAGGTGGTTGTTAGGAGGGAAAAGAGAAACCTTGTTTCTTACCCCCTTTATTAACCTGCCTCCTATATTTACAGGTTGTAATATCCTGAAATTTGATCGAGGTCGAAACTGTTGATGTTGCTGGGCCTCTTATCTCTTTGTCAACGATCATCTCTCCATTAAGGCTGAGATTGATTCAGCCTGAATGCCTGAAAAGGAGGCAAGGCAAGCTGGAGGGGCAGTTCCTCACTTCCTCTATCCTACTGCCAAATAGTAATGGCAACCCAAAGCATGTCACATGGAGCGCCAAGGACTGATGTGACTTGAGTGATGACAAGCAAAGACAAGCATTTCATCTCATTAAATCTTAGGTGGCAGAGGCAGTCAGAGTGTTCTCCATAGAATATTGTGCAGCCCTGTTAATGATCTTGGCGATTCTAGCCATAGATTCCCAGACATGTTAGCTGTCGGCTTTTTCACCAAGCCAAAAATAAGGCTAGCAATACTAGATCCAACAGCAAAGATGTTACCATGATATTATGCACAAGCTTCAAGGCAGCACGATATACATTCTTGTCCAGCTTGTAAAATGGGATGGGAGTCATATTCACCGACGCAATCTTCTTGTCTAAGTCAGAAACTTGGTGGAAACTGCATCTGAATGCATTATATACCAGCGTGACAAAAATGTTGCTGGTAGTTGACTTTCTGAGAAAAATGCTTTAGAATTGCCCAGATGGATTTTATCTGACAGACAGTCTGAAATTTCCTTTATTTTTGCCAACTGCAGCTGTAGGCATAAGGAGGGATGTTCGTCCTCGTCTTCCAAGTCTACTGATGCCTTGGCCTTATAAGCCTGGCCTGCAGTTGGCAGTGGCAGGAATTTGGAAGCTGGCAACACATGATATATTTCCACGACTGCAGTCTTAAAATTAAACTCAGTCTGTTCAGTACCAGTCGAGGCAACTGCAGCATTAAGTATCTGGAAAGAATTTGAAGACGGCAATTCTGTAGCCCCTTGTTCCTCCAATTCGCTGCATGTAATCATCACAGTCAGCATTGTACATCTAATTTTGGATGGGGTAGGGGACCATCGTGACATCCCCCACTATGCTTGCAATTGATGCCATGTGTGGGTTAAAGCTCAAGATGTCGCACTACTCCATACAAGACTTCATATATTTAACCTTGCTGTTGATACTTTTTTGCAACACCAAGGACCATATATTTTCTGACCATAATGCACACACACTCTATGTTGAGGATGAAGAACACTTTGTGCAAGCGAGACACATCTCACATGTGTCCTCATTAGCTTTGAATTTCTTGCACTTACTGCATTTCATCATCATGGTTTAACTGAAATTACAAGAATGACAAAAAAAAAATGTAAATTAGCATGAAAGTTTTTACAAATCACAATAAGAACATGTTATTTAAATGAGCGGAAATATATGCAGCGAGCACGAACAACCAACAAACACGCACCAATAATACCATGCTGAAGCACAAGGTCGGAATAAACAAAGTCCACAACAGCGAAAATATTCACATAAATATTGATCAAAGTCAACAGTAATGATTACCACATGTAGTAAAAACCGTACTACACTCGAATACACCAACCTTCTGGATAGATGGGTTGAAATCATGAAAATATTCATAGGATTTTGAGGTCTTGCAGGACTATGTCGATAGTACTGAGTGAAAGTTTAAACGGGCGCCACCTAGTGCTGGTCAAGGAGAGGTAATGAGTAAGAGTTTCTTCCCTTGATCTATGGCATATAGACAAAAAAGATGAAATTTTCAGGAGGGCTAGATTCGGGAGGTAAGTATTATCAGGGAATGTATTCAAAGGAAAAAAATCTCCACCAAGTTAAACACTATTAAGACTTCTGGGAATGCTGGTGGACTTCTGGGAATGCTGGTGGTAGTGGTGGTGGGAGGTTGCAAACCAATACATTTTTTAAGAGTGATCAGGTGAAAAGCTTTATTTCTTCAACTGAAGTTAACGTACATGTAGCAAAATTGTACACCAGTAACATCATCAGCATTGTACTTGGACAGGACCATTATACTAATAAACCAATACAGATCAATATTACACACCTCTACAATGAGTGATAATCATTTTTTATTATACATACTCAATAAGAAACTTTAAAATTCCAACAAATGCTCACCATGTCATAAAAAATTACGTTATATAAATAATAAAACGGCTGTTTCTGTCTGAATCAGTCGAATGCACACGACAGAAAGTAATCAAAATCAACTTTGTCAAGTCTTAGCTTTGCATCTGTCTGCACAACTGATGTTGCAGCTATGAAAATAAGCACATTCACATTAATATGGTTTAGGGACTGATCATCTAATTGTTGGGGTGGAGGGTGTTTGGGATTTGCAGTCCTCTTTTTGCAGAAAAAGATATTACCCATATGTAGCTTATTTCTCCAGTTTGATTTCTTAATACATGTGTTCCAATTTGGTCTTCTGTAAAAACATATTCCAGTCTTTAATAAGCAACTAAAAGGGAAGAAAATACCAACCTCCAACCCTCCCATCCTCCTGCTTAAATAGTTAAGCCCTTACTGTCCTGGACCCATGGAGTACCAGGTAGTTAGATTACTCTGGAGACACTGTATCCATGAGACTAATAATAACTGTGGAGCTGATTGACTGAAAGTCAGCTTAGTTGACAACAAGTGCTTCAGAACAAAATCTCCAGGCAATAAAATTGTGTCAACAGGCAGACAACTTGTCAGTAGAAATGTGCAGCTAATGCTTAGTATTTGCTCAAAAGAAATAATTATTCTGATAACCAACTCTCTCTTTACTCCAATAGCCTCAGCACTAATTAACCTACTTGTGTTTTTGTACCATAACACCAAACCAAACTAATATGAATGTTCTGTAATATTTTTAAATACGTACTACTGTCATCATAATTATAATCTAATTCCATGGATGAAAAGTGGAACCTATTTGATTTGACAAATACATTACAACTTAAAGTATAAATTCTCAAACTTTCCACTTTGTTGTCTCACTTTTTTTGTACTATATATACACATGGTACCTAGTTGGAGCACAATCTTAAAAAATGTACTGTTTATTATGTCCATATATATATAAATATAACTTAGAATTATTATTTTAAAAAAATTCAGTATGATGTTGTGTATTTTTTTTTTTTTTTGGGGGGGGGAGGAATATAGAAGAAAGAAAAACAAGAGTTTTATGTGCCTTTCTTTATTGTGTGTGCAATTATGTACTATGCATGTAAATATGCATATAATAATGAGCCACAAGAAGAATTAGCTCCATGCATCTAAATGTGTCACCCTCTTTAAATAAAGTCATTATTATTTTTATTTAACATTACATTTATGTGTTATTCTTAGTTGGTTGTGATAATAATGGCTGAACATTTACCAATAAGTTTAGAATCCTATCTTTTGGATGCCAAAGCAAGGGCAAACACAACAACAATTTACAGGCAAACATGCTTGAATAGTATTAAATGTGTATTGTCAATATATATCTTTATCATAAGTTGGGTACTGTGATTGACATCGTATTCACCCTGTCCTAATTTGTACAAAACTGAATAGTCTTGATGCCAGGATGTTGTATCACTAATTTGGACTAATTGGTTGAGTATTTTCAGGTAAGTCATACACTGCCATTGTTGATAGACAATGAAGAATAAGAGACAATGTACAGTGCACAAAAAACACAATGTAATACTATGGCAAATCCCCATGCTTTTTGTACCATATCCTCCTCCCATCCCTGAACCCTACTGCCAACTATACCCAGAAGTTGTAACCCAAAATCTGTAACACATATGTCCTCCTGTAATGACTGCACATATCAAATTTTGTAAAAAAAATATTCAAAAATGTCACTGTAATTACAATTTGTATATATTTGACCTTAACCCCCACATCATAGGGACCCCAAGGTAAGGCCCCAAAATTATACTCCTCTCCCACATGGGCAACATATGTAGAAAGTTTCATGAATCTCCACCTTGAGAGTGATCAACAGATGGATGGACAGATGGACAAAGAATATCATAATATTCCCTCACTAATCAATTAATGAATACTTCTTTAATTAATACATACTTCTTGATGTATCTATGCAATATCTAGAATAGTTTCATCCGAGGGAACATACTGATCTCTACTGACCTTGAGAGGTTCTACTTCTTTGGAGACATACCAGGGTTCCATGGTCTGCATGATTTGAGAAAACATGGCACTAAAATAAAATAAACACACAATTTATATAAAGTAACAAGAAATGTGCCTGAAATATATCCATTCATGGTGTATTCTGTATATAAACTCCCTCAATAAGTTATTAATTAGCACGTATAACACATGCACAAAGATGCAGTTCCTCCCCCAAACCCAAGAACTTCAATTTTGTATTATGTAAACTGGTCAACAAAGTTTTATTAATTTTATTCAAACCAACAGTTTTCACGTACCTCCTGACCAGATGCATAACTGCAAGAAACTGCTGATAAGATTTTTTTTAAAGCAGACAGTGGAATGAATAAAAAAAACACCATCTTAAGTTAAGATTTTATTAACCAACACCAATCTATTTGTGGTGAAAGTCACCAAGCATAAAAACACAACAAATCCCCATGCTTTTTATGGCATATTTTATTCTCTCCCCCTTCCATACCCACTCAGAACTCACCCCAACCCCCAAGACAGTGACACTGGGGTCATAATGCAAAATCCATCACATATATGTTCTCTCTTCCTGATATGACTGCATACATAAAGTTTGGTCAGACAATATTTTAAAATATCATTATAATTAAAATTTGGGTACATCCTAAGTTTGACCCCTCCTAGGGATGCTAGGAATAGGACCCAAGGAAACCTCTTGCAGATGGCCACCCCAAGGGCAACATCACTAGAAAGATTCAGGAATATCCACCCAGCAGTTTAGGAGGAGATTTAATATCTCATAGAGAGATGGATGCTTGGTAGTTGAGTGATGTAGTATTGGAGAAAGGGATGGATGCTTGGTAGTTGAGTGATGTAGTAACGGAGAAAGGGATGTATGCTTGGTAGTTGAGTGATGTAGTATCGGAGAAAGGGATGTATGCTTGGTAGTTGAGTGATGTAGTATTGGAGAAAGGGATGTATGCTTGGTAGTTGAGTGGTTTTTAATGACACTTTCAACAGATTACAGGCTATAAGTAAGTAAGATTTTTATTAAAGTGACATGTGAATACAATATATAAAAATACATTATACAGCACAAATGAAATTTTATATATATATATATATATATAGAGAGAGAGAGAGAGAGAGAGAGAAAGAGAGAGAGAGAGAGTGAGAGAGAGAGAGAGTTACAAATATCAAACATTCTCCTGTGGTATCCAGGGATAGCATTTTCCGCTCTGTTTGGTGTATATTTGTAACTCTCTCTCTCTCTCTCTTTCTATATATATATATATATATATATATATATATATATATATATATATATATATATATATATAATTATAGAAATTTTGCAGTTTTTTTAGGGTAAAATCTCAACATTGTTTGTTAATTTTGTAATTGGCTCCAAACTTAAAAATTAATGGTCTTGAAAGTTTATCATATCAATGAGAGGTCTACATTTATCTCCATACAATTTAGTGAAAAAACAACTTCATCTTCAATTTCATAAGTATCACAAAACTTAGATTCTCTCCTCTACACTTTCAGTGACAAATCTGCCAGTTTCTATTCTCAGAGGCAAAACACCACTCCTGAACTGTGCTATGATTGATCTTTCCTGCCTTGATAGATTAAGAGAAACATAATTTTCAGTGCAAAATATTTCTTTCAATTTGCAATATGTTCAACATTTTGGAATATTTTCTATCTTATCAGGCCAAGTCTGTTTCTATTCATCAAAAATAGCATTTTTTATAAGGTCTATGTCACAATCCATTTGATTTTGAAAATGTGTGTTCATATAAATCCTCTGGAGTATGTCTCTAATCTCAGCCAGCCAATTACTGTACCATATATCATTGTCCCAAATAAAGACTTGCTCAGTGAGCCTGCAATTATCCATGCGTATCAGTCTGTTCCAGTAATGCAACATTAAAATCCACCTTCGCTGCATACGAGGCATTGATAGCTAGAATTGGGGTAAATCTGTGCACACCAAGGTAGTACCAGGCATCTCTATTATGCACTGCACCTGTATCCTTGTCAGCTTTATCCCCAAACTGACGAGTCCTAATGCAGAATTGGTATAACATATGAGTGAAGGAGTGCATAAAAAATTTTAAACCCAGCAATTTTAAGATTATGTAGTTTTGAAATAACTGATCATAGAGCTGTCCCTGCAGCATTTGCAAGAACCTGTGTTTTTCTGGAAACTAGAATTCTCATGGAATATAACACTGAGGTATTTATAACTAAATGTATCAACATATTCTGTAACATTCTGACCTAGAGTAAATTTAAACTTGCTCCAAGGCATCCTGCTCCTATGAAAGTGAATACAGTTTGATTTCTTGGAATTTATGAGTACTCACCACTTTTAACACCATTAATAAAATACATCCAGCATTAATTGCATGTCTCCTTCATTTTCAGCTAGAAAAACTATATCATCCACATATAGTAACAGAGATATTTTTTATTACATTGACATCAACACCTTTATGAAGTTCATTTATATCTGAGACCAAGTCATATATGAAAATTGAAAATAAGGATGGTGACAAGTTATCTCCCTGTCTAATGCCTGTTCTGCATTCAAACCAGTCTGTTAACTGTCCATTTAACCTTACATATGCTGATGTATTTATGTACGTGGATTTTATTGAGGTATACACTTCACCATCTATTCCATATAATAAAACCTTGTCAGCAAAATCAAAAGCTTTTTGTAAATCAGTGTTATGTAGCAAATACATTTTGCTTGTTCTGTATAATTGAGTGAAGTGTAAATAAATTTGATCTTCACATGATCTATCCAGTCTAAAACCATTCTGCTCATCTGCTAGAATTTCATTTTCTTCGAAGTATTTAACCAATCTATCAAAACAGTATCATATATTTTGAAGATGCAGGACAATAAACTCACTCCTCTGTAATGTAACGGTATTCTCGAATCGGCAGATTTATCCCTCAATATAGGGAATATAATGGCCCTTTTCCACATTGATGGAATAATTCCTTGAATATCAGCTGAAATAGGTGTTGTAGCACTGTAATTACATTTGGAATTTCTAATACTTTATGGGGAATTGTGTCTATTCCAGGCAATTTTCTGTTCTTTAATATCACAACAATTCTTTCAACCTCTTTGAATTGAATGTTACGATTTAGGGTGGTATTTTCCTCATACAATGGATCTAGAAATCTGTATTCAAGACTTTATTTATGGGCCTTAGCCTGCTTATAAAACTCATCAAATTTACCACTTTTAATTGGGTTATAAAGCCTCTCAAAATCATCTTTATATTTCTTAAAAGTAACATTCTTATCAGCAAGTCTAAAGGTTTCTGGAATTCTCATAAATCTCCACTGGAATACTGGAATATTTCCAAGGTCCATCTTGCTGAAGCTTTTTCCAAAACTGACAAGGATTGTCTGTAACTGTTGATTCAATATCATTCACTATTGACGCTGACAGTATCAATGACATTTATCAAATCAACTTTGAACGAGTGCCTTAAGGTAGCACCTACTGAGTCATGTCCTTTGAAACTAAGAAACTGTTGTTTCCCTCCGATACATATGTGTCCATAAAGATTTAAGTTCATCATTCCAATAAGGTTTTCAGGTTTTAAAATATTTTCAGGAATTTTTAGATATGTTCGCAACAAGTTTATCATCCATTTCTTCCACAATTATACTGCAAAGATCATCATATAATCTGTCAACATCAGCTTGCATTTCTCTTGTTATTTCAATATTTTGTATGATGTTTGCATGGGGCCAGTCTTTAAATTTCTGACCTTAAGAAGCTATCAGGAATAGATCGAAGGTTATATCTATTGGTAGTACTCTTATGTGGAGAGATACAGTCATCAGGCTGGTCTGGAGTACCGTTAAACAAGGCGTCGCATGTTCTGAACTCACACAGGATGAAGGCATGGTCTCGGGTTTTACTTTGCTCACAGCACAAATAGAATCGATTTGCTTTCTTGGCAATCAACTGACATGTAATGACCTGAAATGATTACACTGATCAAAGTTATCATTAAGTATACATATATAGTCAACCACAGATTTCTCTCAAGGAGAAATGTATGTGTAATTATCTGTTTCTGGATGTGTGAAGAATCTGGTATCATGTAGAAGTTCACTCAGTGCATGACCATGCTAATTAACTGTATGGTGGGAGATTGTCAAAAGCTGTCGAGATGCCTGATAAGTTCCCAATACATGAATTCAAGTCATCACATATTAAGATAGCATCGTTATCATAGTGGATATAATTTGTGTCAAGAAATGTGAATAAAAAGATATGGCATCTCTTCCCCATGAAGACTGCTCCGGAGGAAAGTAGCAAAAGGGCACAATAAAGCTGAATTAGTTGATTTGTTTCTAAAAAGTACTCTAACAATTCCTTCATAAGATTTGTCAATGATCACAATTTCACAAAGTTTAGTAATCCATACACTCACAAGAATTCAGACACCACCAGAACTTTTAGGATTTTTGGGGGAGTGGTGGGGTTAACACCATTTTTCAGCACATGGTAGGCTATACATGGCAGCCAATATATTTAGTGGAGGTAGAGCCTAGGAAGAACTAACAACCCACGGGAAGCTGCAGGCAAGCTTTCTCATATACCCACATTGTTGAACCAAGACTCAAACCCACATGGACAGAGGTGCGATGTGAGTGATCTGTAAAGGTATGGGCCTTAGAACACCTGGCCACCTGAGGTCTCAGAACCTTTAGAAGCATCAACATGTATTTGCTGTCTGTTGAATCTGAAGCATATGTATCATTCTACTTCAATTTCCTTCTTATCTTTTAAACGAGTTTCACACACCGACACGATATCAGCATCTATGCTTTTTATCAAAGAAACATTCAAATAATGATACAAGTGTGTACACAAACATTTATTTAAGCAATCTTAATATTTCCATAAAACCGGAGGGGTTCCTAGTCTTGGCTAGGTTTAGTCATGTCAAAAATCAACTTGGTATTGTGGGTACATTTCTTTACAATACGACCACTTTCAGTGATCTCGAGTCTTTTCCTTGAGGGAGCTGACTGCATAATGTATGCGCATTTGTTTGCTTCAGAATTTTCTTATACCTAAAACAGGCTTGTCATGGTAGCATGGCTTGTCTTGTTGCTTTCACAATTACAACACCTGTTGAAATCTCGGGCCCAATAGCTTCAACAATTTCTTGAACTTTCTGCAGGATGTTCTCACTGTTAAGGTAGGGCACATTAGTCGCAATAACATTAACATTAGGATTGTCGAAGGCATCTTGACCTCTACCCAAAATTTCCATGAGATTCGCATTCTTCACCATTATTCCCAGCACCTGAACCTCTCTCACCAAAACTCTCAACAGTTTGCTATAAATTTGTAAATCTAGTTGACAAGTGCTCAATATGTTGTTAAAGCATTTTTAGCCATTTCATGACCAAATTAAATGTCATTGCCCTATTTAAGGACCTTTATTTTTTCATCCAGTGTAGACATGAATTCATTGCACATTTTGTCAAGTTTGCTCTAAAAAATTCTCTTTAAACTCTCTTGCCCCATGTTTATGTCATTCACTTACTTAAACATTTTCTTAAGTTAAACACAGTTTTTATCACTGTTACTCTCACTGCCAATATATGATGTCATTTTGCACTGTTCTGAATCTGGGTTATCACCACCAGATAGCATGGATACAAGAAATGGCACTCACCAACATTTTCCCTCTTCTTTCATATCCAAATGCAAATACAAATTTTCGCAGTCATCTTAATCAATTTTATATATACACTGAAAATATGTCCACAGCAATAAGCACAATGAAGACGTTTTCGTGCATGCACAATATCATTGCGAAGGAAATGAGAACTAAGTGCCTTTTCCAAGGACACATCAAAGCAGCCGACCCAGTATAAAATCTGCGACCCTTGGAATACAAGTCTGATGCTCTACCAACTAAGCTGCTCTCAAGAAATGGATAGTATCCCAGTATCGCCTGTAAAATTGTGGGGGTCATGGGGATCAATAGAACATATGATGGATTTAAAAATGGACTTGGAACTGTGGACTAAAGTGATATTGTATACTCCCCTCTTTGAGTATATGATGGAGGTATAATTAGAGAAGATGAATAAAAACAATCAGATTATACCAATGCTTGCTGCCCATTAATACTGTACCAATTTTGGACACAAAGAAAACTCCAAACTGATAAAACTTACTGCAGACAATTTTCTTTGTTTTTCTGCCTTTTTATTAAACATGAAGTTATTTCTGTATGATAAAGTTTGAGTTAATAATAAGCTTTTGTAACAGAGGCTAAATGTCGTCTTGAGCGCCTCCTTGTAATATTGTGTCCCTCAACATCTTACCTTTGAGGAGTCATGGTAGCTCAGTTGGTTGAGCATCAGACTCATAATCCAAGGGTTGTGGGTTTGATCCAAGGCCAGCCTGGGTTGGCTGCCTAAGTGTGTCCTTGTAAAAGGCACTGAGCTCCCATATCCTTGGAAATAATGTGTTAAAAGTGCTGTACTCATAATCCATGGGTCATGGGTTCGATATCTGTCCAGGCCAGCCCGGGTCAGCTACTTTAGTGTGACCTTGGGCAAGGCACTTAAGTCCCATTTCCATGGCATGATATAATCAATAATGTGTTAAAAGTGCCATTAAAAGCAACCCCCCCCCCCCAACACTCCTGACCTTTCCTGTAGCATGGTGGGATCCCACTGGGACAGACTGTGTGATCAAGAAATTCCACCAGAATACCAGGAGCCCACAGGAATTAGTAATTTCACATATTTGCAGTATCACTAGCAAGTGCGAACTTCCCTCTATTCGGAATTACAGTGATCCCTCACTACAACGCTGTTCAAAGGAGCCTAAAAGTGTACCGTCTTATAAGTGAGGTCACTTCATATTGAGGTACATTATTCATAGTATAACTATTACATATAATGAAATCCACATCCACCTTATACAAAGGACTGCATTATAATGAGGTACCTCATAGTGAGGTACTACTGTACTTTAATCAACATGAAAATGTTTCTCAGCATGTTATCACAAAATCGTAACCATTGGAACCTAAGATTATGAAAGTTGGTTGGGTCTATAACTTCAGTAAAAAAATGTCTGTTGTATCTAGTTTTACAACTTGAACAAAATGAAATATACACTGTACTTATTATATTGCAACAATTGGTGAAATTATAAGAATATAAGAAATAAAAATTTGCAATATATTTCTTCCTACAAACATGAATTCTGAAACTGTAGACTTACTATGCATCGTGTTCTAGATATTTTGGATCCATGGCATCCTTTATCACTTCCCTGAAAAAGCAAAATCAAACTACTGCAGCTGTCAATAAATTCTGTTATATTGGAAATGTTATGGGCTTTTGGTCATTTATATTCTTGTTAAAATTGTCAAAAGTCCCTGTTACTATAAATGTACTATTAAAAGTTTTATTATTTTGAATGAATGTACCTTAGAAGAATATTAGTGGGCAGAGCATGGCAAATAATTTGACAGTGGCCATTTTGTTTAGAAAAGTGCACATTTTACCTATAATCAAGTCTAATGGTTGCTGCACACATTAAGCGAGAGAGAGAGAGAGAGAGAGAGAGAGAGAGAGAGAGAGAGAGAGAGAGAGAGAGAGAGGAGAGAGAGAGAGAGAGAGAGAGACTGAGAGTGAAAGAGACATACACTGAGAAAGAATTGATAGTAATACCAATAAATAAAACCAGACCAAACTGTTCAATTATTCAGTGGAAAGTATGTATGTATGTATGTATGTATGTATGTATGTATGTATGTATGTATGTATGTGTGTGTGTGTATGTATGTATGTATGTATGTATGTATGTATGTGTGTGTGTGTGTATGTATGTATGTATGTATGTATGTGTGTATGTATGTATGTATGTGTGTGTGTGTATGTATGTATGTATGTGTGTGTGTGTGTATGTATGTATGTATGTGTGTGTGTGTGTGTGTATGTATGTATGTATGTATGTGTGTGTGTGTGTATGTATGTATGTATGTATGTGTGTGTGTGTGTGTATGTATGTATGTGTGTGTGTGTATGTATGTATGTATGTGTGTATGTATGTATGTATGTATGTGTGTGTGTGTATGTATGTATGTATGTATGTATGTATGTGTGTATGTATGTATGTATGTATGTGTGTGTGTGTGTGTGTGTATGTATGTATGTATGTATGTATGTATGTAGGTATGTATCTGGTTTCATGGCATGTCAGCACAATACTGGCCATAAATAATATATACCAGGGCTCTAAAAAATTTTAGTTGGTTACTTGTCCTGCAGGTCAAGTGACTTGGAAATTTTACTAGTCTTACATTAATATTACTCATCCTACACTGTACATAATATGAAATCTGATTAAAATGCCCCTCGTCTGATAGGATGAGCAAAAAAAGTGATTTGCCATTCCTCAACCATCACTCGTAAATACTAGTGGAGGCAGAATATATTAATTTAACCTAATGATGCAAATGTATAGTTTGGTTTTCACATCTGACACCGAATAAAATCCAAGCATGCATATAAAAGGAGGCAAGTTTCAAAAAAAAAAAAAAAAAATTAATAGAAAAAAATACAATGTGTAAATATGAAAATGAAATATGCTTCTAGGAAAAGTATGTCATACCTTTGTGATTAGTATGCAATAAGGTTTTTTGCCATTGTTTAATTATTGAATGAATGAATATATATGAAGACCCCATAAGACTACAAAAAATCCCTTAAGCCAATTAAATTTCACAATTGAGTTGAAGATTTCTCTCCTTTCTTTTTCACCTTGCATGGAAAGTTAACATGTAAATTGGGGGAGAGGGGTAACTAATTTTAATTTTGTAATACTTATTTGCAATTATTGCATTGCTATTTCTTTTCCTGGTGCTAGTCCATAGTCCAAGATTATTCCCTCCTCCTATTAATAATTGGAGGTCAAGAATGAAGAAACAACATGATCCCAGTCTGATACCTCAGTTCACTTCCGGCAAATGGAACATCATCCTTTCTTAGACTTGGACCGAGACTGAAAGGGTATCTGAGCGAGGAAGGAGGGAATTGGGCAATAATGGCAGGTAATTAAAAGCTACATTTTAACAGTTATTATAATTGCACTACTAAATTTGCCAGTCGAGTGGAAAGCTGATGGCCTAAGATAAACTGTAAGAGTGAATTAACCATTTCTTTCAGTAGGATGCTCTACTGCAGACTGGAGGATGGCTTGGCTACTTGATGGGCTGATAAAACTGGACCCAAAGCATAGATGCCCTCACTCGGGTGTGACAATGATTGAAGGTAAAATGACAAGGAAGTGGTTTGAAATGACCAAAAGGCAGCTTTCACAACAATCATCCAAAGAAGAATGATTAAAAAAAAGCCCAAGATGCATCATGGGCTTTGATTTTCATGAAACAGAGATCTCTCCCTGTGAGAGATTGAAAAGCTCTTTTGGTATTCTGCACAATCCAACTCAAGATGTTGGCTGCGGAAATATCAGAGGTACCTTTAAGAGGGAGAAACAAACAGCTATGACCCTTTATTTTCTCTTTTGATTTAGATGGATAGAAACCTAAAGCCCTAACTGGGCCAAGGAGTCTATCTTGATAATCTCCTGGACAGATATAACTGAAACTGGGGATTTCAATTAGAACAGGAGCTACTGAAGGTAGCTGATTCTTGGCCAAAAGTCCAGGTTGGCAAAGAAGAGAGACCGAATCGTAGTTACCACTGAACCATAAACAACCCTTATCCACTGAAAAAGCATGAATTTCACTCCTTTCCCTCACTGATGCAAGGAAGAGAAGGAAAGCTGTTAAAAGGGTAAGGTTCTAGAAGAAAACTTCACTGAAAGGTTTATGAGGAGGTTTAGATAATAACCAAAGAACACATGAGAGGTCCCACCTCATCGTTAAAGAGCGAGAGACTAGTCTCTGGAGCTCAAAGTACCTGATCAGTTCTGAAAGATGTGGGTCTAACCCTAAAGTGATAGAGAACTTAGGAGTACTGGAGAGTGCTGCTCTATGGCCCTTAATGGTGCATATTGGGCAATCATTATCCTCAAAGAGAAAAGGAAGAATATCTGCAGCTGCAGTTAAAGGTGGGCAGATAAGATCAATGCATTTCCTTTTTGCACCAATTACAGAAAATTCTTTACTTGACATTATAAAACTTGGAAGTTGATTGCCTGCAGCCTAAGTGATGCATTTGGCAACCTTGCTCAAAAACTCCTGGCAGATATATCGTTTGATATGAGCCAGGTGAGAAGGTGGAGAATTTGAGGAGTGCTGTTCGAGAGGGATTTTGTGACAGCAGATCACTCCTTATCAATAATTCCCTGGGATTGTCAACCAACAGGTCAAGATCACTGAATCACAATCACTAGGCCACAAGGGAGTTTTTTAGAATATGCCAAGGATCCCTCCCTCTTATGAGCTGACACCTTCCCACCAAGTGTCAGAGTTTCCCCGCCTTCCCCTGTGAGTGGAAGTGCATGATTTCCTAACCCTGGAAATCCCTCTTACGGAAGCTGCCGACTTTCCTATATTGGGAAGTCCTGCAGACCCCTCCTGGGAACAGAGGGAGTCTTCCAGAGATGAAGAGGAAGAAGCAAGACCCTTCTCCTGACCCTAAAGGCACAGCGACTTTCCGCAAAGTCCCAAACCTTGTCGGGGCCACAGACAACAAATAGGGCATATGTCCATGCACACATGCACTGTGCATGCTAAAATGGTGGTGCCTCTTTATGCCTACATTTACCAACACCTTGAGGAATTATGAAAGACTAAAGGGAATATAAGAAATAAAACAATCAACAGGAACAACAACAACTGGGTAGGAATTACTTACCCTAAAACCAGTAATATTAGGTAGATGAAACACAAGAGGCACTGCTTTGCTAGCTATGTACTCAAAACTCTCAAAAACAACAAAAAGCGACACAGATACATTAAAATAAAGCAAGGACTGGGGAGAAAATAATGATTACAATACAAAAAATGTTACAACTGACAGTAGAATTGCTGATGATGACTTAAATGATGAAGTGTTGAGCACCCAAGAGATACATGTAGAAATGCATGGAATCCAAGGAAAAGAAGGTTTGGTTTTGTGGGGTTTAATGCTGTTTTTCAGCACATCATGGGATATACATGGCGGCCAGTATATTTGGTGGAAGAAGAACCCGGGAAGAACCACAACCCACGGAAAGCTACTGGCAAGCTTTCTCACATACCCACATTGATCAAGCTAAGACTCAAACTTGTGCAGACAGAGGCGAGATGTGTGAGTGATCTGTAAAGGCGAGCACCTTAGACCACTCGGCCATCCAAATTGTCAGAAGTGGACTGAGGATCATGTTGTTATTTTTGCATTCTAGACCTCGAATTTTATTAATTGGATGATGGAAAAATCTCCTTGGACTGGGGTCTAGTGCCATGAAAAGAAACAGCAATGCAATAATAGCAGGTTATGTATAACTGCTATTAAAAGACCAGTTCAGAAATGCTCAATATGACTGCAATAAATACCAAAGATAAATTACACAGCTGTAATTCCTTTCATTTCAACCCATTATATCAGATATAGAGAATATCTATGTTATTTGAGTAGATATAAGAAAATATTTCACAAGTAAAGTGGAAACAATGTATTGCCAATAGTGGCGAAGCCAAGAGTGTCAATACCAAATGTTTCCACTTCATGAGTGACATATTTCCTTATATCTACTAAACAAAACATAGATTTTCTTTTTATTATATATTTTAAGGCAGGAACATTCGATTTGCATGGAATTTGTTTCTCCTTTCTGTGTCAATGATCTTAACAGCTGAATTACTACATTGATAAAAAGTTCTGCAATTTAACAATAATTTTAGGACAGAGACTTTTTTTTCAAATTTAGATTGTACATATAATGCTTGAAATTGTGTATTTTGTCAAATTAATGAATGTTTTCATACAAAACTGAATAGATTTTTATTTTCTTTAACACATTTTTCGTGTGGATTGATACAGTGAACATTATGGTAGAAACATGACAGAATGTTGTAACAGACTTCAGAGCATAACATCATTCAAGAACAGATTTTAATGATTGTGAGTTTACTTATAAGGATTTTGGTTGCTATGTTTGTTTTTTTCTGCATTCAGACGTGAATTTTGTGTGTTGGTAGTCTTGGAGTCTATTTTGGTCTTAGACGCTGCAACCAGATTTTGATTGTCACTTAAAAATTTCGGTTTGCAATCAACACTAATCAATGCCCGATTCTTCCATCTTTTTCAGACATGATTATGATTGTGATAACAGTTAAAACCACTACTTGAACAATTTCATTACTATATATAATCAAGAGTTTTTCTTGAAAATGTATCCATTTGTCGTTGCATGTAACAGGTATATGTTTCTGTATGGGTGACAGAATATCGAATAGCAATAGATCATGTTACTAAGTTCAGTCACTGACAATTTGCATGATTCATATGGAAAACTAATTATAAAAAAAGTTAATACTTGAAGCCTGCTTTTTGTTGTTTGGGGTTCATTTTTATGAATTTTTGACGGTGCCTTTTCATTGATTACATAAATGTATACTAGAGGGTCAACAGTCTAGACACATTTTAAGATCAATTCATCCTGATGAGGAGAGAGAGGGGAAGGGTAGGAGAGAGAGAGAGAAGGAAAAGAAGAAGAAAAAATGAAATAGGCCTAAATATGGAAATACAGGTCTGAATAACATGCATAAGGGCAGATATAATTCCTAAATAGAAAAAGAAATTAGTTCCAAAAGTGACATTGTCACTGTGGCGATAAAAGTGGTATCGCCACTGTGGCAATATAATTTTTCTCCCACTGATATATTTCAGTATCTCATTATGAAATATATAATAAATTAATCTACTTCACTCCATCACCTGTGAATAACTATCATGCTGATAGTTTAAAAAAATGTGCTCGAGACCAGCTCTTTTAAGGGACCACACATCTTAAAAGGATAAAAAAAAATTGATATAATTTGTATTACTTTAGATTATCAAAAGAAAACCTGTATAAAAGGAACACTTATCTTCAGAGGCCACTTCTGGGTCCCCACAGATGGTCTCTCTTAGTACAGGTTATATCCAGACCTCAACTACTTGTTTCATATAAGGTCCCCACATACACTCACTGCATGTTTTTTTTTAATGTAGAACCGTTCAGTGGCAGAAAAAGTTAGAACTGTGATGGTGACAAAACTATGGCAAGGTTCAAGGTAATATGTGTGCAGTCTAGTATGCATAGAGGTCACCACCATGTTGGATACAACTAATGATCATTTAATACCCCTACTGTCATAGTTTCAATCAACACCAGAACTCCTGATAAGCAGCTTATTTGTGCATTTTAAGCAAACAAATCAACTAAAAACACATACAGAAATTGTTCAATGTTTATACATTATTAAAAACAATTTAAATGTAAGCATTTAGTCCAATGTTGTCCATTTGTTTCTCCTGCCATAACCACAGTCCATGTTCAACGATGGTGCATTCAGTCAATACCAACTATACAACTGGGTCAAGTTCACGCATGTCTGAAATGATAGCACTTGATAGCTGTGAGAAAACTCACTCAAGTAGAGTCATATAATCCAAAGCACTTTGAATTAGTCTTGGTCACTAAGCCGTTTAATGCATTCTGAAAGACATGATAAATGTGGTAATTACAAATACCCATCTAAATTTTTTAAAATGTAATTAGTTCCAAATCAGTGAGTAATTACTGATCAAATACCCTCAGCCAAGTCCTCGTCATTACCAGGACCCTTGCCATATTTTTTGCACACAAGAAGTGCGTATTGGAAATATTTACTAAGCATTTTACTGACAAGACAGATTTTTAGTAGGAAGTATGCAAGGTGCTAGGTGCAATTTATGATGTGAATTTTTTGTCTCAAAATCCAAGTTTGTCTAGGGATCATATTTAGGTCAACGTTACTATTGTATGATGAAAAAATGTACAGAAAACCTCAAGAAAATTAAAATTCTTTCTGTGCAAAAAAAAGGGCAAAAGTTTCATAAATGGATTTCAAAAATGAGCAAAAAACTTCTCTCCATACATATAACTGACTATTGCTTTGGCAGATGATGGGAAGTAATTCATACCAAATAAAGGTTCTAACTAGGATTTATCTATTGGCAGTGAACTATAAACACCACCTATCAAAGTCTAAATAAGCTTTTACAGCAGCCAAACCTGAAACCAACCATTACAAGCAATGCTGTGCTTGGAAGCCATGAATTAGATACCATGCAACTAAATATTTCAGCCATATAAAAGACTAATGGAGGATGATGATAATTTTCATTCAATTAGAGATGAAAGCCACAACAAATATCTGCACTTTTTTTTTTAACAATGAAAATGTGAATTTTTTACACCCCCACCCCCTCCCCTTGGGCTGTATCTGGAATGTGAAACTTTTATTGACAATTATTGAACTCATCCTACTGAATCATCAAATCAATTAATGACACCTCATTCCAAATGTGATAAATCAATTGATGTAGACTGGGTTCAGGTTACAGGAAGAAAAAAAAAACCAACGGCCCCCCCAAAGGAACACACAGACATGTGAACAGACAAATGGACTAATCATAATGTATGAACTCAAGTGCTGATATACAAAGTTGGCATCTACTGATTAGTTGGGAATAGCTTATATACTTGCTTGTAAGTCGGGTCCAACTGTAAACTGCACAGACCCAGATCTGCTCTCGCATAATGAGCTGGCAGATCTGGATCTTTGCAGTTAGTTACAAGTAATCAGTTGAACAAACAACAGATACAATGATCACCCAGTACATTATGTGATGGTAGATCTGTGTCTATGTTGTTTGCAGTTGGACCCAACTTGTAAGCGAATATATCCGGTAGTATTAGGTTTGACTTTTCTCTCTAACTGTTATTAATCTATCGATGTAGACTGGGTTCAGGTTACAGGAAAAAAAAACAAAAAAACAAAACAAAGGAACACACAGACATGTGGACAGACAAATGGACTAATCATAATGTATGAACTCAAGTGCAGATATACAAAGTTGGCATCTACTGGTTAGTTGGAAATACCTTATATACTCGCTTGTTAAGTCGGGTCCAACTGTAAACTGCACAGACCCAGATCTGCTGTTGCATAATACACTGGCAGATCTTGATCTTTGCAGTTTGTTACAAGTAATCAGTAGAACAAAACAACAGATACAATGATCACCCAGTACATTATGCAAAGGTAGATCTGTGTCTATGTTGTTTTGCAGTTGGACCAGACTTATACATGAGTATATAAGGTATATTATAGCTATTATGTCATGTGACTATTGACAGTAAATGAAAACCTATGATTGGTGCCAAAATTTTAAATTTCCATTCATGTATGATCTTTAAAAAAATGTGCTCTTGCCTCTAAAAGCTGGTAAAAATGTTAAGAAATTACCCCTCAACCATTAAAATGAATAGATGAAATGTATAAATCAAAAACAATCAAACAAATATAAGAAAAATTGACCTTGTTGATTCATTAAAACAGCTGAAATGAAAGAAAAGTACATTTCCTTGTGTACGGGAAGGGTATCATGTATAAAGAAAGCAGAAATGAAACAACATGTACTATGTGATATATCTCCTTCAATTAAGTTAGGTCTGCTTTCATAGATGTGTGATATTGCAGAAGTTATAACCTGTGACCAAAGGTAACTTTGCTATATTTTGATTGACTCTTTTTGAATAATCAATTTCAAACTTCATGGTATTACATTTTAGTATGTACTGAATCAGCCGTAAATAAACATCATCTACACAAGGTATTTACTTGTAAACACGCATCTGCTCACCAATAGCACCACATTTGCAGGAGCTGACAATATACAAACTGTACAGAGGATTGATGCCAAGCCGATGCGAGTTAAAAAAAAACAACTTGTAAAGAGATATACCACGACTGCCATTTGCGGCTGGTTTGGACAGGATTTGAACTGGTTGTTAATCTAAGTTTATAACTGAGATGCATCCACATGTCAATTTTCATGAGTGTAGGTGAAATAGGGTCCAAAACATTGAGGGTGTAATGAAAGTATAGCTGAAAATACAAAACTAAAACTCAAGTGTGATAATTATGTCACACTGATCCAGTTTTGGTACAGTAGAGTAACTTTCTTGATTTGTATCCATACACAAATCTTCATGTTTGTAGATGAAATATTGATAGAGTAATACATAAATAGTTCAAACTACATAAGTCACTCAGCTGTGAAAATAAGGTCACAGTAACCTACTTTTGGTATGTCCGAGTCCTGTGTGATGCATCCACATATTATTTATTATGAGTGTTGATAAAAAAGGGTCCAAAAGATATAATGAACAGAGAGCTGAAAATATAAAAGTAACTCAAGCTTTAAAATTAGGTTATAGTGACCTAGATTTGGCATGGTTGAGTTAGTCTCACCGAGATGCATATATGTACAAATGTTCATGGGTGTTGGTGAAAGAGTCAAACATGCTGAGGGTGCAACGAATGAGTGAACAGCTGAAAACACGAGTCACTCAAGCATAAAATTTAGGTCATAGTGATCTAGTTTTGGCATGGCTGAATTACTATCTTTAAGATGCATCCACATACCAATTTTCATGAGTAGGTGAAATTGAATCCAAGATACTAATGGTGTAACAGACAAACAAACAAACACTGATCATATAAACACAAGAAAAATTGAGCAAAAACTACATCCACTCCCAACTTATCTGGCAAAAGTATAATAAAAATGTTGAACAGTTAAATCTATTCTGAAATGCCTTTTCCACATGTATGTTTATGTACCTACATTTATAGACTGTATATCTTGTACATATTCTGCAGTAAGTAAGGAATATATTTTTGAAAACACACACACATGTAAAAATACCCATTAATTTTGTGTACACTATCAATCAAAAAACATTATAATTTTTTTTACAGCAAAGTTTGTATTCTGATTAAGATTTTGTAAATATTGTTACTCAGAATCAGCCATAAATTATGATCAATATCATTTTACCCATAAATGTGAATTTATTTATTTTCATAAATTATGATCAATATCATTTTACTCATAAATGTGAATTCATTTATTTTCATGAATATCTATTTCCATCGTTTTCTAGCCAAATTTTGTTCATTGGTATTTAAATTTGCTGACTCAAGAAGTTCTATTCTTTCACAGAAGTATCAATATTGTTTGCTGGGTCTTTAAATTTGTGGTTTGCAAAAAACCATGAAATCACAACAAATTGGTACCCCATCAAAAATAGGTGTTTCACTGTATTAAAGTATCAACGAAAATCTCATTTATTTTAAAACCACGAAAATTCATACCCACAAAATTAAGTGAATTCACAGCAATATCGATACACCAAACAAGAATAATAAAAGTCTATGAAAAATGACAGGCCATACAGTACATGACTATTTCAAATAGATAACACCTAGTATTGAGTGAAGCCTGCTGGATATCATGTGTGTGTATTCTGACTGAAGTCACATGATGTCATGGAAATGAGACATATTGTGTCTCAAGTGCATTTGTTTCCCATGGAATGTTATGTTCTTGAGATGGATGAAATATTTATTGATATTGCTGCTGAACTGAAAATAGAAGTAAAATCTTAGAGATTTTTTTTATGGCAAATAAATCCTGTCCCATGACAAAGAAAATAATCTATGATGAATGTTATGAACACTTATTTGTCTGTTTTTGCTCTAATGAAGCATGTGCAAAACACTGGAAGACAATGGTGGAGAACCTTCGCACTTCCAGTGCTACTTTTTTCAAACTGCTTTGGGTACACTTTGTACATGCCCTATTTTACATATGCACATTATTTAATGAGCTCACTACATGAGTGGGGCCTTTGGTCCTTGTCCAAGCTTCACTTAACATAAATGAATAGTTTCATACTTACTTAAGAGATTCAATTTCGGAGGCATGAAGAAATGCCTGATGATCACAGTGGAGAATGAAGATAATAGGAGCCAACAATTCGTGCATCCCCTAGAAAATGGGAACAAAAAATAACAGTGCTGGCAGATATATTATGGACTAGAAATATATATAGGAAATATTATATGTTAGAAATATATGCCAGAAGAAAAAATAATTACTTGTGTATAGACAGCATCCAACTGTGAAGAGTGAACACCTAGATCTGATATCACATAATGCAGTGATAGCTCAGGGTCTACTCTCAGTGCTTTAATTATGACTTCAAGTGTAGAACTGTGTACACCCAGATCTGGCATTACATAATGCAGTGGTAGCTCAGGGTCTACTCTGACCACTTTACTTACGATTTCAGGTGTAGAACAGTGTACACCCAGATCTGACATTACATAATGCAGTGGTAGCTCAGGGTCTACTCTGACCACTTTACTTACGATTTCAGGTGTAGAACAGTGTACACCCAGATCTGACATTACATAATGCAGTGGTAGCTCAGGGTCTACTCTGACCACTTTACTTACGATTTCAGGTGTAGAACAGTGTACACCCAAATCTGATATCACATAATGCAGTGGTAGCTCAGGGTTTACACTGGCCACTTTACTTATGATTTCAAGTGTAGAACAGTGTACACCCAAATCTGATATCACATAATGCAGTGGTAGCTCAGGGTCTACTCTGACTACTTACAATTTCAAATGTAGAACAGTGTACACCCAGATCTACCTATGTACTATGTGCCAGCAGATAAGGATCTATAATGCTCATTCTACTTATGACATTTCAAGCAAACAGATTAGATGCAAAATATGCCAGCAGATCTAAGTCTGCACAGTTCACAGGTGGTTACTCATCACAAAAGGAAAAATACAGTAATTGTTTTGTGCCAAAAGCTTCAGATTTTATACATGTCCACATGCATGTGTTAAGAATGAAGAAAATGTGTGTTTATATGTGCATTAGCAGCCAAAAGTAATGAAGCTTTTTTAATTACAGATACACTATTTCATTTAATTTCAAAGAAATATTGTTAATTATATTGTCCATATGTAGGCTTCAGGCATCACTACGCTGATATATTCCCTTCATGTTTCTGTATTTTTTATGAAATCCAGTGCATTAGCTGCAAGTTCAGATGCATCAAGGCTATCTTAATTATGTAAAGCACTGACTAGGACACAACATACAACAAAATCGGCATAGGTTACATTGCATTTTTCTGGAAATAATTGCATCTGAATGAAATTTGAATTTTTTTGGGGTAAAGTGACCTTTCTGTAAATGAGTGAATCACACCTGTTTGCTTTGCTATCCTACCCAAAAGCTATGAACATTTTGTTTTCTGTTTAGGCTTTGATAGTGCTCTGTATTGAATTCAAGTAACATACTTCACTGGTCAGCAAATCTCGAGGAAAAATAAGCAAAAATATTAAAGATTTTCTTAGGGACTACAACAGGATGCAATTAAAACTGATTGACTCAATCAATGAAGTGGTACCTTTGTAATTGAAAATGTTTTGAGTAAGCTATAACCATATTGAAATACTGAAAGTTGAAACGGCTACTAAGTTCCACTGTAAGAAATAATATAGTAATGTCTTTAATTTTTCATATGCTCAAAATAATTATAAGCCATCAATCAACAAAAAAAATAAAATTACTTTTTGTCTTCTTCATTTTGGTACGCCAAAATGCTATTAGGAATATTGGACCATTTTCTACCCTAACTATCTTTTTTTTCTTCATTTGATGTATATTACATGAATGAGGTGGTGCCATTTCATTTCTGACAGCTGCCATGGAATTGACATGTTAAAAAAAAAAGATAAAGAAGACATTAAAATTTGTTGACTTTTACATGCATTTCTCACTGGTAGGGCATATCTATAACTTATTTAAATGCAAAATTGAAACTGTAATTAAGTTAACATTAAAAGTAAATAACTATTTGAATGACATGATTGGGATTTTTGACAATAACAAAATGACAAAAAAACACCAACTTCTCATAATGTAAATCGACCAAGATATCCTGTGTGGTATGCAGCCATATTAGTCTTTGAGTTATTGTCATCAATGATCCTAACTATTGATTTAAAGCTATACATAATATTAATACAAAGTATCTGGTCTAAGAGAATACTTTGTGACACTATTTATACAATGTAGCTGGTCTAAGAGAATACTTTGTGGCACTATATTTATACAACGTATCTGGTCTAAGAGAATACTTTGTGACACTATTTATACAATGTAGCTGGTCTAAGAGAATACTTTGTGACACTCAATTTATACAATGTAGCTGGTCTAAGAGAATACTTTGTGGCACTATATTTATACAATGTAACTGGTCTAAGAGAATACTTTGTGACACTATTTATACAATGTAGCTGGTCTAAGAGACTACCTTGTGGTGCTCTATACAATGTAGCTGGTCTAAGAGACTACTTTGTGGCACTATATTTATACAATGTAGCTGGTCTAAGAGAATACTTTGTGACACTATTTATACAATGTAGCTCGTCTAAGAGACTATCTTGTGGCACTCTATACAATGTAGCTGGTCTAAGAGACTACTTTGTGGCACTATATTTATAGAATGTAGCTGGTCTAAGAGAATACTTTGTGACACTATTTATACAATGTAGCTGGTCTAAGAGAATACTTTGTGGCACTATATTTATACAATGTAGTTGGTCTATGAGACTACTTTGTGGTACTATATTTTTACAATGTAGCGTGGCTAAGAGAATACTTTGTGGTACTATATTTATACAATGTAGCTGGTCTAAGAGATTACTTTGTGACACTATTTTATACAATGTAGCTGGTCTAAGAGACTACCTTGTGGTGCTCAATACAATGTAGCTGATCTAAGAGACTACTTTGTGGCACTATATTTATACAATGTAGCTGGTCTAAGAGAATACTTTGTGACACTATTTATACAATGTAGCTGGTCTAAGACAATACTTTGTGGAACTGTATTTATACAATCTAGCTGGTCTAAGAGACTATTTTGTGGCACTATATTTATACAATGTAGCTGGTCTAAGAGAACACTTTGTGACACTATTTATACAATGCAGCTGGTCTAAGAGACTACTTTGTGGCACTATATTTACACAATGTAGCTGGTCTAAGAGACTAATTTGTGGCACTATATTTATACAATGTAGCTGGTCTAAGAGAATACTTTGTGACATGTAGCTTGTCTAAGACAATACTTTGTGGCACTTTATTAATACAATGTAGCTGATCTAAGACAATACTTTGTGGCACTTTATTAATACAATGTAGCTCGTCTAAGAGAATACTTTGTGGCACTATATTTATACAATGTAGCTGGTCTAAGAGAATACTTTGTGACACTATTTATACAATGTAGCTGGTCTAAGAGACTACTGCATGGCACTATATTTATACAATATAGCTTGTCTAAGAGACTAATTTGTGGCACTATATTTATACAATGTAACTGGTCTAAGAGAATACTTAGTGACACTATACAATGTAGCTGGTCTAAGAGAATACTTTGTGACACTATTTATACAATGTAGCTGGTCTAAGAGACTATTTTGTGGCACTATATTTATACAATGTAGCTGGTCTAAGAGAATACTTTGTGACACTATTTATACAATGTAGCTGGGCTAAAAGAATACTTTGTGACACTATATTTATACAATGTAGCTGGTCTAAGAGAATACTTTGTGGCACTCTATTTATACAATGTGGCTGATCTAAGAGAATACTTAGTGACGATCTATATATACAATATAGCTGGTCTAAGAGAATATTTTGTGGCACTATATTTATACAATGTAGCTGGTCTAAGAGAATACTTTCTGATACTATATTTATACAATGTAGCTGGTCTAAGAGACTACCTTGTGTTGCTCTATACAATGTAGCTGGTCTAAGAGACTACTTTGTGACACTATATTTATACAATGTAGCTGGTCTAAGACTAATTTGTGGTACTATATTTTTACAATGTAGCTTGGCTAAGAGAATACTTTGTGGTACTATATTTATACAATGTAGCTGATCTAAGAGACTACTTTGTGACACTCAATTTATACAATGTAGCTGGTCTAAGAGAATACTTTGTGGCACTATATTTATACAATGTAACTGGTCTAAGAGAATACTTTGTGACACTATTTATACAATGTAGCTGGTCTAAGAGACTACCTTGTGGCGCTCTATACACTGTAGCTGGTCTAAGAGAATACTTTGTGGCACTAAATTTATACAATGTAGCTGGTCTAAGAGAATACTTTGTGACACTATTTATACAATGTAGCTGGTCTAAGACAATACTTTGTGGCGCTGTATTTATACAATGAAGCTGGTCTAAGAGACTATTTTGTGGCACTATATGTATACAATGTAGGTGGTCTAAGAGAACACTTTGTGACACTATTTATACAATGCAGCTGGTCTAAGAGACTACTTTGTGGTACTATATTTATACAATGTAGCTGGTCTAAGAGACTAATTTGTGGCACTCTATTTATACAATGTAGCTGGTCTAAGAGAATACTTTGTGGCACTCTATTTATAAAATGTAGCTGGTCTAAGAGAATACTTTGTGACACTATTTATACAATGTAGCTGGTCTAAGAGACTAATTTGTGGCACTATATTTATACAATGTAGCTGGTCCAAGGGAATACTTTGTGACACTATTTATACAATGTAGCTGGTCTAAGAGAATACTTTGTGACACTCAATTTATACAATGTAGCTGGTCTAAGAGAATACTTTGTGACACTATATTTATACAATGTAACTGGTCTAAGAGAATACTTTGTGACACTCAATTTATACAATGTAGCTGGTCTAAGAGAATACTTTGTGGCACTATATTTATACAATGTAACTGGTCTAAGAGAATACTTTGTGACACTATTTATACAATGTAGCTGGTCTAAGAGACTACCTTGTGGTGCTCTATACAATGTAGCTGGTCTAAGAGACTACTTTGTGGCACTATATTTATACAATGTAACTGGTCTAAGAGAATACTTTGTGACACTATTTATACAATGTAGCTGGTCTAAGAGAACACTTTGCGGCACTATATTTATACAATGTAGTTGGTCTATGAGACTACTTTGTGGTACTATATTTTTACAATGTAGCGTGGCTAAGAGACTACTTTGTGGTACTATATTTATACAATGTAGCTGGTCTAAGAGATTACTTTGTGACACTATTTATACAATGTAGCTGGTCTAAGAGACTACCTTGTGGTGCTCTATACAATGTAGCTGATCTAAGAGACTACTTTGTGGCACTATATTTATACAATGTAGCTGGTCTAAGAGAATACTTTGTGACACTATTTATACAATGTAGCTGGTCTAAGACAATACTTTGTGGAACTGTATTTATACAATCTAGCTGGTCTAAGAGACTATTTTGTGGCACTATATTTATACAATGTAGCTGGTCTAAGAGAACACTTTGTGACACTATTTATACAATGCAGCTGGTCTAAGAGACTACTTTGTGGCACTATATTTATACAATGTAGCTGGTCTAAGAGACTAATTTGTGGCACTATATTTATACAATGTAGCTGGTCTAAGAGAATACTTTGTGACATGTAGCTTGTCTAAGACAATACTTTGTGGCACTTTATTAATACAATGTAGCTGGTCTAAGACAATACTTTGTGGCACTTTATTAATACAATGTAGCTCGTCTAAGAGAATACTTTGTGGCACTATATTTATACAATGTAGCTGGTCGAAGAGAATACTTTGTGACACTATTTATACAATGTAGCTGGTCTAAGAGACTACTGCGTGGCACTATATTTATACAATATAGCTTGTCTAAGAGACTAATTTGTGGCACTCTATTTATACAATGTAGCTGGTCTAAGAGAATACTTTGTGACACTATTTATACAATGTAGCTGGTCTAAGAGAATACTTTGTGACACTATATTTATACAATGTAGCTGGTCTAAGAGAATACTTTGTGGCACTCTATTTATACAATGTGGCTGGTCTAAGAGAATACTTAGTGACGATCTATATATACAATGTAGCTGGTCTTAGAGAATATTTTGTGGCACTATATTTATACAATGTAGCTGGTCTAAGAGAATACTTTGTGACACTCTATTTATACAATGTAGCTGGTCTAAGAGACTACCTTGTGTTGCTCTATACAATGTAGCTGGTCTAAGAGACTACTTTGTGACACTATATTTATACAATGTAGCTGGTCTAAGAGAATACTTTGTGACACTATTTATACAATGTAGCTGGTCTAAGACAATACTTTGTGGAACTGTATTTATACAATCTAGCTGGTCTAAGAGACTACTTTGTGACACTATATTTATACAATGTAGCTGGTCAAGGAGAATACTTTGTGGCACTATTTATACAATGTAGCTGGTCTAAGAGACTACTTTGTGACACTATATTTATACAATGTAGCTGGTCTAAGAGAATACTTTGTGACACTATATTTATACAATGTAGCTGGTCAAGGAGAATACTTTGTGGCACTATTTATACAATGTAGCTGGTCTAAGAGACTACTTTGTGACACTATATTTATACAATGTAGCTGGTCTAAGAGACTACTTTGTGACACTATATTTATACAATGTAGCTGGTCAAGGAGAATACTTTGTGGCACTATTTATACAATGTAGCTGGTCTAAGAGACTACTTTGTGGCACTATATTTATACAATGTAGCTGGTCTAAGACTAATTTGTGGTACTATATTTTTACAATGTAGCTTGGCTAAGAGAATACTTTGTGGTACTATATTTATACAGTGTAGCTGGTCTAAGAGACTACTTTGTGACACTCAATTTATACAATGTAGCTGGTCTAAGAGAATACTTTGTGGCACTATATTTATACAATGTAACTGGTCTAAGAGAATAGTTTGTGACACTATTTATACAATGTAGCTGGTCTAAGAGACTACCTTGTGGCGCTCTATACAATGTAGCTGGTCTAAGAGAATACTTTGTGGCACTAAATTTATACAATGTAGCTGGTCTAAGAGAATACTTTGTGACACTATTTATACAATGTAGCTGGTCTAAGACAATACTTTGTGGCACTGTATTTATACAATGTAGCTGGTCTTAGAGACTATTTTGTGGCACTATATGTATACAATGTAGCTGGTCTAAGAGAACATTTTGTGACACTATTTATACAATGTAGCTGGTCTAAGAGACTAATTTGTGGCACTCTATTTATACAATGTAGCTGGTCTAAGAGAATACTTTGTGACATGTAGCTTGTCTAAGACAATATTTTGTGGCACTTTATTAATACAAAGTAGCTATTCTAAGAGAATACTTTGTGGCACTCTATTTATACAATGTAGCTGGTCTAAGAGAATACTTTGTGACACTATTTATACAATGTAGCTGGTCTAAGAGAATACTTTGTGACACTCAATTTATACAATGTAGCTGGTCTAAGAGAATACTTTGTGACACTATATTTATACAATGTACCTGGTCTAAGAGAATACTTTGTGGCACTCTATTTATACAATGTAGCTGGTCTAAGAGAATACTTTGTGACACTTTATTTATATAATGTAGCTGATCTAAGAGACTAATTGTGGTGCTCTATACAATGTAGCTGGTCTAAGAGACTATTTTGTGACACTATATTTATACAATGTAGCTGGTCTAAGAGAATACTTTGTGACACTATTTATACAATGTAGCTGGTCTAAGAGAATACTTTGTGACACTCAATTTAAACAATGTAGCTGGTCTAAGAGAATACTTTGTGACACTATATTTATACAATGTAGCTGGTCTAAGAGAATACTTTGTGGCACTCTATTTATACAATGTAGCTGGTCTAAGAGAATACTTTGTGACACTTTATTTATATAATGTAGCTGATCTAAGAGACTAATTGTGGTGCTCTATACAATGTAGCTGGTCTAAGAGACTATTTTGTGACACTATATTTATACAATGTAGCTGGTCTAAGAGAATACTTTGTGACACTATTTATACAATGTAGCTGGTCTAAGAGAATACTTTGTGACACTCAATTTATACAATGTAGCTGGTCTAAGAGAATACTTTGTGACACTATATTTATACAATGTAGCTGGTCTAAGAGAATACTTTGTGGCACTATATTTATACAATGTAGCTGGTCTAAGAGAATACTTTGTGACACTCTATTTATACAATGTAGCTGGTCTAAGAGACTACCTTGTGGCGCTCTATACAATGTAGCTGGTCTAAGAGAATACTTTGTGGCACTATATTTATACAATGTAGCTGGTCTAAGAGAATACTTTGTGACACTATTTATACAATGTAGTTGGTCTAAGACAATACTTTGTGGCACTGTATTTATACAATGTAGCGGGTCTTAGAGAATACTTTGTGACATTATATTTATACAATGTAGCTGGTCTAAGAGACTACTTTGTGACACTATATTTATACAATGTAGCTGGTCTAAGAGAATACTTTGTGACACTATATTTATACAATGTAGCTGGTCTAAGAGAATACTTTGTGACACTATATTTATACAATGTAGCTGGTCAAGGAGAATACTTTGTGGCACTGTATCTTACTTCCATTTTTAAAATTATTTTTAATGATATGAATAAAGGTCAACTCACTAAAATTATCATAAATATATCTTGAGCTTTTCCTTACCCTTAAGATATTAATGTTTTATTTCAGGACTCATGAATATGTCCCCCCCCCCCCACACACACACACACTAAGTCTCATAACAGGATGTAAGTACAAGTATTTTTTTTTATTTGTAAAGTAATTAGATGTCCAATCTTTCTTATAGTCATGGCGTCATTTTTATGATGCGATACCAGTAGCAATATTCAAGTTTGTTAAACAACAAAATACCACCGTGAAAAGCACCTCTTAGTTCCTATCAGATCCTAATTAAAAAAAAAAAAAAAAAGATTCTTTCAATCAATATATAAATTTATTTATCTGTATTTTTAAAGTATAATACTGCCAAGAATAAAATAGAGATATGGCAAGAAATTGCATTTCAGTTTTCTTTACATGTAGTGGTTCTCCGAGTTAGGCACTACACAACAGCATCAAAGTGCCAACACTATGTAGTAAAATTTTTTAATATTTTTTAGACACCAGCACAACACTGCTCCACAATATTCTGAACACAAGTTTATCCATAATAGACACAATCTGTCAAAATTTCTTTGTGGAGCAAGCCTGTGGTCATATCCAATTTGGCATTTGAAGCTGCTAAACTGAGTATAAATTCTGCAATTTCCAATATACTTGCGTGTATATGATGGTCATTTTTTGTATGAAATAGAAATCTATACACAAAATGACTGTAAAACAGTTTGATTTGTACACTGAACAACACATTAACACTATCATGAAATTTATCAATATTTTTTTTTTTTAAATTCATAAAAAGAGGGGCAGAAAATGGCCCTCATTGAATATAGGCCTTTATCACCAGAATTTTAAATCTTAATACTGATTATCAGCACCATATAGCCACTACTGTGCTGATATGCCTTTAAGCCCCTAATACATAGATACAAACTACTGTTAATTGGCACCATATAGCCACTATTGTGCTGACATGCCTTTAAGTCCGAACACATGCATACTCAATACTGATTATCAGCACCATGATGCTACTATTGCGATGATGTGCCATTAAGCTTCAATATACACATACTTAAAACTGTTTATCAGCACCATATAGCTACTATTGTGTTGACATGCTGTTAAGTCCTAAAACATGCATATAGCCACTTTGTGCAGATATGCTGTTAAGCTTTAATACATACACATGTACTACTGATTAATTATTGGCACCATACAGCCACCATTGTGCTGACATGCCTTTAAACCCTGATACATGCATACATAATACTGATTACCAACACCTATAGCTACTATTGCACTGCTGTACCATTAAGCCCTAATACATACACTCTCAATATTGATTATTGGCACCATATAACCATTATTGCACTGATGTGTTAGACCCTAATATAAACATAATTAATCTGATTATCAGCACCATATAGCCACTAATGTGCTGACATGCTGTTATGCCCTAATACATACATACCTAATATTGATTAAGAGTATTGCTTTAAGACTAATTCTGAAGAGTCAGCTATCTGATTGGGTTGATTTGGCATTTTACAGTATATAAACACATACAGGCTTTTTAGTGCCAAAGAAATTGGAGTAAAGTGCCTTGCCCATGGACCCATCATGGTAGCTGACATGGGCTGATCCAATGGTAGGATTCTAACCCACACCCTTTTAGTTCCAGGATTCCAACCCACACCCTTTTAGTTCCAGGATTCTAACCCACACCCTTTTAGTTCCACATGCTAACCACTGAGCCACCATGGCTCCTGCAATGAAATGCCAACATATACTATCATATACTGTCGTATACTGTCATATACTGTCGTATACTGTCATATACTGTTGTATACTGTCATATACTGTCGTATACTGTCATATACTGTTTAGGTATATCAAACAAGTTTTATAATTGTTACATCCTTTCAACAGGTTTAAAGAGGCATTAGTTTTTAAAATGTTATACTACAAAAAAGGAAATTGTCAATTGTATCATTAAGGTACTGAGAAAAAAAGTTATAAATGTTTAATGCTTTTAGACAAAAATATAACTTGGCATTTACGAAGAATGAATAGATGAATATTCTTCAAAAACTCTATACGAGTCATACAATTATTTGTTTGCTCCACTACTTTTCCAAGGACACCAATCCACATTTGTGCAGCAAGTAAATCTGCTTTTAGTCCACTAGGTTTCTGAGTGATGGGTAGACCTTATAATATGCACTATTTTAAAGATAAAATAGTGAAACAGTAAGAATACAAAGAATTAGGAAAGTACTGAACACATTCGGAGTTATCAAATAGATGGTTGGAATGCTCTAAATTATTGGGGTGAAGTATTTGTCAGTTTTTACTTGTTTGCCTTTTGCTTTATAGTCTGAATACCTAAACTGATAAAGCATGGAAGGTTATAACAATGATAAAACATCTATTATTAATTCTGTCAATGACTCAGTAACCAGGTATTACATATTGAAATACATGATCTTTCTTTTGGACCTAGTCCAACCAATAACTAGGCAAAGCGATGTGCATGCACTGTTCATGGTTTAAGTAAACGAGATAATGCTGCCATACTTTGTATGCATGATGCAAGCACTTCAATACCTTTTTCTCGAGTGGACCAGTCTCTTTAATAATATTCCACTGGAAGGTTAAAACAACATCATTTTGGTCTCAGGAGCTGCAGTAACTCAGTTGATAGAGTGTTTGACTCATAATCCAAGGGTCATGGGTTCAATACCCACCAAGACCAGCCCAGATTGCCTGCCTCGGAGTGTCCTTTAGAAAGGCACTTAACTCCCATTTTCTCTGCATGATATAGCCAATAATGTGTAAAAACAAAAACAGCAACCAAAAAATCATTCTGGCCTCTATCTTCATGTTTGTCTACTGCTATGTAAAGAAGGGGTGAATACAAATTAATGTCAGCAAAAACGACACAGAAATCATCATAGCTGTTGGGGTCCATTTCATCACTGATGCCATTTTAAAACAAAACTGTGCCATTTTGCGACCAAGTGCTGGTCACAAAATGGCAGCACCAGCACCAAGCCATTTTGCAATCTCTACCAGGTGATGACTTAGCCCATTGCCATTTTGCAACCTTAGCTGGTCCTGCAGTTTTGCCCTTATTTTACTAGCACCTGAAATGGTACTGAGCTGTTTTGAGATCTTTCATTACTTGTACCTGTTTCTGCTGTTTATGCTTTTGTCTATATACATTTCTGTTGTGTATCTGTCTCTTCACCTACCTACAGTGAAACCTTGCTATAACACAATGGTTGGGGTCATTCAAATTTGCTGGACGTGTCCAAAAGGTCTGATTTTTCACTGACAATAAAATGCACAAATCAGACATCGGGAGTTTCTAAAAAGAAATTTGAATTTATGCTTGATAAATACTTGAACTGGAATTCATACAGGAGGTCAATGGTATTGACCTCGTAATGTACTAGAGATGAACAATTCAACATGGATGCATAACTGCCCCAACCAAGTTTTGGAGTAAACCATTCGAGTTCATGGGTAAAGAGTAATCTCCCTAAGAACAGCAGTCATCCTTTAAAAGACAGTGGAGAAAGAAAAAAAAACAAAAAAAAAAACAACAACCAGATATTAATTAAAACTCATGTTTTAAACTATGACTTTGTACTACTGCAGAGCAAAAACATGTATTTGTATGTTTTATTATATCAAATGCTCCACCCCTACAATTTAACTGGTTCTGTTCCAGTGTTCAACAACAGTACAGCTGTTTACGTAACTTCTGCATTACAAGTGGCCTGTGTGTATCGGAGTGATTTGAAGCTGCTGTCTGTATTCTGACTACAAAATAAAAAGGATAAAGAGGAGGGGGAGGGGGATGTATGTGGCAATGCTCAAAACGGCTCCTAACAATTCAGACAATAAACTTGTTTCAACAGGTGTGTCTGATGGTTGATTGAACAGGCATCGGTGCTCTACTGTTTTCCCTTAAATAGATAGGTAAATTAACTGATTAATAAATTTGGGTTGAATAGATTTTTAGACCACTACATTTTTCAGTACTTGGTTGTGTATGCCAGATGACTAAGCAAATATCTGCTGGGTTTTGTTTTCCCTGGATTAAGCAATGATTGTACACAGGATGCATTGAAGACAAGCACAAAAAAGACTTAATCTCTCTATTTTTGATGGTTCAGTAATAATTACATTAACAATTATCAGCTTTTTAAGGAAGTAATGTCTTTCAAATATAAGAAGCGGTGATAAACTCCTTTTTTTTTTAAGAATACAACACATCATGCCAAATTATTAAATAAAACTCTTGTTTATTTTGGCACTAAAGCTTTTTAGTACTTCAAGAAATTGGTGAAATTACTGTATGCCACGACCATGCTATATCTGAATTCATGTTAAAACAACTAGAGTGATAGCAGGGTTTCACTGTATCTATCTAAGAAAATCTGTATGTCTACCCATCTATTTTTGTTCATCTATTTATCTACCTGTCTGTCTGTCAACTTGAGCTCATAATTTTGGTAAAAATAAAAAAAAATCTTCAGGAAATTACTGCTATAATATGGCACAACAACTGAAATTTTTTTATACTAAAAGGCGTAAAAAAAAATTTTATAATTTAAATGCTAAAAATGTAAATATTTTGCAAATGAAAAAAGTATCTGTCTATCTTGGAACCAAATGTTTTATATATCAAATATTTATTGTAAGATAATGACATGGGTTTGAAGCTAGCAAACAGCAGTAAAACAGTTCAAATTATAAAACGGCAATGAGTCATTGCTTGACCTGAGAAAGTACGAGAAAAATAACTTGGATACAAAATGGCCCAGTGCCACTTAAGCACCAGGTATGGTTGTAAAATGGTCCTTGTGTCGTTTCAGCACCAGATATGGTTGCAAAATGGCCCTCGTGTCATTTCAGCACCAGATACGGCTGCAAAATGGCCCTTGTGTCATTTCAGGACTAGGTACAGTCAAAACAGTCATGGACCTTATCTGGGTCTGGAATGGCACAAGGCCATTTCGAAACAGAGGCCATTTTGAAACAGTGCTTCATTTCAAAACAACGCTTCGTTGCAAACTGGTGTGTAACATAGCAAACACGAAATCTATGAAGATTGGTACCCTGTTTTAATACAGTCTGTAAGTTAATCCACAGTATTCTAAAAGTAATTGATTCAAATTATGATATAAAGTGGAGATAACTCTAAATACACAGACCTGTCTGTAAGAGATATCGTTATGCTCTCTACTGTAGAGGAACAAATTGTTGACCATCATCTCCCTTACTTCATCAGATTTGAAAAATGCAAGTTCAGGAAAACTACAACAAATGAAAATTCAAATGCAAAGGTAGAAAAAATAAAAATAAACATGCAAAAATACTGAGAAGAAAATAATGAATAAATCAATGAAATGATTGACAAGATACTACTATGTAAAAACATATAAGGACCTAACACATTATGTGAAATGGTTGAGATGAAGCTCAGGTTAACATATCAAGTCTTGTCTTTTTCACTGTATAGCAGGTTATTTTCACAGTGCACATATTTCATGCTATAATCTTACAAAGTGTGTGTGTGGGGTCTTCATTTTTGTGCTGCTATCCCTCAGACTTTGTTATTTCACTCCAAGAATACCTACCCAATCACATTAATGTTAGGAAATAAACCCTGCTACCTCTCGAATCCAACCCTTCTATAAAGATGAACATTTCATTTTCAAATATATATATAATTACAAATATACACCAAACTGATCGGAAAGTGCTATCCCTTGATACTACAAGAGAATGCTTACAGCCAAGGCGATGGGTGCCGTAACCCACTGATCTGGGTTCAAATCTCCGAAGAGCATGAATTAAAATTCTCTAACCTATATGATAATAATATTTATTCATATATATATATAGACAAGGAAAGAAATTCTCACCCATTACAGGCCCTTACCACCACTAGTTGCCTACCCATCGGGTAATTATTCTCCGAGAAACATAATTTACTACAAAAGTTTCACTTTCTCTGTCAAGTACATTCCCAATCACATTAACGTTAGGAGAATAGGTAATAGGAGGAACAAACACAAGCATCCAACCTATACCAAAGGTACCCTTTGGGGGATAAAATGGCTGAGGTCCCTATATGAAGGATAAACTATGAAGGCAGCACAACTGACAATCAAGTAACATGTGATTTCAATAAATGGATCAAGGAAACGAATGACATTTTCTTACCAAGAAAAGTTCTGGGCCACAGCCAATGGACCCACCAGATTCAATTCTCATCTCTGCAGTGCAAGATCTTGGAGATAGAATCTTTAGAAAGTTGACTTTGCACACCAGCCAATGGCTTTTATAATGTCTCAAATCCAAACATTGTGTTCAAATGTGTGTCTCAGAGAGATTGCTTGACTCTCATGAGATTACATTTTCCTGAGTATCTGGTCATGTGAGGCCTCAGAGTACACCATGCATATAGTACCCAACCACAATGTTAGTACTTGAGGGGTTAAAAATATCCTCTTTTCCAGCCTTCACTGGAAAAAGGAGACATTGCTGGGCCTCATGACCATTCTCTATACATTTTAAGTAGTACTTGAAAACATTCCCAGAGGCATGAACGGGGCACTACCATAGTCTCAAAATGTGTCACGGTATCTCCAACAGATATGCTGTAAACAAAATGACTTGTTGGTTCAATAAGCGTCCAGGCAAGTGGCACGGCTTGTTCTGCTCGTATGGATGGCTGGAGAGTGTGCTGGACAGCTGGTTGGATAGACAGCTCAGTTGCACGGCTGTTGGCTGGATGGTCAACTCTGGAACCACCTGTGCAGAATGTGTGGTAAAACAGATGGATCAGACAAACTATCCCCATATGGTTCCACATACCAGGGAACTGTCGCCAGGTATGCAAGATGGCTCACTGAAGTAATGGATCTCTGGTTACTAGACAATAGGTATGGCAGGACAGCCAGCTGGCTGGACTGGCTGGTTGGCGGCTAGGGCTGTGGCATAGGGCATGAAAAGATGGTGATATGGATCATCAAGATTTGAGAGATACCACAATTACCAGGACTTACAGGACCAAAGGCCATGCTCAGACATGCAGGGAGACTTACGGCACTGGGCTGCTTAGATAAGAAGAGACACTCCCCCATTAACTCCAAACCATCCCTGGAGGTTTCTGATCGATGTACAGACAAAAATGTGTCTGAGGCCAGCAACTGTGTTGTTGCTTCCTGTACCAGTCAACGCATCTGTGACTATCAGCATCTGGGAAGAATGTGGAGCCAGCACCTCTGCAACCATTTATTCCTGCTGATCATTTTTTTATGTGAGCGGGGGAATCATCATAATGTCTCCTCACTATGCTAGCAATCAATGCCGTTTTTGGGTGAAGGCTCAAGTTCTCGCACTCCATTCGAGACTTTAGATATCTCTCCTTGCTCTTGATATTTTTCTGCAACACAGTGGATCAGATGCCTTCTGACCATAATGCACAAACACTGCAGGCTGAGGATGATGAACACTTTTTGCAATCAATAAATATATCATGTGTGTCTTCATTACTTGAAATTTCTTGCACATTACTGAATTTCATTGCCATTGTTTAGCTGAAATGACAAGAATGACAAATATTCAGAAAATGACAACCTGAAAGTGTTCACAATTCACAATAACAACACTGACAACAATCAAAAAATATATGCAGTGGGTGCAGATAAACAACCAACAACAGGCACAAACAATACCATGCTGGAGCACAAGGTCTGAATAAACGAAATCTACAACTGCAAAAAAATTAACATAAATATTGATCAAAAACAAAAAATGATTGCAACATGTAGCAAATACATTAACACACTCTACTATACCGACTTTGTCGATACATAGGTTGAAATTGTAATGATATTCAATCATTTCAGCAGGTCTTTCAGTACTATGAAAGTAGTAACGAGCAAAAATTTAAACTGGTAAACATCCGGTTGATGGGTAGCCACCTAGTGGTGGTAAGGGGAGGTAATTGGTCAGAATTTCTTCCCTTGCTATATGGTATATGGATGGAAAAAACATTTTTTTTTTCTTTTTTGGAGGGCTGGATTTAGGATGTAGTGAAGTTTATTTTCCAAACAATAATGTGATTGGGGAATGTATTCAAAGGAGAAACTTAAGTCCACAAAATTCAAACTATATTGATCCAAATATGAAAATAATGATGCCAAAACATCTAGCACATACATTAATGATCAACACTATACAGACTTTCTGGATGGATAGGTTGAATTCAAGCTAATTTCGTGGATATCGAGAGGCAATGTAGTGCGATGTTGATTGTACCACTGCAAAAACTTACACTGGTAAACATCCAGATGATGGAGAATCACATAACAGTGATAAGGGGAGGTAATGGGTAAGAGTTTCTTCCCTTCGTCTATATGGTCTATAGATAGGAAAGACAAAATTTTTGTATTTCTGGGATGGCTGGATTCAAGTAGTAGTGGAGTTTATTTCCTACCATTAATGTGATCAGGGAATGTATTTGACAGATTCAATCATTCCATAATTTTACTGTTCTAATTCATTTTCATTAACCAAAGTTTTAAAAAGGCTTCAACATTTTTGAAATATAAACTTTGAATATGGTGAATAACTTTTGAAATTCACAGAATACTGTATAGGTTTCAATTGAAAAATAGTCTAAATAGCTAAAATAATACAACAACAGTTTTTGACATTTAACAAATCAAATTTTTAATGACTCTTGAAGCCTTCACATTTGGTAATTAAAGGTAAAAAAAAGACTTGAATGTACTCTTTAATAACAAGTATATTTCTTGGAAATACGTCTGATTCTATCTGCATAACTGTATCTTTTAATATTGATCTATCAACTATACTCAAACTTATCACCAGCAAATCATCTTCTACAGAATATAAAATTTTGTTGTGATAATTTGCATACATAATTTAACACCACTGCCGAGTCAATACTGACAATTTTACCAAAATTGGAGAAGAAAAAAAAATAGAAAAGTTATGGCAAGATAATTTGTACATTTTATATAGACAGAAATGTTCAGGTACTTGAGTTCATTCAGTAAGGACTTGGACAGTTGAGAGGTAATTGCATAACAAATGTTGTTTGGGTTGCAGTTCACTGAGATCGCCAATAAACAGTATTTAACTGACAGGTCAATTGTAAATACATTCCTAGCCTGTGTTTTAGGTACATGCTTTAAAGTTTAATGCTTTTTGGATTATGAAGGCTAATATTTCTCCCTAATTCATAGCAACAAAATATTTCAGAATTATGGTCATTTCTGTCTATCAGCTGAGAGCAATATGCTGCATTACTATTTACGAATGAGCATGTATGTAATGTGGAGTTTGGGTTGATGTGTTTTAGCTAACTTTTATTTTAGAAAATTTGAAATTAAAACTATTTTCACATACATCTGTATTTCCAAAAACATACCTGCTATTTATTTTTAAAAAATACTGAGATATAGATATACAAAATATATGTACACATGGGATATCAAATGATAGTAGAAAAAAAAGTAGGATGCAAACCAAAGAAAGATATACTTGGTGTTCTGGAAATAGATGAAATTTTAAAAAATGATTACAGAAAAGTAAAGAAATTACTAAAATAATACGCTATCTAAACTTATCTAAACTTAATTTTATCTTTGTTAATACATTCTAAAAATTTTAATTAAAACTTGTATGAGAACAATATGACATATTGAACAAATATATCTTGGAACTTTGAAGGAATTAAAGTGACACTTCAACAAACATGTTTTTGTGGAAGCAGATATATAATATGGCCTACTCAAATGTTAGACCTACAGTCTTAGCAACCTTCAAAATGTCTTCTGAACTAGCCAATATGTTATGGAAAAGTACTCTCATGTTCAGATGACCTTGACCTTTGACCCTGATGTTATAATTTCATCTTAAATGCCTGGATGAGGCATTCAACAAATGAGATATGGTCTGTGCATCATGATGTGGTGTAGAACAATAATTATGCAGAAATCATCTTTTGCTTTAAATATTGGTGTCCTTGACCCTTCAGCTACTGATCTAATAAAATAAATTTCCTTCTACCTGACCTTAAGGAAACTGTACTGTGGTGATGAAATAAGGCTTACTCAAGCTATTGTATGCAGACCAATTTTCTATTTCAAATCTACTGACCTTGATCCCTAGAATCTGCACGATGGCACCCATAGTAATAACTTACACCTACCACTCTTAATGATAACAAAGCATGTCAAAGTTACCTACTTTTAGTGCTGCCAATATAATCATATGACACAACTTGAAAAACAAGCCTCTGTTTCAATGTATACTTTTATCTAAATTATACAAAAAAACTGAATGAAACAAAAGAAAAATTCACAATTCAGTCACCCATAAGCATGGGACATGAACATGCAAAATGTAACAATTTTTTTTCATGCCAAGGAGAGAACACTATGAAATGATAACATGTGTACATATATACATGAAGATTAGAATTATGGGATAGATATTGTCTTTTAAAGCTGAAGATAAAATTAATGGTTTTTGTTTCAAAATTTTGTCACGTGAGTTAAATTTTAACAATGTTGAATCCAAGTACTTATGAAGTCTTTGAGCAGATTAGCAACAGACCATTTGTCAATTATACCTGAATAAAAATTTTCAAAAGAGCCAACTCTCTGTGCTAATGATAATGGGACAAAAGGGAATACATTTATTCTTGGAGTAAGCAAATTGTGTGTTTGAATTCTCCGAAGCAATTCATACAATGTTTTTGATGTTTGCTGTTGTCAGATGAATTTAAATCATTAAAATTATAGTTTCACTCATAAGAACTTAATGCTTGTAAATGACAAATCACTTATTAAATAGTTGAATTATGGTCAGTTAATACTTTGATTTTTTTTTTATTAAAAAAAAACAACACATACCCTGGGAGATATCATAAGAACAAAAGTACAGAAGTTTCGAATCTTCAAAAAAAAAATGGAGAATGATACTGTTTCAAATAGTGGAAGCTACACATTTCATATCACATTTCCCATAATTCTATTCTGTAACACATGACGAGGGCAAGCTGACAACATGAAATCTGCTTCAGAACCTGTCTATACGAGATGTCAGGGTTTATTTTGGCATATATAAATAACACATCGACCATCAGGTTGCGCAGTTGGTTGGACTGAAAAAATTCTATCCGAGGATAGCTGCAATAGAATAGATATGATATGAACATTGTAACAAACTTGATATGATATGAACATTATAATCATCTTGAGATATGATATAAACATTGCAACAAACTTGAGATATGGTATGAACATAGTAACAGCAATTTTGTGTATGACATACACTTGAGTAGTTTGCATGTGTAGCTGCTCTTTGTGAAAAAATAACTTACAATCTTGTGCAAATCAATATCACCTCCTTAAACTTTATGTAAAAATTATGCATGTGACCTTGCCCTTTGACCTCTAGACCATAAAATCACTTAGGATCTTCCTCACTCATTATCAAAATTGTCCAAGATCTGGATGATATAAACATATATTCCAAGTCTGGTCAAAATCAGATCACAAATATGGCTTCCAGTGTGGTAACAAGCTCAGCCAATCAAATACAAAGTTACATCATTAATATGCATGGATCTTAGGCATTATCAAACCCATCTAAGATCTTGATGATATATGCCCATAAATAAGGTTTCTGGAGTGGTAACAAGTGCCACCAATCAAATGCAAGATCACCTCATTAATATGCTTATATCTCACTCATTACTGAACTTTTCCTAGATGTTGACTGAAGCATATATTCCAAGTTTGATCAAAATTGGATCAGGAATATGGCCTCCAAAGGAATAACCAACTCAGCCAATCTGATGCAATATTATATCATTATTTTTGCGTGGATCTCATGCATTATCAAACCCATCTAAGATCTTGATAATATAAGCCCATAAAATAAGGCTTCCAAAGTGGAAACAAGCTCAGCCAATCAAATGCGATCACCTCATTAATATACATGCATCCCACTCATTACTGAACTTGTCCAAGATCTTGATGATATAAGCATACATTCCAAGTTTGATCAAAATCAGATCAGAAATATGGCCTCCAAAGTGGTAACAAACTCAGCCAATCAGATGCAAGATCACCTCATTAGTATGCATGCAGCTTGCTCATAATCAAACTCATCCCAGATCTTTATGATATAAGCATGCATATATTTCATGTTTGATCAAAATGAGATCAGAAATATATGGTCTCCAGAATGGTAACAAGCAATTGTTGACAGACAGATGATGCACGATGCACAATTCATGATACACAGGCAACACAAGATGCACAATGGATGCAGGGCCATACCATAAGCTGACCTGGCCTTATGGCCAGGTGAGCTAAAAATGGGTTAAGGACAGGGTGTTTAAAACCACCCGGCAAGGTTTGCACTTGTGTGATACCAGGCCTGCCTTTAACAACAATCAACCATTTTGTAACTGACTAAAGTATCTCTTCAGAGGTCTTTTAACGTCCACAGTCTGTGAGAAAATGACCAATCAGGTATCTCTTCAGAGATCTTTTAACGTCCACATTCAGAGAGAAAATGATCAATTAGGTATCTCTTTGGAGGTCTTTTAACGTCCACAGTCAGAGAGAAAATGACCAATTAGGTATCTCTTTGGAGGTCTTTTAACGTCCACAGTCAGAGAGAAAATGACCAATTAGGTATCTCTTCAGAGGTTTTTAAACCTCCACAGTCAGAGAGAAAATGGCACAATTCAAACCTAATACTATTGGATATATTCACTTACAAGTTGAGTCCAACTGCAAACAACACAAACCTTGATCTACCATCCAACTGCAAACAACACAAACCTTGATCTACCATCACATAATGCGTCAGCAGATCAGGGTCTATTTTGGTTATTACAGTGTGATTAATCCTAACAAACTGCATATACCCAAATATATTGGTGCATTAAGCAAGGGCAGAACTGGGTGTATGCAGTTTACAGTTGGCTCAGATTATAGTATATGCGAGCATATACAGTATATTTTTAAGCATCTTACTGATTATTTGTTGGATTTATGTTGAGTGGTCACTTGCAAGATGCAAATTAAAAGTGAGCAAAGTGACTAACTCTGTAGCGTAATTATCATGTCTTTTAACCCTGCCCAAGTTCAAATCAACACAGATGAAAGGTTGGAACAGTCATACGCGTGAGAACAAAATTTTACTTGCATTCACTCCTTTTAGTTTGATCAGAAAAGACCAAGTTGTAAGTTAAGTTTTAATAAACTAAGTATCAACTAAACCATAAGATGAACTAGAGACCCATAGGTGCCATAGTCCATAATCAATGAAGATAACTTTCCACAATGCTAACTGTTTTGCTTCCTCATGATTTAAACATGTACTGGATATAACATAGTCTTGTTCAACCAGAATCTTACATGGCTCAGTGACATCTCCGCCATAAAAGGGTCTTGTAAAATGTTTCATTGAGCGCTGTTACGGATAGAATGCACTTCAGTCAAAATTTGTACAAGTAAAACTACAAAATCATTTCTCACTATCTTAAAACATATCTAGACATACTTTCTGCAATCATTCATGCCAAAACTTCTATTGTAAGCTTCCAAGGATATCATTAAACATCATGTCTCCATTGGTCAATAAAACTGTAAATGTTTACAAGAAACATGACACCAATGTAGGAGGCAATGACTCCATTAGCCAATATCATCTCATCATCACAATGACACTTTTTACGTCACCTCATCTCATCAGCCAATCAAATCACTTACAAGAAACATGACACCAATGTAGGAGGTGTGTCTCCATTAGCCAATATCATCTCATCATCACAATTACATTTTTTATGTCACCTCATCTCATCAGCCAATCAAATAGCTTGCAAGAAACATGACACCAATACAGGAGGCTTCTCTCCATTAGCCAATATCATCTCATCATCACAATGACACTTTTTATGTCACTTCATCTCATCAGCCAATCAAATAGCTTTTCTAAATTCTAGGAAAGCCTTATTCTTGCATTACAAGGTAAACTCAATTTTGGCCAGTCCCTTGTTTGGCAGAGATTTCAAGGGGCCATGTGAGAGATGTTCTGTAACTTGACTTAACAGAACCCTAACCTGGTATATTGTGCCAAGTAATAACCTGATACATTGTGCCAAATAACAACCTGATACATTGCACTCAGTAATAACCTGGTGTATTGTGCCAAATAAAATCTGATACATTGCACTCAGTAACAACCTGATACATTGTGCTAAGTAATAACCTGATACACTGCACTGAGTAATAACCTGAAACATTGCACCAAGTAATAACCTGATACATTGTGCCAAGTAATAACCTTTACATTGCATCAAGTAATAACCTGATACATTGTCCCAAGTAATACCCTGATACACTGCACCAAGTACTAACTTGATATACTGTGCCAAGTAATAACCTGATACACTGTGCTGAGTAATAACCTGATACACTGCATCAAGTAATAAATAGATACAATGCAATGAGTGACAATCTGATACATTGTACTGAGTAATAACCTGATTGACTGCATCAAGTAATAACCTGATACACAAAAAAATAAATAACCTGATACACTGTACCAATAACCTGATATATTGTGCCAAGTAATAATCTGATACACTGTACAAAGTAATATTCAGAGCCTACTCACGTTCTGATGACATCCTGTTTGATGGTCAGTCTCAACTCATTGTCCTGGAAAAACCTGTTCCAAGGGCTCTGAAAATGAGAACAACGTGGTTTGACAACAAACTGATAAGCAAACTAGAAATGCATCCAAGAATATGGATGCCTCTGCAAATATTGGGGAATAAAGAGACCAAAATTTATAGGTTTCTTTATTATGGTCAAAATATTCATTCTGAGCTAAACTTACTGTGCAGAAAGCATTTTTTTCTTATCAGACTTACCATGACCATGACCTCTGAACCTCAGAATCTATAGGTTTATTTATTACCGTGAGTGAAAGCCATCCATAAAGTTTGATCGGGGAGCTTACTCTAGAACAAAAGTTATTATGCAAAACCCTTTTTTTCTTGAAGCCATCTTGACTGTTGACCTTTTGACCCCAAAATCAATTGGCCTCTTAAATACTGTAATTGCAGCTCCACAAACTTTGGTCAAGGGATGTAGTCTAGAACTAAAGTCACTATGCAAAAACTATTATTCTTCTTTCAGTCAATGACCTTGACCTTTGACTTTTATTGAGACCAAAATTAACATTTATTTCTTACCCAATGTATTGTGCTGATGTGCTCTTAAATCCTAATACATAGACACATACATACATACATACATACATACATACATACATACATACATACATACATACATAGATACAGATACATACATACATACATACATACATACATACATACATACATACATACATACATACATACATACATACATACATACATACATTCATGCATACATCCATCCATACATACATACATCCATCCATCCATACATACATACATCCATCCATCCATCCACATCCATCCATACATCCATCCATCCATCCATCCATACATACATACATACATACATACATACATACATACATACATACATACATACATACATACATACATACCCAATGTGCAAGTCATCCATAAACTTTGGTGACAGTACATGCACATGGTCAAGAACTGAAATGTTGGTGCATAAAACCTTTTTATTCTTTCAGTCACAATCACCATGACTTTTGACCTTTTAACCCCAAAATGGATAGGTTTCTTCCTTACCCAAACTGCAAGCTACAAAGATTTGACTACGCCTGCAATACAGAACTAATGTTATTGTGTGATAGTTATTGCTCTACTTTCAGTCACAGTGGCCTTGGCCTTTAACCTTTTTATCCCAAAATCAATAGGCTTCTTCCTTACCCCAAGTGCAATCCATCCACAAAGTCTGGTAACTGTAGATGGTGGAGAACTTAAATTATTGTGCAGAAACTAAATAGGGAACAGACTGATGAATGGATGGACAGACAGACAACATCATGTTATAATACACTCCACCTAATGGTGGGCATATAAAAAGAAAATTAAATCCTATTGAGGTGGATTTTTAAAAATTCAGTCCCAAACCAAATTTGGTTTAAATTCATTAAGCCCTTCAAACGTTATTCAACAGAAATGTAACTGGTAATGCAAGGGCAACCTTCAAAGTGAACTGGTGCCATATAATTATAATTTTATGGATAAGGGGAAAATCAAATTAGACCAAACAAAATGCTGGAATTTAAGAAACTACCGTATATACTCGATTATAAGTCGACTCGACTATAAGTCAACCCCCCCTTTTTAGGGCTGCAAAAAGTGAATTTCTCTTTGACCCTCCTATAAGTCGGGGTGTATTTTGCAAGTCAGATCCGTCTGAAGGGGTGACTTCTTAGTGAGTCAGAAACGCACTTTGGAAATATACACAAGCCAAACTGGATACGAAAAATAAAGACAAAACCAGTGTAAAATACAATTATATTATTGAGTGAAATATGTCACAAATAAATTGACAACTTACAGTTTGTCCATCTTTGTGTAATGAAGTCCATTGAAATCCATAATGCTTGACATTTTAAATCCATTTATATGATAAATCCATGAATTCAATTATAGGTCACATACCGGTATAAAAATAGAAGTTCAGAATGATCCGATTCACAATATCCCATAATATGTTAATTCCACACGTCATACAAATAAACAATGAAAGTTAAGTCCACTTTTTTGTGATTCACGGTATCTTATAAATGTCACTATCTAATGTCATCTGGTACAAAGTCCAAGAATTAATCCTCATTGTCTGATAAAGTTCTGAAATCCTACATCGTCGTCTAGTCATTGTAAATCGTTGTTGTCGTCTAGTCATCGTAAATCGCTTTCGACTCCGATTCTCGGCTTTACTATCATATGCGGGTGCTTATGCAGAGACTGAGCTTGGGGTCTGTGAGTAACACTTTGATCATAAAGTCAGAAATCTATTAAAGGCTGCAACTGAACACATGTCAATTGTGCGGCAAGATCACAGGGAGTTCAAATAGCCACCCTCTGTTACTTGGCACTGAACAAGTATCAAACTCGCGGCTTGATCAAAGGGTTGTCACGTGGGAAAACAAAGAGTGTGGTGCCTTTACAAGGGATTAAGGTCAAAGCATATGCACAGGAAGTTGTAGAACTCTACTTGGGATTGAACAAGTATAGATTGGCGGCTCGATCAAAAGGATTGTCAACTTGAAAACAAAGTGAGTCCCTTTACAAGCCAAAGGCTTATCGGCTCACGTGCACTGGCAGATAACTTGGGAAATATCACTTGGGAATTAAATCTGACTTGTGGAAAAGGAAAATACAAATTAAATCAAAACTTTTATTGCATCAAGCACAGTCTTTATACAGCAAAACACAAATATTAATACAAATACAGGTTGTTCGGACTTGCACGAAAATGGAGGCAATATACTTACTAGTAAACACACACGGTAAACATTGACGGAAACTTCATTTTGCCGTCGGTAGTATTTAATTTACCGGTAATATTTTCAAATTTATAAAATCAAAATAACTGTAGATACATGTATTGTGTAATGAATACCATCATGAAATGGATAAACACAGTGCATACCATATATGCATTACTGCATAGGAATAGTGGCATGAAAACGTAAAAATATATGAATTGACAGTATTTTTATGTACTGCAAGCATCTAGAGATTCCAACATTACCCCAAGATTTTTTTTTTTAATGTCGCGCTTATAAGACGACCCCTACTCTGCATGAATCGAATTCTAAGTAAAAAATGTCGACTTATAAGCGAGTATATACGGTATGTATGGTTGCCAATCATAATGACGCACTAAATCAACCAAAAATGTAAATATTACCAATAAATATTAAGTTTGCTTTTCATTCTGTCATCTTGAAAACATTGCAGCTATTATTTTACCATCCTCTATTCTGGTTCATGCTTAGTAGCAGAGTGCAGAGAACTGACAAGACATAGTCCAGAGTGAGAACATAGTGTAGGGAACTGACAAGACATAGTCTAGAGTGAGTATGGATGTAACTAGCATTATTATATACCAAGTTCATGACTTTCGAAGAAAATACATGGCATGGGATAATCCAGTAAATGTTCAGATTGTTGGACATTGTCAAGCACTTATAGGGTGCTGTTAAGCACATGCAGGATCCAAAAAGGTTTGTTGCTATGTAACACGATGTTACAGCCATTCATTCATAATGCAGCAGCATGTAAAATCACATTATGTTACACTATGTATTAAGCCATGAAAAATAATTAGAATAAGATTTCTCTTAAAACATATTTGTATTCAATGTAATTTTGTGAAAAGCAATTTGAATGCATTTTATTATTTATTAAGTGTGTGTGTGTGTGTGTGTGTGGGGGGGTTTACATAATAAATAAAGTTGTGAATCACTTTAAATTCTTGGGCATTAAAGTTCGTAATTTGGTTAAAAACTGCATATTCATGGGTATTTAATTTATTGGATTTGTCATTTTTTATTTTAAAAAAAGCCATGATAAAATATTGAGTGACAATGTATATATCTCTATAAAAGATTATTCCATCATTCACTTCAACACATTTCCAAGCAAACTAGCTTAATCCATACAGCATTAATTGGATTGATTAGGTAAGTTATTAATTGCTAACAATTAGCATAAATGTGGAGATCTGAATCAAAGACACCAACATCCTTTTGCACATATTTAAAATCACCCAAGCTTAATACCACTGATATAATTAGTGTGAATAGAAGGCAGTAATGTTCCTGATTTTTTCAAAGCAGATAGCATGCAGAACTTGTACCTTTGTGCCAGCCACATGCAGAAGGCAGTAGTGCTCTTGATGTTTTCAAAGCACATATCAGGCAGTGGCTGAATTCACATTTGAAGAAAAAGGCTTTTGTGCCAGCTACATGCACAGAACCCTTAGATCTATCTGTCAACACATTCTCATTGAGAGAAACTCAAATAACACTTCCATGAGTGGTATTTGTCCCAGATGATTGCTCAATTAAATGAATGGATGGACAGTGCAGATGTTCTATCTGATAGGGTCTCGATTGACCTGAAAATCATCTACCTTTAAGCCAATTAATGCAAAGTGGATTATCTCTACACATGACAATGTATCACTTCGGGCAGACACAATAAAAATGGACTTCAAGAAAATGGGACTCATCTGTTGATTGTTTAATCAGCAGTTAGTTATATATATGAAACATAATTAGTAATAACAAAGTGCTATTGTGTTCTGTTTGCTCAGTGGAATAATGAATAGTACTTGAGATCAATGGAAAACAAATGTAGTGAAAACTTTTCTATTCATGAAAGGAATTATATATAAATCAGACACAGTAACTGCTTTCACATTAAATCTATCTATTCAGTATGGAACAGTGTCTAACTGTAAATAATACAGTGCTTTCATACCAATCCATATGTTGGATATTTTTATGAATAAACAGCTACTGACATTATTTAAGGATATGTGTGTTTTAAAAAAAGTGCAAACTGTGCTTGACATTTTATTTTCTTAAGCTTGAATGCTTCTACATTTCTCAGATGTTTGCAAATTTCATTGGATTGCATTCAATTTTATTGAATATTCATTATTATAAATGGATGTAACATGTGCTTGGTGAAGTTAAGAATGACACAAACCATGTGTAATTTTGCACTTATCACTATATCTGATAGTCATTATATTAGTTGAGTGCTTTAAAGTTCACGAAATGTTGCATGTGAATTTATCAATCATGTCTTGAGTGCTTTAAAGTTCACGAAATGTTGCATATGAATCTATCAATCATGTCTTGGGTGCTTTAAAGTTCACGAAATGTTGCATATGAATCTATCAATCATGTCTTGGGTGCTTTAAAGTTCACGAAATGTTGCATGTGAATCTATCAATCATGTCTTGGGTGCTTTAAAGTTCACGAAATGTTGCATATGAATCTATCAATCATGTCTTGGGTGCTTTAAAGTTCACGAAATGTTGCATATGAATCTATCAATCATGTCTTGGGTGCTTTAAAGTTCACGAAATGTTGCATATAAATCTATCAATCATGTCTTGGGTGCTTTAAAGTTCACGAAATGTTGCATATGAATCTATCAATCATGTCTTGGGTGCTTTAAAGTTCACGAAATGTTGCATATGAATCTATCAATCATGTCTTGGGTGCTTTAAAGTTCACGAAATGTTGCATATGAATCTATCAATCAAGTCTTGGGTGCTTTAAAGTTCACGAAATGTTGCATATGAATCTATCAATCATGTCTTGGGTGCTTTAAAGTTCACGAAATGTTGCATATGAATCTATCAATCATGTCTTGAGTGCTTTAAAGTTCACGAAATGTTGCATGTGAATCTATCAATCAGGTCTTGAGTGCTTTAAAGTTCACGAAATGTTGCATATGAATCTATCAATCATGTCTTGAGTGCTTTAAAGTTCACGAAATGTTGCATATGAATCTATCAATCATGTCTTGAGTGCTTTAAAGTTCACGAAATGTTGCATGTGAATCTATCAATCATGTCTCGAGTGCTTTAAAGTTCACGAAATGTTGCATATGAATCTATCAATCATGTCTTGAGTGCTTTAAAGTTCACGAAATGTTGCATATGAATCTATCAATCAGGTCTTGAGTGCTTTAAAGTTCACGAAATGTTGCATATGAATCTATCAATCAGGTCTTGAGTGCTTTAAAGTTCACGAAATGTTGCATATGAATCTATCAATCATGTCTATACACAAGTATTACAAATACCATGAGTATTAAAACAAAGAAATGAGTGATGCTTCACCACAGCATACAGCAGGGAAGGGTGAGTGGGTGGTGGCACTTTCAATGTCAGCTTGTTCATATTTTGCTGTGACTTTAAATTTGTGTTCTAGGTTGTCAGCAAAATAAAAAGAAAATTGGCATCCCACAAATTTAAGGTGATTCACAGCATAGTGTTTGTACAGTCGGATATTGTGGTCTCACCTAAAGTACATTGGACTCACAAGGTCATGCCATTGTACTTCAGTCTCACACGCAATATCCATCACTATGTTAAAAAAACACCTTAAACTTCAATTGCTGAAATTAACTGAAGTCACAAAATTGGGAGAAATTACTTAGTTGTATATCGTGATTAAATATCACTTTGTGTGTTAGTTTTATTACTTGCCTATCAGAATGTTTCTCTATGATGCAATATATACATCATAATTGAATCAAAATGTCAGACTTCTTTACTTTTTATTATAACATACTGTGGTTTCACTAATTTTGTGGGTATCAATTTTAATGGATTTTTTTTGTTGCCCCAAACCACAAATTTTAAGAACCCAATGAAAAATTAGTCACATATGATGAAGAAGCCCCCCCACCCCCATTTTCTTAATGTGTTTCATTTCACTCACTGCCTTTAATCGATATGTTGTGAGATAAGGATAGAGAGAAACAAGAAAAAGCATAAGGTATTCAAACACTAGATTACTGAAAATGAAAGAAAGAATAATAAATGAAACTAGTATATGAGCATCATATTTAATACCTATTCAAATTGATTCTTCATTCAAGTGAAATTTTTGTCAAAAAATTTTAATCTTCATGAAAGCATGTCTCATTTTATCCATGCATGCTTAATTCCAATGAACAACAAGACTGTAAAATACTAGAATTATTTCTTGAAGCACAATTACTAATGAAACACTGTATATACACTAATTACGGCAGAGTACTGAAGCTCACACTTCACTGATTTTCGGACAAAAGCCACTGAATCAACATTGTGTCAATCAAGTCTACTGGTATACACAAATGTTTGTTAGGTAAATAATCCGGAAATTGTTGAATTAAACAGGTCCTACTTTCTCAAAGTCACAGACAATTAGGTACAATCTTTCACACATTTTTGCATGAGCCGCAATTATCCTTTCAGCACGAATCGGCTTAATTTATGAGGTTTTAAGGTCCACTAATACAGTACACTAATCTTCACCAGTGATGTCTTCCTTTCCCCCATGACCTGTTTATCATGACAGTTGTGGAAATATGATTTTAATTCTTCTTTGTAGTCTTTATATTTTGTAAAGTCTAATGGTTTAAGTTGGTTCACACATGAGGCAGTCTCAAACAAAGGAGTGATTCCATTGTTTTTCAATTTAGTTATCATCTAAGACTTTCATGGGCTCAGAACACATCAAATGTTGAAACTGCTTTCTAATTGCATTGAGCAAAGGGAAGCTGGTCATGTGTTTGGTTCACATGCAGAATGATGACATTATTCAAACTGACGGGGATCTAAGTTGAATTCTACCACTCTTATGCCACTGTGTTAACACCAAGGTCATCAGAAACTACTAATGAAGCAACTTTATGGACTGCATTTAAAGGATGAGATAATACACATGTACTTTAATAACCAATTAGCTTAGTGCTGTTCACTGTGTTTACTTCCTTTGATGTTGAGTGTAAGTGACTGATCTTGACAGGTGTTTGATTTGTGCTCATACAGGTGGTAGCATTGTTTTAATCATTGAAGCAACTGCTGTTTGTTGTCCGCATGGTTTTGTTCTTTTGTATTTTTATTTTGGCTATTTTTAGAGGTTAATCCACAAAATTAAATACCTACATATATGCAAACGTTGACAGGCAAAACCATGATTTTAAGTACCCATGAAAATGTCTTTTTTTTACAAAACCACAAAAATTGAGATCCATGAAAGTAAATGATACCACAGTAAGTGCACCTAAACTTAAGTGTTGAGAACAAACTATACTTGCTTTCATGCAATTATAGCCTTGGAAATGTATGAGGAAAAAAAAAGATCGACTGCTTTCCATCAAATTGCAATTACTCTTTGCAAAACTTGTTGAAATCCGACTTGTTTTATAGTAATTTTAAATACCATATATACATGCGTATAAGCCGACCACCCAAACTGAATCGGTAAAAACATCAAAGAGTGCATGACCTGCGGATAAGCTGACCCATAAAACATCATCCATTTTTGTCTAACCTCAACTCCCAGGTCCTCCTGTACCAAGGTTTCCTGGCTAACAGCAATATATACCAGTAATCAACAAGAAAACTTAACAATTTTCAAGTTTAGACCTTGTCCCATGGATAAGCCAACCCCCCTTATTCCAGGCTTTCATTTTTCCTAAATTATTCGGCTTATACATGAGTATATACGGTACACCACTACTATTATAAAGTATCAATAGTTATGGTATGCACTGTGATACCGTATAATTAGGTAAACTATCTTTATTCAAAGTAGCATAAAAATAGGCATTAAAAGAATGTAAAGGTAACATAATTTTCCAATTTCAAGTCCAGTGACCTTGACCTTTGATTCAATGCTCACAGACTCAACAGGAGTCTGCCCTTCCTCAAATGTAACACAACAATGATAAGAAACAATTGGGTGTAGGAAACTTGAGAAACCCCAAATGACAAGTTTAGCTCCTGTGACCTTGACCTTTGACCTCTTGGGCTCAAGAATCAACAAAGAGATGCCTCTGCCCAAGTATAGACTAGCTATTAAGTTTGATGAAAATTGGATTCAAGAAACTTGAGTTATCAAGCTGACCCCCCCTCCCCATCCTTCACAACCTTTTATCTCTCAACCTCAGAATCAATAGGGAACTTCCCCAGTCCAAGTTTAGTCTACCTATGAAGTCTGATGAAAATTAGACCAAGGAAGCTTGACTTATTGTGCAGAAAGGAAAATCACATTTTCTGCTCTAGTGACCTTAACCTTGGACATAACAGCCCCAATCATGACAAGTTTCTGCCTCTACCCAATGCAGATGACACATATGAGGTTTGTGAAAAAAGACCACAGCAACCTGGAGTTATGCTGCAGAAAAATCACCTTGTTTATGGGTGGAAGGACAGACAGACAAATGGATAAATGTACATTACTACTGGTCTATCTCCCCGCACCTTCAGTCTGGTGGATAAATATATCGTGCCACCCCTAAAAATCATACAACCATCTAAAACTGTTCTGGTAATGTAAGAATGCTGGTTATAAATAGAGCAACTTACCTCCTCTTCCTGAGAGAGAGGGTTGTTTACGGACAAATCTACTGCATCAACTTCTTTTCTTGGGTTTACAATCAGCTGTAAATAAAAGAGCAAAAATACTGCCAAACCTATTTTAAAAATCACCTCTATTAGGCAATCACATGTCATTAAACAGCTAAATTTTCTAGGTAGCTAGGAATTTTTTTTTAAACAAATGTACCATAAACAGTACATTATACACCTGCCATGTGGTGAATAGTATTATACTACTTCTTTCATGTAAAAACCCTCTTTTATCAGTCAGGTACTTTATCTTTCAAATCTGAAATCAATAGGTGTCTTCCTTGTCTTAAATGCAATCTACAAAATTGAGTAAAAGTAAAAGACACAGAACTAAAGTTATTTTGTGGAAACCATTGTTCTACTTTCACTCTCAGTTATCTTGACCTTTCAGGGCTCAGGATATGTGTTTTTAAGCACTCATCCCTGGAAAGTACACTTCTCCATTTCACTGCTTATGCTCTTACTAAAGAACCACATGTATCTGATGCAAGCTCGATACAAAAATGGGTCAAAATCATGAAAATATTATGTTCTAATAAATGGCTCCTTAGATAAATTAATAATAAAAGACAAGGTTTGTAACTTGCGAGATTGCAGTTGCACACATAGTCTTCTATTTCTTAATGGTTTTCATGTTCACAGCAACACCTTTCAGTAATCTCTGTGTCATTTTGATGTGCACAAATTGCCATTTTCAATGAGCTATCACACATCTTAATGAGTTTGATGTAGTAGTAAGAGACAGACAATATCAACATTTTTTTATTTTTGTCTGGTCAGGCAGTGTTATGCTCGCCTCAGATCACTGGTATTTTCAAGACCAAAGCAAAGATACCAGGAGATAATTATATAAGTAATTACTTTGCACAAGAAAAAATGTTGGTATCTTGCATCTGAAAGAAGAATTCCAACTGTCTTAATTTCCACAAACTTTTGTACTAAGTAATCCATTTTAATCAGACCTCCAATCTAGAGAGCTCTTCATGTATATTATAAAAAAGAATACTGCTAATTGTCCCAAAAAATTTTAATGTTTTTCTAGGTTATGCCCCAATCAAATTTTGACCGATTAGCTGTTTTCTTGACATTATGTGTTTTATAAATAGATTACAATAGCTGTGTGAAAGTTGGTGGGAATAGACTGTGACACTTAAAATACTTATTTCAAATGTAAGTTAGCAACATTTTTCTTGTGAAAAATAATTACATACTTGCAGAAATATCTGCTGCTGTCTTCACTTTGGCATGACAATGTATCAATAAAGCTTCAGTCTTGAAAATACCGGTGACCTGGGACAAGTATAACGCTGTCTGACCAGACAAAAAATCAAAAAATTTTGACACTCTGTCTCAGCTTCTCGGACTCATAAAAATGTGAGATAGCTCGTTGAAAAGGAACATTTCTCCACATCAAAATGACGCCTGAATTTCTGAAAAATATCACTGTAAATTCAAATACCATTAAGAAATTGAGGGCTACGTGTGAAACTGCAACATAATATTTTCATGAATTTTACCCATTTTAGTATCAAGGGTATGTGTCAAAAACAAAGTCGGCTTCCTTTCCATTGCAACATGTTCTGGACTGACAGGAAGTAGGGCAACTTTGGCATTTGCTATGGGTAGAAAATATACTCTGATTTATTCTCATGGTGTGATACTGCATCTACTTGGCCTAGTGATTAATAAGTACAAAAGTTTTACTTGGCCCAGACAAGCTTTACCTGGTCAGAACAAGTTGACAGGTGGTCTTCCTGAGCCTTGCCTTTGACCTATTGACCCTAAAACTGATAGATGCCTTTCTTGTTTCAAATGCAAGCCATGCATAAAGTTTGGTCAAAAGAAGGTGATGGAGAACTCTAGATATCATACAGAAACCATCTTTATTCTTTGAGTCAATGTGACCTTGACCTTGACCACTGGCCTTTTGACCCCAAAATCAATACTGTCTCAAATGCAAGCCATTTACAATGTTTGGTCAAAGTATATGCCATACAATTCAAGTTTATGTTTTCATTCCTTCAGTCCCTGTCAACCTGACCTTTGACCTTTTGAGCCCGAAACGATAGGTTTCTTCCTTGCCCCAAATGCAAGCTACTTACAAAGTTTGATAATGGTAGATGGTAGAGAACTCAAATTATTGTGTTGAAACAAAATAGGAAACAGACAGTTAGATGGATGGATAACATAATAACATTAAACACTTCACCTTATGGAGGCATATAAAAAATGAACCTATGTTAAAGCAGGCACCCATCTTAAGAGGTCAATTTTTTACTTCCCAAGGTGGCTTGTTAATACAGGTCAGATTCAATATAATCTAATTTAAGTTTTACTTTAAAAAAAACTTGTGAAAGAGACAAACAAAAAGCTTTAAATACTGTGTTGAGCTCATCTGCATGAGCTGAAAAGTGATAAAAAAATTTGGTGTTAAAGTTGTGAAAGTTACATAAAATACATCATAGTACCATTCCCTGGTGGACCTAATGCTCCATGGAACCCTTGGTCTACAGAACAGTAACAACTATATAGAGAAAACTATAAAATGGTAGGGCTTGATATAGACACCTCACCTTTTAGATTGATTTCATTTCCTTACTTACAAATATTTTTGTATCAACTCTGAATAATTCTGTGCGCATCCATACACAAAACTGCATACGTGTTTTGTTCTGAGTCGGCAGAAAGAATGAGTTTGATATGGCGTAGGGATATGTTGAGGCCGTCAGACTGAGACCTATTCATATGCCATATCAAATGAGTTCTTTCCCCCAACTTAGTACAAAACATGAATGCGGTTTTGTATTTATTACATCCCCCTATTTTACGCTTTCTAAATATTTTTAGCTTTACTGTATGAATAAAATTCAAAATGAACTGAGATTTATAAAAGTTTGATTCACTGTGTCTAAAAATATCTATGCGCGGATGTCAAAGAAGGCACCTAAGTAGTTCGAATCTGGGTGTATGATACGGAAATATGGATTGAACAGCTGTGTCATATGCCAGATCAAGTCCAGTTCCTTTGGTTGATGGCTAAAAGCATCACACTAAAACACATGCAAACTTGTTATATTCTATATGTTGTGTATCTGGATGTGTTTTTGGAAAAAAACACTAATTTATAAGCCCCCTGAGGTGCTATCCTTACCAGTTTTCATATAATTCTTAAAGTGTTCATTCTTAACAAGATCCTGGAAGGAATATGTGCATGTGGGTGTGTGCATGCACATGCATGTATGCATTTGCACACACGTGTGCGCATGCATGTGTCTGAATAAGTTTTCCTTTTAACATGCATGTTACAATCTCAAGCATCAACACTGAAAACATGAAACAAATGTAAGGTATGTACTCATCACACACGGCTTAACTTTACCACTACTTTTTTATAGTAAGTATGGTTTTTAAATCTACTTGTCCCACTGAAGTTATTACAAGTCTCCAAAAGATCACATCTGCTATCAATGCAGCTACAATGTACCTAATTCATTTCAACTGGTTCTCAGAGTTGCAACTTAGTGCTTCTTTGAGACAAAAATAGCATCCATTTACATCACAGATACTTATAAAATCCCTCTTAATTCAGGGTATTACAGAGTGGGGAATGAAGGCTACAAAACTGATAGATGCAAAGAGAACTACCAAATCATGAAATTTACTGGTCCTGTAGTAAATTTACTAGGCTCCCGATAACAGACTACTGCTAATTTTGAGCCCTGTCATCACTAACCCATAAGTTGATGTGTTCAAGTTGTTCTATAATTATTTCAATTATCTGCATTTGTTCCACAATCATAAATATTGTGAAATTGGCATTTATAACAAATGCCTGTATAGTCCAAATTGGTCACAAAGCTTAATTGGTTACACAATCAGCCATATATTATGTAAAAAGAATAATGAAATATCACTCTGCTCCTATGGCTGCCTTGACAGATTTGTCATAGTTTCTCTTCCTGATGCTTCATTTACTCTCTCAAGCCTACCTTCTGTGCACTTTTGTGTTCACCAAAAACCAAGTCATGAGAATTCTGCTAATCGCATATACTCTGCATTACCTTGTTCTTCAAGTCTGTGTACTTCTGCCGATAGTTCGTAGTATGGCTCTGCCACAGAGACATATTATCTGGTAAAACTTCTAAGAACAGCTGTAATAGATGGACATACTACAGGTCAATAACATTTATAGACAAAGACAAGTTTAAATCAAAAAGTTTAGAGGATGCAAGTATGATCACATTAAAACCTAATGATTCAATGATTTAAAATCTACAAGTCAACAGCACACCAAATAATTTAAAATCCACATGTCATCAGAAAATAAAATGATTTAAAATCTACACATCAACAGCACACCAAATTATATAAACTCTACAAGTCAACAGCACACCAAATGATTTAAAATCTGCAAGTCATCAGTACACCAAATGATATAAAATCTACAAGTCAACAGGACATGACACGCATTAGCATTTTAGTTTGCTCAAAATATAATTTTACTATATACCATATATACTTGAGTATAAGCCTGTTCGCATATAAACTGACCCCCAAACAGAATAGGTAAAAACGTTAAAAAGTGCATGACCCACACATAAGCCGAGCCATAAGTCCAAGACGAATATATATATATATATATATATATATATATATATATACACCCAAACCCACATTACTAACCTGAACCCCCAAGTCCTCGTGTACTGAGGTGACCTGGTTAATGGCTTATATGGTGTTAGTACAGCTATAACAGACCTTGGCCCACGGATAAACCAACCTCCCTTCTTCCAAGTTTTTTTTCCCCCTCAATTATCTGACTTATACACAAGTCCAGACGGTACTACACTAAAAGGGTTACTGCAGCCATCGACCTTAAATCCCCAACTACAAGTGGAATCATCAAAATTGGAGACCCCAGATGTACTAAAATATGCACTTGGTAGTACCCTATCTACAGGTATTGTATTTTTCTAGATTCTTACTTGCATGCATCCAACTGGGGATCAAACCTACAACCCTAAAGGTGCATGGAGAGTGCATCAAACAACCAGTCAATTTTTATTTATTTAAAAATGAAAGCTGATAGAGAAATGTTAGTAACATATGAAAGTTCCTATAATTCGGTAAAATTCATCTGCTGAAGAAATCCACTTTTCAGTTTTTAAACTAAATGGTGTCATGTGACTGTGTGATATTCCCTTGGACTACAGTTGTCAAGAATTTTTTTTTTTTAAAATGACCATTGGAAAAAAGGCATATAATAGTCAATAAAATAACTACCTTGTTTCTAGTTATTATTTCTTTGATGTATCGAACTATCAAAAACCATAATAACAAATGTTCCTTTTAGAGCAAATTACTTAACAAAAGAGAAACGTTGCCTCACACTCTGTAAATATGGGACAAAAAATGTCAGTTAAAAAGTGAGATTACCCACACCAAAAGCAGTCCATAAAGGACTCTCGAGATCACATATACACCTCACAGTAAGTTATCTTCCATTACAGATTGGATAACGCCAATGCCCCCCACAAGTTGAAATCTGCCAGAAACTTGCAGAAAGGCTTTTTCATGATCTAACCTTTCTTTTAAAAGAATTTGTGAAATAGTAATGATAAGACTTAAGCTAGCGGATCTAGTGCTGTCATAGTAAATCTATTGATCTTTCTGTCAAAATGTAATCGCTAAAATAACAAATGATGTTCTGAAACAAGGCTGACACCAGAGTCAAATGGTTTGTGCAAGCAATAGGATTGTTTATGACATCATCTGGGGTGCAGTTTGGAGATCACACAAATTTATCCTTCATAGACACTTTCCTTTATAAATAGGTGCAATATTTAGGTAACATCAAGAAAAGGGGTTCATTCATTTCTCCCTATGAAAAGCCCTCTATATGAGGTATCTGCTAGGGCAGGTTTCTATGCATTTGAAAATACATGTGGTTTACCTTCCAGGCTATACTACGGAATCGACTGCTTCTCAAGTTTCCCTTTATGGCATAGTTCCTTAAGTGTCGCATGTAGTTAGGCTTTGTAAACAGTTTCTCCCACTCTAAGCTGCAAAAGACATGGTAATGAATCAAGTGCAATCAAACAAGAGTAAATTTATGATATCTAAGAAAGAACTAGAAATATATTCATCCAATATGCATGCCCCATCACAGTGCCTGAAAACTGACCTAAACTCAAAACTAAACCAAGATGTAAAGGACACTGCAAGGTAACAATATTTGACATGGTGGGGCATAGAAAAAATGTTCATTAGATGTCAGCTTATCTTTACCTGTATGGATGCCAAAAAGCATGATTAAGACTCTAAAAGCTTACTAAAAGTGACAATTATCAATATTAAGTTTTAACTAATCTTTGGTTTCAGTATATTAGTAAAAACTTTAAAGTAACATCAGAGCATTTTGCAAAATTCTATTTTTGTTGTTCACTAATATGTTTTATCTCCTCATTTATTCTTTATGAAAACCAAAAGTGATATGTGTGCATATGCTATGCTATTATGCAATGTAAATGCAAAAGAAATGAAATCAGGTCACTATAATCCAACTAAACAATTACTGAACCACAAATACATAGTTTTGGGGGTTAAAACTAATTTTAATTATGTAATATTTCCTGACTATTTCTGCATTGCTATATCCTTTCCTGGCACTAGTCAACAGTCCAAGGAAATTATTGTCAGGAAGAAAAAAACAACATTATCCCAATCTGTTACCTTAGTCCACTTCTCACAATCGGAATATTATCATTCTTTGACTTGGACCGAGACTGAAAGGACATCAGAGTGAGGAGGGAATTGGAAAGTAATAGCATGCATGTATTACATAATCAAAATTAGTTTTACCCCAAAAAAGCTACATTTCACCAGTAGAAATACATTTTCTGCTATTATTGCATTGCGTAATTTACTAGCCCAGTGAGAGGGAGGAGGGAACTGGGCAATAATGGCAGGCAGGTACTGTGAAAATCTTTATTTTCATGGGTTTCAATTTCATGACTTGGGTAAAAGAAAATATATATTCATGGGTACCTAATTTTGTGGATCTATCATTTACAACAAAAAAAACCCCCAAAACAACGATGCATGTCTCTGTAAAAGATTATTCCGACATTAATTTTCATACATTTGCAAGCAAACAGGTTTAATCTGTACTGCAGTAATTAAGTTGGTTAATTAAGTTATTCATTGCTAACATCTGGCATAAATGCAGAGATCTTAAAAAAAATGCCTACTTCTTTTTCCACACATGTCTGAGCAAACACATTTAATACCACTATTGTAATCTTAAGTAATTAGGTTCTCAGGTGTTTTTAAAGACTGCTATCAAAGCATAAAGTTCTCAAAAATTAAGGATTAGACTCTTGAACAAAGCCAATGACTGTAAACCAGCCACATGTACAGATCAGTTGCAACCCCTAGATTTAACTGTAAATACTTTTACAAGGAGGAACTCAAATCACGATTTCATGAGTGGTATTCAACACAAGCAATTGATCAGTTGTTTATTTAGCAGTTAGTTGATATGTGCAAAAATGTATTTATAAATGTTAATATTATGTGCTTTGGGAAGTAAAGGACACAGACAGTGAATAAATCTACATTTATTACTATACATCCGGAAGAGTCATTACAATCTTACACGAGTTTTCATGTGCATGAAATTTTGCATTCGAATTAAACTGTAATCAATCAGTTTCACTGTTCCTCATCATTTATGTACTTATCCTAATATATATTTCACATTTTCAGTACTATCGATAGTCATGGTATTAAAGCAAAGAAAGAAACAGGTGATGCCTATCCACTGCATATGAGGGTGGAGGTGGGGGGTGAATGTCAGCTTAGTTGATCTTTCATTGCGGCTTTAAATTCAGGGTCTAGCTCCACCCACAAAAACCATGAAAATTGGAACCCCATGAATTTAAATTATATCACAGTATTACATAATCAAAATTAGATATTCACCCCCTCCAAAAAAAATACATTTATTTGCAGTAATACATCACCTGCTATTATTGTGTTGCTGAAATTGCCAGCATGGTGGAAGGCTGATGGCATACGATAAGCTATCAAAGTGAACTTACCATTACTGTCAGTAGTATGCTCTACTGCGGACTGAAGGTTGGTCTGGCAACTTGTTGGACTGATACAACTGGGCCCAAAGTATTGATGCTTTCTCTCTTGTGCGATAATAATGGAAGGTAAAATGACAAGAAATTGGAGTGAGATCACCAGAAAGTAGTTTTCATGACATCATCCAAACAGGAATGATTCAAAAAGGTCCAATTTGCAGAAATAGTCCTGACCTCATTGTTTTTGATTTTCAAGTGAGAGAGATCCCTCTCAGAGAGATTGATAAGCTCTTTTAATAGTCCACACAATTCACCTCAAGATGGTGGCTGCTGAAACAGAGGTACCTTTTAGAGGTAGAAAAAGACTCTTACAACCCTTTTTTCTCTTTACGTTTAGAAAATAGAAATGTAAAGCTCATAGAAATGTAAAGTGCTAACTCAGCCAAGGATCTTGATCATCCCCAGCACATATACTAGTATGACTTAGACTGGGGATTTCAATAGGAATTGGATTCTTGGCCAGAAATCTAGGTTGGCAAAGAAGAAGTGACCAAATAATCGTAACCGCTGAAATATAAACAACTTTTTTCCACTGATAAAGCATGAATTTCACTCCTTCTCCTTGCCAACACTTGAGAGAGAAGGAAGACTCTTTTAAGAGTAAGGTTCTCAAAGGAGGTTTAGATTACAACAAAACAACTGACAAGAGGTGCCACCTTCGCATTAAAGAGTGAGAAACTGGTCTCTGGAGTTTGAAGTACCTTAAATTCTGAAAGATGTGGGTCCCACAATATAGAGTACTTTGTATTGAAGAGGGCTGCTCTATAGCTCTTAATGGTGGATATTGAGCAATCGCTTTCCTTGAAAGGACAAAAAAGAAAATATGTAACAGCAGTTAAAGGGAGCAGATATGATCAATGCATTTCCTACTGCACCAATTACAAACAAATATTCGCTTGGTGTTATAAATATTGTAAGTTGGTTGCCTTCTAGCCTGAGCATTGCATTTGGCAACCTTGCTTGAAAACTGGTCCAAGCAGATATATCGTTTTATACGAGCCACGCATGAAGGTAGAGAATTTGTTGAGTGCTGTGCAAGAGGGATCCTCTGTGCTATGACAGTAGATCCATCATTAGCCGTAATTCCCTGGGATTGTCAACCAACAGGTTATGGACATCACTGAACGATAATTACTGGACCAAAGAGGAGCTATCAGGATGATCTGTGACTCTGAAGTCCTGACTATTTGAAGAACCTGAGGGATTATTTTGTAAGGTGGGAAGGTGTAGGTGTACAGTTGATCCCACCTCAGACTGAAGGCATCCACCATCCATGCCCTCTAGTCTGATGCTGAAGAAACATATAGAGAGCTTGTTGTTCAACCTTGTTGGAAAAAAGTCTACCATAGGTCTTCCCCACAGAAGAAAAAGTGCATCTGCTACTGACTGGTGCAGAGACCATTCCATGAGGACTGCTCGTCCGTCTTGACAAGCTGTCTGCTTGAATATTTCTCTTGCCAGGAATGTGGCTGACTCTGAGAGTGATTTCCTCTGAAGCTGTTGATGTTAAGGGAAGATTCTTTCTGAGATCACCAGCCCTGCAGCACTACTCCATCAGGCTCAAGTCAAGACCCCCAGACTGGATCTGAGGCACTGGAGTGAAGGAAGGAGTAAGGTTCTGGAGTGTGCATCAGAACTCCAGTCAGAAACCTGTCCTGATTTTTTAACAACTCAGATGGTGATGAAACATAAATCCTATGGGATCAGATCCAACTTCTCTTGAATGTTAATTAGGCCTAGATGAGTAACCATCTCCCAACAGAGAGACAAATCCCTCATAAGGACACATCTGAGGACGTTGTGCATCAACCAGTCATCAAAGTACTGGAGGATGGGAACCTCAAAGGACCTTAAATGAGCTGCTACTACACCCATCACCCTGTTGAAGGCTCTGGGTGTGGAAGTGAGACCAGGAAGAAAGAGCCCAAAAATGGAAGATCTCCTGTCCCAGAAATTGTGTGTGGACTGGGAAGATGTGAAGAAAAGTATCCTGGAGATCAAAGCCAACCACCTAGTCACTGGGCCTGATGACATTCCTGACTGAAGTCGTTGTTTCCATCTTGAAATGCTTTTCCAGAATGAATTTGTTCAATGGAGAAAGATTCTATTGTGCCCTTCCTTAGAAGGATGTACACCTCTTTCCTTAGAGATACCAGCTGGGACTGGTGGAATCAAATGGTGGTCCTCAAATGAAGAGGAAGATCCTAGAATGAACTGGTAACCCTCCCTTTTTGTGGAAAGGACCCACACATCATCCATGGGGTCAGACCGAGCCTCTGAAAAAAAAGCTTAAGCTGGCACCTACTGGAATATTGGGAAGAGGAGGACTTGGAAGGATAGGTGTGACTCTCTAGGGACGATTGCCTCTTTTCTTAGGTAAGGGAAAGGGCTCTGTAGACTTCCTCCCATGACCCCTCTGACCACCTCATTGTGAGAAAGATGGGCAGAAAGGAGTTTTAAACTGATACTGATTTTGGTTCTGATAGTTTCCCTGTTTAAAAACATTTAGGAGGGGGCACCCTGGACCTTTCGGGGTGAGGGCGTATCTTCAAAATAAAATATCGGCATGTGAGGTTATAGTAACAAGTATCTGTGCCTTCAGTTCTAAAGCCTTGAGAACCTTGATTGGGAGACAGGCCCAGGTCCCTGCCGAAATCCCCATCTGGGAAGCACCCAAGTCCAAGGTGGGGATTTAAGGTGAATGGACCCTGTATCTGGAATCTGAAACCAGGGGAAGCATACAAGAGCAGAGAGATCACCCCTTCTGCTGTTTGGCACCCTCTTGCCTTAGGACAACTTCTGAGTCAACTTCCTCACCATTGCTGAGTAAGGGAGGAACAGTAGGTCTTACTTTGGCTGTGCCAGGAAGAGCCTCTCCAAACTGGATGGGATCCTAGCCTCCAATAATCCAAAGGGTTTGGGACAGATCTGGGGGAAGAGGGTGGTAAACCTCATTTACCACATTATCAAAAGTCCACACCTCTTCCTCCTCCATCACCTGACCTGTATTGTGGGACAAAGAAGGTGAACCCAACAGATGAAAAGGACCTGGTGTGTCAGGTTCTTCTGGAAACTCGCCTGCATCCACAAAGATTGCCAGATTGTTGTCCTTTCTACACTCTCCAGGCAAGACAGGACTATTTCATCTCATCTCCCTCCTGGAAGGAGACTTACTAATCAGGGATTTGTCAACCTGAGTATGTTCATTGGAGGGGGGGGGGGGAAATGGGACTAGCCCATTGATCCTACCACCCAAGAGAAAGGAACTGGCAATTCCCTCTCAGCGCAGAAGGCTGCAAGTGGTGGTCCACCCCTCCTTTCCTTGATAATGAGGATGAAGAAGGAGGAGAAGATCTTGGGCTTGCCCAGTCCACTGATACATGGAACCATGGAACAGTCATCCACGGTGTCATGGTCTGAAAAGGATACATGGCTGACTCACCACCAATTGGTGGGAGCCCCCAAGCTCTACAGAGGTTGAATGGGAACATCAAGGAGGGAGGGGTATTGATCTGATCCCTTCCCCATGACTGGTCCTCAAAACTCCCAAGCCCTTTCCCCACTGGGATTGAATGGAAACATTGAGAAAGGGGGATTGTCAAAATAATCCCTTCCCCATAACCAGTAGTAAAAACACAGTACCTGATCTTAAGACCAGTGTCTGATGCCTGGCATCCATTGCTCAGTGCTTGATGCCCGGCACTCAGTGACCAGCACTTTGTGCATCGTGGCTGGTGACCCAATACTAAAAATGGACGATCAGCACCCCACACCATACCCAATGCCTGGTGCCTGGTGCTTGTTGTGCAGTGCCTAGTGACATACACTCGGTGAATGTCACTTGGGAAAGCACCCAGTGCCCGGTGGTACCCAGTGCCTGGAGCTCGTTGCTCAGAATCCATTGACTGGTGACACACTGCACAGTGACTGGTACCTGGTGCCTAGTAATGGCTGGCAGACCTTCAATGACTGTCACCTGACACATTACCCAGTGCCCAGTTCCCATTGGCCCAGTGACAAAGTCACCAGGGAATGACCAATCAGATGATGTAGACCTTATTGGAGAGTCTCTGTTCAGGGCACTTGACTCCAACAAACGAGATCTTCTTGATTTAAATCAAGATTTACATTAGCTAGATAATGATTGTCCTTCCCTTGCATTGGGAAGGAGGGGCTCACTATTAGGGACTGGCAACTTCCCTATGCTGGAAGTGCCCAGGATCCCTCCATTTCGAGAACTGACACATTCCAACCAAGTTTCAGAGATCCCACCTAGTTGAATAGTGGAAGTGGGCAAGTTCCTTACTCTGGACAGCTCTCTTATGGAAACTGGCAACTTCCCCTGGGAATGAAGGGGGTCTTCCAAAAATTAAGCAGAAGAAGCAGAATTCTTCTTCTTGGCCATATAGGACTGGCAACTTTCTGTCATGTCCTAAACCTTGTCGGGCCACAAACAACAAATAGTGCAGTCATCTGTGCATACACATGCAGTGCATGCTAAACAGGTGGGGTCTGTGTCCCACGTAGTATTTTTATGCACACATTTACCCACACCTTGAGGCATTACTGACGGCTGAAAGGAATATGATAAATAACACACTAAACTGGAACAGCAATTGGGTATGAAATACTTACCCTAACACTGGTTACTATTAGAAAGATGAATCACAAGAAGCACTGCATCAATACGATGTACTCAAAACCCTCAAAATCAAGTGAAAGATATGTAGATACATGAAAATAAAGCAAGGATTGGGGAGAAAATAAAAAATACAACATATAAATGGATATGATTGACAATAGAATTATTAAAAGACGACTTAAATGATAAAGTGTTGAGTGCCCAAGAGTAATTTGAAGAAGTGCATGGAGAACAAGGAAAAGAACAATACATCAATTGTTGGAAGTGGACTAAGGTATCACACTGGGATCGTGTTTTTTATTCTAGACCTCCAATTACTAATTGGAGGAGGGAATAATTTCCTTTGACTAGGGACTTGTGCCTGGAAAAGATACAGCAATGCAATAATAGTTGGTATTGTATTACTGCTATTAAAAACATAAAATGCTGCCAACAGTGATAGATGTTAAAATTAAATCAAAGACAAAACAACAATCCGCTGATTTCCTAAAAATAACATCCACAGGTCTATCTGCTTACTTTAAAGTATGATACTTACAAAATGTGAGCTTTATATATAAACTTGGTTCTGGAATAGTGCATATGGATAGTGATTGGTGTTTAAAGCTTATACCTTAGAAACGTTTCATCCCAAAATTTGAACATGAATAAAATTTCAATAAAAATTAGTTCACTTGCAAACTTTGCTCAAATTCTATGCTGGCTAATATGATGTGATTTGCAATGTACTTGAATTTAAATCTCTGTCTTTCATGGTAGCTCAGTTTGTAAAGTGTAAGACTCATAATATATGGGCCACAAGTTCTAAATCTGCCAAGGCCAGCCCAGGACAGCTGCCTCAGTGTATCCTTCTGAAAGGCACTTAGCTCCCACTTCTTCAACATGATATAGACAATAATGTTTTTAAAATGCTATTAAAAATGAACCAACCATCTTCAAATGACTATTTTTCAATACTTTCAACAATTTTATCTGCAATAAGTAAAGAAGTCTAATAAAAACTTGGTTGTGAATCACAAGTTTGAAGCATATAATCAGGCTCTTTACCTGTAGGAATGAGAGAAACTTGTTATTGTTGGCTCAGCCTCTGGATCAACTTCCATCCAACCCTCACTGGCACTGCTCTCTTCACTCCCACGCCTCAGTAAATTGTTGTTGCTTTCCATTCCTTCATGGTCATCTGAAAAAATGTGAAGGATATTTTTAAAAAACATGAATTGAAACTAGAAATCTCCAGCAAAGCAACATTATCCCATTTCTTTTCTGTTATCACTAACCCCCCCTTCCTGTCCCCAATCCCACACCCCAAGTTCCACCCCACATACAGATTACCCCCAAATCTTGTCCCAAAGTTTCAATTCTCTATCCTAATTAGTGTAGGACTCATATGGCATTACACAATTCCTGAAATCACTACATATTTTATATACAGTAATATACATGCAAGTGTCCCCACCCTACCCATCACTAGGTCCACCTAGAGGGGGCTAGATAGAAAATCTAAAATTGCTGCACACATCTAACGACTACCCCTAATCATACCCTAAAGTTTGAAGTCTCTATCTTAAACAGTGCAGGAGAAGTTGTGTGACATCACACACACACTGATACACACAAGGACAGACAGGACCAAATAATCCTCACCTTTTCTTTGAAAAGCATGGGAATAAAACGAGAATTTTATTGCCAGAAAATCTATAAATCTAACATCCTGCCTTTAAGGCTGATTTAAACCATAAAACCAGAGTTCCCTAAGAAAACCACAGACCTTTACAAAGAGTGCTATAATGTAACCCAACTGTATAAGACCTATATGTACCAATTCCTAATTACAATACTTGAACACAGAATTACTTTAAAACTATGTATAATAAGCTTAGTCAAATGTACACTGTGCCAAAATACCATGTATAATACTCTGTAAGTGATATTTCTTGTCGTTGTAATAAGTGATGTCCAATTCCTTTGTTTCATTAAAAGGCAATAAAACATTGCCTAAACTAAGCAAGAATCTAAATACTGATAACAATATAATCACAAGATGATGCCTATGTCTTGCCATCTGCTAAATGATGGCTTGATGAATAGAAATGTGCCAATGTGACATAGCTGCCCAAGTCATATTGGTGCAGTTGAAGAAAGCTTAGTTCAATATGCAAATCAATGTGTTAAGTCAAACAGGGGCCTTAACTCTGAAATTTTGTCAGAAAATGTTGACAATGAAATTGGCCTACATCTTTTTATATAAAGCCTGGTACTGAATTTGATTTTCATCCATGATGTCCTTCAAAAGCTATTGAGAGGAAACAAATTTCGTGAAGGATGGACGTAATGAGATGGCTGGATGTGGGTAACACTATCTATGCTCCTCCATACCATATAATGAGAAAATAAAAATGGTCTCCCACTGTTTCCATGACATCATCATGTAATAAGCAATAGTGAGATAAATGGACATGAGATTCATGCGAACATTATACATGTATAACTTACTGGTAATTTTGGTCCCAAATTGGTCTATGGCATTCAAGATGTCTTCTGTGCTGCTGTGTTTGGCTGAATTTTCGGATGCATTTTCCGCTGAACCATTCTCTGGCCACAGCTTGCCTTTGCTCAGCGACCGCAATTGATTCAGCATCTCCTACAGGTTCATTCATTCAGTCATCTTTCTAACAAAAAAAGTAAAGAAAGTATGTGAACATTTATGTTAATAATTGTATATACGATGTTTGGTTTGGTTTATATTGGTTTGGTGTTTTATGGCACAGCAACACAAGTAGGTTATTTAGTGCTGAGGCAATTGGAGTAAAGTGCCTTGCCCAAGGACACACCATGGTAGCCAACCTGGGCTTATATATATGATATATTGCAACTGTTGTTTTTATTTTTAGCTGCATCACACTGGTGGATCCTGGAACTCTATTTTTCAATAAGACTTCAATATATACAAAGTTCACCTCTGTGTGACATTAAACTTACGACTGTTGTATTTCAGAGTTATCTGTTTGAGACCAACACTCTAGACCACTAATTCATGAATGTTTACTGAAACTGTACGAGTGAAATATTTTGTACTCTTATTGTGTCTGCAGGTGACATCAAACCTATGACTGTTATATTTCAGAGCTGTTTGAGACCCACACTCCAGACCACTAATTTCATGAACATTTACCAACATCATACAAGTATGAAAATTTGAACTTTTATTTTGGCTGCAGGTGTTGCACATAACAAATGCATTTTATATTAATATTTTTGCTATTGCTACTAATACTAGGTGGAGCACCTGCACATTTTTGTTATGACCATATATCTATTACTAGGCAGCATCCTATGTCTCCATTCCTATAATACAACACTCCCTCACTATAAGGCCCTTCATTGTAACACAGCTCCTGTTATAAGGCAAGTATGGTCATGTATCCTGTTATAAGGCAAGTATGGTCATGTATCCTGTTATAAGGCAAGTATGGTCATGTATCCTGTTATAAGGCAAGTATGGTCATATATCCTGTTATAAGGCAATACTGTCATGTATCCTATTATAAGGCAAGTATGGTCATGTATCCTGTTTTAAGGCAATATTATCATGTATCCTCTTATAAGACAATATTGTCATGTATCCTGTTATGTGGCAATATTGTCATGTATCCTGTTATGAGGCAATATTGTCATGTATCCTGTTATGAGGCAATACAGGTCCTATAATAATACGGATTAACATCCCCAAAAATGCAAATTTCTGGTAGTCAATAAATGTTGTCAACATAGAGGCATTAATACTGTATGTGAATTCATCTGGTAAAACTGATCTGAATGTTAATTTGTTAGAATCAATTTGATGGATGCATCAGAAACGACAACAATACTCATAAATTACCAGTACTATCATAATGACAGTGCTCTTTATGAATGCAAAGCTAAGATTAAGGTCAAACTGGAGCAGCTTCAATGGCTCAACATTTCAAATTTCACTGCTTTTTATGTACATAATGCCTCCACTCCACCCTACCCAACTGTGACCCAGAACTTTTAGCCTGCAATCCATCACATATATTGTGTGTTTTCCTCCCATGTAATTATATAAAGTTTGGTCACACAAAATAAAATGCAAACAAGAGGTACAAATGCACCGGATCTCACTCACCTGACATACACTGGTCTCAAATACAAGTGTAGTAACAAGGCAGGTGCCTTGGATTGAAGGACACCCATGTCAAGATAATATCCATCTATTTCCTAACAAACATTCCAACCAAGTTTGATAAAAATTGGCTCAGCCAATGTAGAAACGCTGCCAAAAATAGGCTTACCAGCTGGTTGAGCCAAGCAGTGCTAGGGGAGCTACAATGCACACATTTTTGATAGAGCATGTCCTAAGAAACATTCATATCAAGTTTGATCAAAACTGGTTCAGCCATTCTGAAGAAGCTGAAAATAGGTTGCTATGGAAGCCATAACAAAGCTCACTTAAGCTAAATATGTCTGTATAACTGAAATTTTAACACATATGACCTACTGACCACCACCCTCCAACCTGACCCTCGAGTAGGGATCCAAAATAACACTGTTCTTGCAGATGACTACCATATATGAACAAGTAAAATACCAAGTTTGGTGAAATGTCCCCTGTCCCAGGAGTTTTGGAGGTGATACAGTAATGGTCAAATAGGGGAACGGGATCACAATATCCTGAAGGCTTTCCAGAGAAGCAAGCAGACAGGCATTCTTGTAGGGCTTACAACAAGTGCATTATTCTGAAGAATCAAGCTGAACTTCAAAAAGTCGGGTAACTATGGGTGCAAAATTCTGATTTAAGTTTTCAAAAGTTGCGAGTTTTTGTAGGTCATAGACATAATACATGTAATGTGTATACTGGACTGAGTCATTCAATTTATGATGAATATTGGAATGAGTGATGTTTAAGATATCTAAGTGTTACTGTACTATAAAGACCTCTATCAATATTGGAATGAGTGATGTTCATGCAGTTATCTAAGTGTTACTGTACTATAAAGACCTCTAACAATATTGGAATGAGTGATGTTTATGCAGTTATCTAAGTGTTACTGTACTATAAAGACCTCTAACAATATTGGAATGAGTGATGTTTATGCAGTTATCTAAGTGTTACTGTACTATAAAGACCTCTATCAATATTGGAATGAGTGATGTTTATGAAGTTATCCAAGCGTGACTGTACCATAAAGACCTCTATCAATATTGGAATGAGTGATGTTCATGCAGTTATCTAAGTGTTACTGTACTATAAAGACCTCTATCAATATTGGAATGAGTGATGTTTATGAAGTTATCCAAGCGTGACTGTACCATAAAGACCTCTATCAATATTGGAATGAGTGATGTTTATGAAGTTATCCAAGCGTGACTGTACCATAAAGACCTCTATCAATATTGGAATGAGTGATGTTCATGCAGTTATCTAAGTGTTACTGTACTATAAAGACCTCTAACAATATTGGAATGAGTGATGTTTATGAAGTTATCCAAGCGTGACTGTACCATAAAGACCTCTATCAATATTGGAATGAGTGATGTTTATGAAGTTATCCAAGCGTGACTGTACTATAAAGACCTCTAACAATATTGGAATGAGTGATGTTTATGAAGTTATCCAAGCATGACTGTACCATAAAGACCTCTATCAATATTGGAATGAGTGATGTTTATGAAGTTATCCAAACGTGACTGTACCATAAAGACCTCTATCAATATTGGAATGAGTGATGTTTATGCAGTTATCTAAGTGTTACTATACTATAAAGACCTCTTTCAACTTATCAGTGTAAAATGTAGAAAATAAATCAAAGTCCAGGTCTCTTGCATGCTCAGCTATGACATATTCCTAAAATCTTGCAAAATACATAGAGCACAAAATGTAGGTGACTGTCACCTACTTTTACCTGTGGTGAGTAGTATCCTCCAAGATGAATACATCCATCAAGTTATATAGCATATATACTTGCGTATAAGCCGAGTCCAAATGTAAACAGCATAATGCGCCGGCAGATCAGGGTCTATGTTGTTTGTTCTACTGATTAGTCCTTACAAACTGCATAGACCCAGATCTGCCGGCGCATTATGCAACGGCAGATCTGGGTCTATGCAGTTTGAAGTTGCTATCTGCTTATACACAAGTGTATACAGTAGTATCCTCCAAGATGAATACATCCATAAAGTTACACGACTATACATGTAAGAGTGTCAGAAAAACGGAGCTAAATCCCAGATCTTAATACGTGTGTCTAATGCTAACAACAAAACTGATGATGACAAAGTTCATTCTGATCTGGCACGAAAAAAAACGTATGATGTATGAGTGAAATGAGATTGTTCCAATTCATATAATATAAAAATCCTGATCGCACAGACAGTAGTGTAATCTTGCACAGACCTTTAATATCACCGATTTTACTGTCACATTCTTCAAAACTGAGTGAGGCAAATACTGACATCAATGTAAAAATGCTGATTATTCCATAGGAATTCTTGGTATGACTCACAGCTATGACAATGCAGCACCAAGAACTGAAACCAATATAGGAGACTTGAACAAATTCTATCAGACATTACAATATTGTGGATTTATCTCTGTGGCAAATATCAAGGAAGCATTATTATTTTAAGCTAGCTGAGACAATATATTTGCCGTCTGCTTCAAAGTCATCCCACATTAGTTAATCTTATGACTCATGTATCTTTCCAAATAAAGGCAGTGGTGGTATCAGCCATGTAAAGATTTTTGTTTTCAAGACTCTTGCAGTAAGATGAAAATTAATACAAAACAGAATAATACTCATATCAGCCTGGGTCAGCTACCATACAGTGTCCTTGGGCAAGGCACTTTATTTCAATTGCCTTGCCACCAGACAACCTACCTGTGTTGCTGTGGTGTAAAACACTGAACTAAATCAAACCATTTAACCCTTAATGTCCAAAGAAGAGGCCTATATACAAATGAAATAATAAACAGTTAACAGATGTTACATGTAACTTTCAATATGGCCCCTGGATGGTTGCCTTCCTTTGGCTGCCAGATGACATAACTACAGCATTTATCTCATGATAAGATCAAGAAGTCAGCCTAATAAATCTGTCCAAAAGTTGTGGGTGGGTTTATTATTAAATATTCTAAGTAAATATTTGCCAACAAAATTTTGTCAAAATGGGTGTGTGCTTATCATGTAGCATGGGCTTATTATCAGTTAAATATGGTAACAAAAACAAGAATAACATAACAGTGACCTTGGAATCAACAAGGTTGTTATCAAAATTAGAACCAACATTTTCCAACTTTCTGTATCTTCACTAAAAATAGAAATTTGTCTGTGAAAGTAAAATACTATGGTTCATACAAAAATCTTAGGACCAAATTTAAGGCCTTTTCAAGGGCTTGTTATAATTTTTCAGGAGTTTGCTAAATTAACTTAGACGCATTCTGAAACGTCTTTTACTGTATTTATGTTGAGTCCATCTTCCAAATTTTAAAATAAAGTGTGAAAAGTTTGTCTTGAAATATAAACATCAACATATATACAATAAATGCATCAATATATATATATATATATATATATATATATATATATATATATATATATATATATATATATATATATATAATAGCACTGTCAATCAAAGAAAGAATATTCATGAGAAAGTCTAAATTTCATGTACAATATTTCAAATCAAGAGTGTCCTCAGTACCTCCTAACTATGGTCAAAGCACAGCAAACAAATCCAAATTCAACCTTTTTACGGTCTACATCAAATAATAATTCCAAAATTCCATAATCACAAAAAATATTTAAGACAAATTTTGCATATTCAGGCCCATTGATTGGAATAGTTTACCTAAAGATGTCAAAGAAGCACCCTCATTAAATGCTTTTTGTCAAAGAATAAGAAAATGGCTAGATGATACATCTCTATGATTAAGAAGTAGATTATTTCATTCCTCATTTTCTCCCTTTTCTGTTCTCACAATATCGTACTGTTATCTATTCTTTTTCATCTCCTTCAACTTCTCCTTTTATGAAATTGTAAATAACTGTGCTACAATGCATTTTTGTACATTTACTTCAAAATATTTGTATATAAAAGAGGACTTCGTATAGGAGACTTGTTCTGTAAACTAATTCAGTTATCCTCTGAACATAAAGACTTTATTATTTTTATTATTATTATTTTATTATTATTATTGTAAACTCAGGATTGTAAGTTTACACTGGTCCTTCAATGCAATATTATTGTGTTCCAAACTGCATGGTCATTGAGTTAATCTGCTTTCTGAAAATAAATATGACATGACTAGTCTGTATCCGTCTGCAACAAGATATCAATAGTCTATGACATGACAGTAATGTATGCATGTAGCAATAATAATGAAGTTGAAGACATATGGGCAATAATTACCAGTAAATGATTAAGATGACCTTTCTTCATGCTCTTACTGAAAACTTCAGTTAGCTGTCACCAGTTTGTGTATTTTGATTATTGCTACCATTTGCATCCAAATTATCTCTATTGTGTTCAGAATGTTAAAGTTTGTTATTTTTATTAATGGCAGCCAAATTTAATAGCAGACAGGCATATAAGTTTTTACAAAATTGAAAGGTCTTCACCAGGATGATGTCTGTCAAGTTTGGTCATATCCTATTCAGTGGTTTTTGAGCATAAGTAATTTCAAGCTTTTTCTATTTTTAGAAACTTTAAACATTTGTACAAACTTGAAAGGTCTTCTTGCCACTAATGCTTTCAGTCAAATTTCATAAAATTTTGTTCAGCAGTTTTGAGAAGTCATGTAAAGCTTTTTTTCTATTTTTGGTAATGGCAACCACATTTGATGGCAGATCATCATCAATAGTACTAACTTCAAAGGTCTTTATGCCAGTTTGGTCAAAATTGGTATAGCAGTATTTTTGAAAAAATAGCAATTGTTGACAGACAACATTCAGATTTTTCTATTTGGGGTAATGGAGGCAATAACTGATAGCTGATCTGCATCATTTGTAAACAAAAAAACAATCTAAAGGTCTTCATGTCTGCATGCTTTCTTTAAAATTGATCAAATTCTGTTCAGTGGTCTTAAAGAAGCCCTTTAAAGATTTTTTTATTTTTAGTCATGTCAGCCATATTTGGTGGCAGATCAGCATCATTTATATTGACTTGAAAAGCCTTTACACCAGGATGCTCATCTGGCAGTTTTTGTGAAGAAGTTGAAAATAGCAATTGTTGGCAGACACAGGAGGGAAGATGGACAAAGCACAATGGACAAAGGGCCATCCTATAAGCTCATTTGTCTTTATGGCCAGGTGAGCTAAACAAAATAGAGAACAAGAGTCCCTTGAGAGGGGTAATGCTCTACTGGCCAAAAATAATTTCCACGAATCAAGATAAGTTCATTTCTTCTGTCCTTTTATTCTTTGTATATGTTGAGTACTGAAACCATCTCAGATGCTCTTGAAAAACTCCAAAATACCAAATTTTATTAAAAAAATATTTTTGTATGTGTTTTATTTACTATATTCACAAGATAAATGTAAGTGCAATGCAAAATTCTTTGTTATGACCTTGAACCTGATGTCATGGTTAGAAACTCATTCAGAATCACCCAGAAACTGTCAAGATATACAACCACAAGTTTGGTTACATCTACAATTACTACTTTTAATTGGGGGAAAAAAAAACAAGTTATTGAACTGGCATCACTCAAGGTATTCTTCAGATATATCCACAAACTGGGTTTGATATAAATCCATTCATACTTGTTTGTGTTATCATGCTCACATGCCAGTACAGCTATAAAAAAAACACCGGGGTCAAGAGCTTTGACCTTGAAATCAAAGTCAGTGCTGACTATCAACTTGTTTATTGGAATGTAACTACTGATAAATAGAAAGTCTTGTCAAAATTCATTTACCGGCATATAAGTATAAATCACTGTGTTCATAACCTCAATGAAGTACAAAAATGCAAGCAATGACCTTTTATCTGACTGCAAGGTCAGTTAGGTCTGGTTTTCAAGCTCCTTCATGAATGTGTGGATATGTTAGTGATAGCTCTTCACCATATTCATTCAGAGCCAATTACATATTGCAAAAAGTGTTTTGGATTTTCTTCTTATGGAAATATACATCCATGTATAAATTAACTGAGTTTGTTTACTGTAAATATTCAATTATAAGTCAGGTCCAACTGCAAACTGCATAGCCCCAGATCTGCTGTCACATAATGTGCCAGCAGATCTGGGTCTATGCAGTTTGTTAGGAGTAATAAGCAGAACAAACAACATAGACCCTGATCTCCTGGCACATTATGCAATTGCAGATTAGCATGTATGCTGTTTGTAGTTGGATCACACTTATAAGCGAGTATATATGGTAGTCCATATACAAGGTATACAGTGCATGTAAAGTTTGTTGCTTGTATATTTGGTCTGCACTTCCAAATTATTTACTGATGGATTTTTGATTATTTTTCCCTGTATGATTTTGAATGAATTCATTGGTTTATGTTTTTATATCATTTGTTGCACAAGTATAATCAGTATAAGGACTGGGATAGAAAAGTTTTGTTTTTGTTTGTTTTGTTTTGTGAGGTTTAATGTCATTTTTCAGCACATGACAGGCTCTTCATAGTGGCCAGCATATTTGGTGGAGGAAGAACCTGTGAGGACCCCGGGAAGAACCACCGACCCATGGAAAGCTACGGACAAGCTTTCTCACATACCCACGTTGACTGAGCCAAAGACTCTAACCCACATGGACAGAGGTGAGATGTGAGTGATCTGTAATGGCGAGCACGTTAGACCACTCCGCCACTATGTGCCCCGGGATAGAAAAGTGCATACTAACTTTGTTGTACTTTTGTTGTTGGTACATGTATTACATATTCTGTTTAAAAACCAGATTTTCATAAATATTTAAATCGTTGTAGTACATATCTATTTGAAAGGAACTAAAAGAGATATTTTCGATATTGATCCTGAACTTTTGTACAAAAAAAAGTGTTCATCTTTCATCTTCTTACAAGTACTATAATCTTTTATCGCTAGGTATTTTAAGATATTGTCTCTTCTCTATTAATGGGTACTTACTCGAATGTCTGACAGTTGTGATGTTTCTTTCTCTGGGTAATTAAAAGTAAGGTAAGGCTGAACTTCAACTTTGTCAATGAATAAAGAGAAGATTAAAGAGAAGAATAATATCTTTCCATTGTATAATGAAAAAGTGTTTTATTATATTTTTCAAAATAATAATTTCAAATACACAAGCTAAACGGTTTAGCTTGTGTATTTGAAATTATTATTTTGAACATGTTGTATAAACCAATCATATCCAAGATTTGTAGCCATGGCAATCATATTGGATATTCTGATTAGAGCTATTTTTATTTAAGTAGTATAATCAGTTGCAGGGTTTAACGGCATGTCTGCAAGATACTGGTCATATTATGCTGATCAAAAGTAAAATTATAAAATTGTAAATATCAGGAGCTGCATGCAAAAAACTCCATGCAGATAAAGCCTTCAAAAAATGAAACAGGAAGTCATAAACAATAAAGTTATAAGGTAAAGATGTTAGAGTTCTGAGAAAGATATATAAAATAAAATAAAAAAGTAAAACATGTAAAATCCTTAAAAAAGTATGATAAACGTTTGTTATATAAACCACATTCCCTCAAAAAGTGCACACTTTTCTCTGGTGGTACATTATAGTAAAGTTTCTTCATTGAGTTCACATCATAAAAATGCCATCTGACTGGCAGGAATACATGCCAGTTGATGTTCAGCCTAGAGGAGGTATGTACTTGTTAGGCATGTGTGTCTGATATCTGACTGGCACAATACCATCTCATCTCTGCAATTTGTTCTATTTGAGGGCTGCCACTCTCCAATAATTAGTCTGATGTTCTGAACAAGACCGGCTTAGGCCCTGGAGCAATTTCGAAAAGCTGCCCCACCCAAATATCATTTCACTGCATTGCAGGGGCCCATGCTAGGTGGGGGCCTTGGAGCAACTGCTCCATTTGCTCTGCCTTTAATCCTTAAACCGGCCTTGGTTCTGTAGTTTTTTAAATGGAGTTTTCATTTCACATATTTTGCCAAATATTAAAATATGCTGATTTATATAATATTTGAAGTTAGTACATATTGCTATACATTGGTATGATTTTGATCGAGGGGTCCATAGTAGTGCCACGTTATATCCAGAATTGCGTTATAATGAAGTGCATTATAATGGGGGAAAAGCTGTATCTGGAATCTTCCATTTGGAAATGGGTGAATGCAGGGCAGCTTTGGCTACTTTATTACATGCCCTTTCATTTACTCTTAATACCAATGTGACCAGGCAGCCAACAGTACAGAATACTTTTTCCACTGCAAGAGCAAATCATGTTTTTGTCAGGTTTGGGATATTAACGGTTTCTCAAATTTCATGTTTTGCAAGGTTTCGGTTTGGAAAAGGAAAGTTTAAAAGATTTAAACTTTTACTTTAGGAGGTTTCAATGTAGTTCAAATATTTGAGTATGGCTGTAATTTCAATGGTAAAAATGGAGGCTTTACCCATTAACTGGCTCAAGATGGTGCCTTGGGGTGTTGCAAAGGCAGCACCAAATTTGTCTCCAACTTTCAAACCATTTTGTATACAGGGTCATATAAACATGATACGAGACTCTGATTTGATTGAATTTACTCTGAAAAATCAGGATTTGTTGAGGTATTTTTTTAATTCGCAAAGATCAATTATTATTTTCGGAGTTTTTGTTAACCACTGTGGTGATTTGGGAATAAAGGAATTTTACAATATCTGCAACCTTGATTTTTGCTGCTTCTAGGGGTGAGGATGGATTTGTATGCCAAAAGGTGGAATGAAATCTGGTTTCTGAGCATACAAGGTTAGGGATTTGGGCCTAAAGATGATATCATATTTTGGGATTAGATGAATCAGAAGACAATTTGGTAGCATATTGAACAGTCAGTTTCATTCAGCTGAGATAAAGTGATGGTTTACTTGCCTCAACATAGAGGCTTTCTGAAGGGGAGGTTCTAAATGCTCCCTGGCAAAGTACAAGTCCCTGACAACATACTGGATCAAGCAGGTAAGATTTACAAGCTAATCCGTATGCATTTAAGCCATAGTCAAGTTCAGACCTTACTAAAGTCCTGTAAAGTCAGGGTAAAACCTTCCAGTCTGCTCCCCAATATGTGCTTGCCATGATTCGTAATAAATTCTTGACTTTTTCACATTTATCTCTGAGGTATCTAATATTTGGAACAAAAATTAGTTTACTGTTAAAAATAAATCCAAAAATGTGATTTCCTCCACAATAGGGATAAGAGAACATAATGAATTCTGTGTAATTGACAAAAGTGCATCCAGTTTTTGATTTCGAAACTTTGAACCTGTTTTCTTCTGCCCATTTCTTGAACTCTATTTAAGCACATGTGTAGCTGATGCTCCAGAGTATGTATACTCTTTGATCTAAAGCATATCAAAAAGTCAGTTCCCGGGTTCAGGCATTTGACTATGTTGTTAGTTTTGATGCTGAAAAGGGTGGCTGACAATAAGCTGCCCTGAGGTATACCCCCATCCTGATAATAGCTTCAGAAAGGGTGGTACATACCATAACTCAGAAATTTCTTTAAAAAAACTGGATGCAAAGATAGGTAGGTGGCCATTTAAACCAAGGCTGGACAGGTCATACATTAAACTGTACTTTCATGTGGTATCATAAGCTTTCTCAGAAAGTCAAAAAGACAACCTCTATATGTTCTTTCTTTAGGAAAGCTTCTCTAATAAATGCTTTTAAATCAGACTAGATGGTCAACCATGCTTCTCTAATGTCTGAATTTGCACTTAAGGTCTCATAGTAGTTTGCTGGATTCAAGATACAAGAGGAGTTTGTCATTTATCATACATTCCATGGTTTTGCAAATACAACTTGCTAGTGATATTGGATAACAGTTGGAAGGGTCAGTATACTCCTTCCCAGGTCTAGGTACTGGCATCACTTGTTTTGCTCTCTTGCTAAGACGGTGGAAATTTGCCAGTTTCCCAAATTTTATTGAAAATGTCTAGTAATGTATTGAGAGCTGCTCAGGTTTTTATTTCAGAAAATAATAGTTGATATTATCTGGTCCTGCTGAAGAGTCATGGGGTTGATCAAGAAAGTCTTGTAGTTCTCTGAAAACAAAAGGTTTATTGTAATCTTCAACACTGGCAGATATGATATTTAATGGGTATCTAAACAAATCACTTAAAGTGAAGCAGATTCAGTGAGCTTTGTAGCTACATGTACACTCTTGAAGCAATTGATTACAGCTAAGTTTTTTTTTTTACACTCTTCAGGCTCTCCAGCCAAACCCTGAAGTGCTTTAGCAAATATGAAAAGTGATCCAGTAGCTTCGTTAGCTTTTGATTTTCATCATTGATAAGAAATCATGGCCAATTTCCCAGTTTCCTCTTCCGAGTCACTGGTTTAATTATTCCTGATTCTTTTGAGACCCGGTCTCACACTAATGGTTGAGGTTTTAGTGTGTTTTCCCATAATGGAAGACTAATTTTTCATCACCTGTGCTCCCCACCCACCATGGAGCCCAACAAGGGGACAGAGATTTTAGATCATTTATTGCATTTCTCATGTCAAGGCTCCAATGGATGATATATTCAAGCAAAGAAGAAACTTTACTCAAACGACCCTTGGCACAGCCCACAAAGCCTATATCCTTTGTAAGTTAAGACCAACTAGTTATCATAGAGAGGTCTTCTTGTGAAACCACCATGTCAATATGATCATCTGTTCAGGAGGAGTAGCGATAACAAGATTTTCAAGATAACCACCATGGCAGCCATGTTGTAGGTCTGATCAGAACCATTTTCATTTAGAACCAACTATTACATCTCATATGAAGTCTTCAGTGAAAACCCAAGATAGATACACCCATTTGTCCAGACGAAGTATAGCAAACACGATATATTCATAATGACTGCAATGGTGGCCATGTTGGAGGTATGATCAGCACTTGTTTGATTTAGAACCAACAAATTTTGGATACTTGTATAGGGGGCTCTCAATATATAGATTTTGTTGTACAAGTTGGTACTTTCCACCTTTAAAAATGTACCCTCGACTTACACTCTGTTTGACTAATACATCCTATAGCACTTAAGGAACACTCCACCATGACTTTTATCATGTAATTTTAAAAAAATGTTGAGAATAAATTGTAAAAATTTAATCAGAAGACCATATGTTACAAATTATATTAACTCTGAACATTTTTTATCACCATCAGTCTACGCTGTAATTTATGTTGAAGTTGGAGTGGCATATAAGACAAAATTTGGACTATTAATAATTATTGTCTGAGACCACCCAACCTTTTTTTGTGATCCAGTGATTAACAGAACTCTTAGCCTTTGACTTCAAAATGAATTATGGAGTGGAATTAACAAGAATCCCTCAAAGGGACATACACTCTACTGTCCAAAAGAGTTTTCAGGAATTAGGACCAACCAGACATCATTAGAAGTCTTCTGGTGAAAACCCCATGCCAATATGACTCTCCATTCAGGATGAGTAGCGATAACAAGATTTTCAAGATGGCTCGTAGTGATCATACTGGACCTCAGATAAGCACCCATTTTCATTGAGGACCAACTAGATATCATAAAATGTCTTTTAGTGAAAACTCCAAGTTGATGTGACCAATCATTCTGGAGGAGTAGTGATAACAAGATTTTCAAGATGTTCACTGTGGTGGCCATATTGGATGTCCAAGCAGAACCATTTCATTTAGGACCAACTAGACTTCATATGAAGTCTTCTTTTGAAAATCCCATGTCAATATGACTTTCCATTCAGGGGGAGTAACGATAACAAGATTTTCAAGATCGCTGATGTGGCAGTCATATTGGATGTCTGAGCAGCACCATTTTCATTTAGGACCAAGTAGACCTTGGGATGAATGTGTGGGTAAAGTTTCATGGTAATCTTCCAAGTAGTTTAGGAGCAGTCATAACAAACTTGTGCTAACTTATGGATGGACATTGGAAGACGGACAACAGACGAAGGACAACAGACCATCCCATAAGCTCTTTTGGTTTATGACCAGTAGTGCTAAAAATATGCAATTTCAAACTGACTTGTCACCAAATTATATGATAATCAATATCCCTGTAGATACATGTACATCCTTAATCCAATATATCCCCACAATTCTTCACAAAATATTCCCAAAATTGAATAATATGCCATATCCCAAATATTTAGGTATCTATCCATAATTAATTTTAATTTTTTTAACATCTGAACTATGGACCTACCATTCCAATGACACCTGGGGTGGAAGCAAAAAAGAACATGTCTTGCACCTTGTTACAATAATGAAACTTGTGTAACATGTTTTGTGAATTTCTACCTAGCAGCTTGAAAGAACATAAGTTTAGAGACAAATGGACAGATGGACAAACAGGTGGAGAAACAAGGGATGTCACAATATCCACAACACTAAAGTTAAGGATAATAGACACCAGTCAATAATGTAATCACAAAACACATATACTCACTTCATTCCCAGTGAAGGCACATGATATCAGTTCTGTGATAGCCTTATGGGATTGTTTTCTCTTTATTTCCAGGAGATTAATTCATAACATATATTAAGGAAAGACTTGATCAGCATACTGGAAAGCTGTAATTTTCTCTTTTTTTTTTTTTTTACCACATTTTAGCATCTGAATCAGGGAGATAAGTCATATGTACACCAGTATCAAACAAGTGCCTATAATAACGACAATTTCCATGAAAATAATATCTCACCAGGATCACCTTTGCAGAAAACTGTTATAGTGCTGTCCCATTACCAGTATGTTTATTATTTACAGCCTATGCTCGCTTATAAGTCGGATCCAAGTGCAAGCTGCACATACCCAGATCTGCCATCACATAATGCACCAGCAGATCTGGGTTTATGCAGTTTGTTAGGAGTAAACAGTAGAACAAACAACATAAATCCTGATCTGCCAGCATATGATGTGATGGCAGATCAGCATCTATTTTGTTTGCAGTTGGACCTGACTTAAATGCGAGTATAGACGATACATTCCTTTTATCAATAATTAAAGCCATCAATCACTCAGCACTGCACCTGTTATGATGTTGAACCAACAAATCTGGAGATTATTCACATGTGTACAGTAGCTGCAACAGACTGTCAATTGTAATTCCAAGGTTATGGATACTTCACCTCATTAATTCATGAAATTCCAAAGGCACTTTACAAACATATTCTTCAAAACAATGTTGCCATGGAAATCTATTGATACTTTTAATTTGAGAAAGGAACAATTTACATAATTAAGTTGTTTGTTAAATGTAGGCGCTGCAAAATCTATTAGAAATCTGCAGCAAGGCAGCATTATTCCTCCACTTTTCTCAGTTATAACACCCGCATTTACACACAAATTATATGCAATAAGTGTCCCGACCCTCCAAGCTGTGTCCCCTAGTGATGGATCCTAATTTCAAAACAGCTATGCACATTTCCAGACCACCCTCAATTATATCCAAAAGTTTTATGTCTCAATCTATCTTAAAAGGACTGTAGGAGTTGATGACTTGACACAACTTATGAAATCACTACACATTTTATATGCAATTACATACATGTAAAAGTGTCCCCACACTGGGGCTTCTCTCCTAGGGGATGCATCAAAACTGTGAAACCATGTTGTTCATCTACTGACCAAACAAAATCATATCCCAAAGTTTGAAGTATCTATCTTAATTATTACAGAAGGAGTTGCACACCATTACATTCACACACACATCAACAGGATTATATAATATTTGAGATTTTCTTTCACATGTGTGGGGATAATAAATGGGGAAAAGTTTCAAGTTTTTAAAAAAAAAAAATTATTTCCAGTATTAAAAGCCCACATTTCTTGGAGGTTTTTGTCCCCTGGGTTTTTAGGAGTGGCACAATATATTGATGCATCTACAAGTCATGGTGTGTTAGTTTCCCTCATGTTTCTGTACCAAAATACACACCATAACTAGTACCTATCACTATATCATAATAATAATAATAATAATAATAATAATAATAATAATAATAATAATAATAATAATGATGACATTTAAAGAGGGTGACACAATTAGTTGCATGGAAAAAATCCTTTTTGTGGGCCTCTATTACATGCATATTTACATACATAAGTACATAGTTGCAAAAACAATAAAGAAATTCACATAAAACTCTTAATTTTTTTCTTCAACAGAATCCCCCTCCTCCCCCCAAAAAAGCAATACACAACTTCATACCAAAAGAAATAAATAAATAATAATTAAAAGCTAAATTTATATATGGACATAATAAACAGAAAATTTTATAAAAATGTGCTCCAAATAGGTATTGTGTATATACAGTACAAAAATAGTGAGACAACAAAGTGGAAGGTTTGAGAATTTATACGTTAAGTTGTAATGTATTTGTCAAATCAAATAGGTTCCACTTTTCATCCATTGAATTAGATTATAATTATGATGACAGTAGTACTGTATTTAAAAATAATACAGAACATTCAGATTAGTTTCGTTTTTCGTGTTATGGTACAAAAACACAAGAAGGTTAATAAGTGCTGAGGCTATTGGAGTAAAGTATTTTGCCCAAGGACACACCATGGTAGCCACCAGTGCTAATCCAACGGTAGGATCTGAACCCACACCCTTGGGGTCACATTACCGGCATGACAATTATTGAGCCACCACGGCTCCTACCTCCATTATTCGCCTCTTACAAAATGCAGGTGAGCGCATTGGACCTATTCTATCTCCCCAATCCTGCAAGGGTTGAGTATGTTCAATTTTTATTCTTAACAGGATCGTGTGCTATTAAGAGATGAAGTGGTAATAAAATCATGAGACATACTATATACTGTGGACAAATATTGAGATATGTATTGTAATATTAGATTCCCAATGAGGCACGACAGTAATTTTATTAAACCATGACTGCTTTATATTTAAATGAAAAAATAATTAGTTCCCATCTGCCAATATTTAATATTGATTACTGTGTAGCTACATCCCACAACAATAATGTTAATGGATTTATAATATGTCGTCTGCTTGAATTTCTGAAGAGACTTTTTTTAAAAATCAGAATAATTATTTCTCTTGAGCAAATACTAAGCATTAGCTGCACATTTCTACTGACAAGTTGTCTGCCTGTCAGCACAATTTTATTGCCTGGAGATTTTATTCTGAAGCACTTGTTGTCAACTAAGCTGACTTTCAGTCAATCAACTCCACAGTTATGATCAGTCTCATGGATACAGTGTCTCCAGAGTAATCTAACTACTCCATGGGTCCAGGACACCAAGGGTCAAACCATTTAAGCAGGAGGATGGGAGGGTTGGAGGTTGGTATTTTCTACACTCAGGAATATTTAGTTGCTTATTAAGGACTGTAATATGTTTTTCCAGAAGACCAAATCGGAACTCAAGTACTGAAAAAGTAAACGGGAGAAATAAGCTACTACCGGTAATATCTTTATCAGCAAAGAGAGATCTGTAAATCCCAAACACCCTCCATCCCAACAATTAGATGATCAGTCTCTAAACCCTATATGCATATGTGCATATGTTGTCAACTGAAGCTATTGTAATAAAATGAAAATTAATACAAACTGCAACAGCTGCTACTTAAATTATGTCAAAGACAGAAAAACTAGGTCATGAGTAATTAATGCAGTAATTATCAGCCATAAGGTACAGGTAAATAGAGATCACATGACACAAACAGATGGACTGACAGACATATGGACATACAGTGTATATATCTATCAGTGAAGAAAATTTAATTTGATCAGACATGAGGAGTCATCAGCAGATGAATACAGTTTGTAAACTCTGCAACTAAAAGTGCATGGACAAAAGTGCATGGTTAGTTTTCATCCCTGACGTGCATGAACATACAAACAGATGAACTGACAGGTAGACAGATAGACAAGACTGCCAACAACAGCCAGATAATAATACAAATCTTACCAGAACCAAGAAGTTTGAAGTGCAATAAAATGGAAAAATAAGCATGCACATACAAACTGAAAGACAAACAAACAGAAAGACAAGTCTGTTCACAACTAACCAGCAAGAAAAAAGATAATCATAAGAAACCTTACCAGAAATGAGAAGCCATGACAGCTCCTGAGAAAAGATGAAACATAAGAACAAGATCAGTAAAAAAACAAAAAAATGTGTCCACCAGACATAAACAGTACACACAAGCTAATAGGTAGATAGATGAAATTGTTAATAACTACTAGATGACAAATGATAAAATATCTTACCAGAAATCCATTAGCAGTCCTTGAGAAGATCATGAAAGTTAAGGATAATCAATAATGAAAACCAAATTTGTCCAGTTTATGGAACAGCTGATGAATCATGCCTGTGTTGTGCCATGTCTGGCCCATATTGAAATACATATGCAGGGAGAAACAGACTAAAAGATATTGAGCTCAGTAAAAATGATTACACTGTCCCCATTCTTTATTTTAAAAAGTATCTGGGATATTGTGATACTCTCAATCTGTCTATTCTGTTTGTCTGTCCATCTGTCCATTACCAAATCTCCTTCTAAACCACTGGATGGAAATTCACAAAACTATCATATATACTTGCTTATAAGTTAGATTCAACTGCAAACTGCATAGACACAGATCTGCTGTCGCATAATGTGCTGGCAGATCTGAGTCTATGCAGTTTGTTTGTACTAATCAGTAGAACAAACAAAAAATATTTTGATCTGCTGTCGCATAATGTGCTGGCAGATCTAAGTCTATGCAGTTTGTTTGGACTAATCAGTAGAACAAACAAAAAATATTTTGATCTGCATAAACCATCTGTATAAGGGATGTCATCCTTGGCTCCCACTCCTGAGTCCCTGGGAGAGGGGAGAGGGTCATAGGTAAAATTTACACAAATTTCAATTATAATCAAATTTTCAAATATTTTGTGTCCAAATGATTTATATATGCAGTCATAACACAAAGACACAGTGAAGATTTTTTAATATCACCCTAGGGTCACTGTCTGGAGGTTGTGGTGAGTATGGGCATGATTGGGGTGGTAGGGTATTGAGGGTGTTGGAATATGCAGTAACAAGAAGACCAGGAACTGCATATTGAACCTATGATCAAAAGGTTGAACAAGAATGTTGCAGAATGAATTTTATTATCTTCATAATGATTCATCCAAAGTATGATCAAAATCCTTCAAGGCGTTTAGGTAATACAAGGAAACAAAAAAACTGTAACTAAAAACTTACTGCCAATTTTCCATGACTGTGACCAGGACCGTCGTAAGGGGCGGGTGATATGGGTGGCCGCCTGGGGGGAGGAGGGGGGGGGGGGATTTTGCAGAGCATGTTCTTTTATCCTGTATTTTACTTAAATAAACAAACAGCTTTTTCACTGAAATATCTATGTTTAGTTATTATTCTCATGACTATTAATACATTTAAAAAATACATTTTTTTCTGAGGGGGTGGGGTGCCAAAGGCAGTGCTCGCTTGGGGCACCGTTTCGTCCAGCACAAACTTGTGACAACTCTGACTGCGACCTCAGGTCCAAGGTCATGAAGGCAAGCATGTTACAGAATGAATTGTCTTAGCTTTGTAATGATAAATGCCAAAAATGGTGAGAATCTATCAAAGGCTTTAGAAAATATTAGCAACTGAGAAAGAGTCTCTAAAGGGACTGATGCTTTACTGTCTGAAAAGAATTTCCAAGAATTCAAGATAAGATCATTTCTTTTAACTGCTGTTAAAACCATCTCTGATATTCTTTAGTAATAACAAGATTTTCAAGCTAGTTGCTGTGGTGGATATACTGGATGTCAGCTTGGCACCAATAGAACCAACAAGGCATCATATGAAATCTTCTGGTGGAAATGTATTTGGGGAGGAGGGGGTACAAATAATTTTAACTATGCTATTCTTATCCATCACTATTGTGCAGCTTTCACTTTTTTGTGTCAAAAAATCTTGTCCACTCAATGTGAATACATCCTCCCACAGAGTGTGGATAATTGTCAATCAGACACAATCCACTTGTGCACCTTGCATCCCAATGCGCAGAAACAGTCATCTTTTTCATAGATGATGATTACACCAGGGCATCAGAGCAGAAGGATGGCATTCAGCAATAGCGATGTGTAAGTATTGCATAATTAAAATTAGTTTTACCCTCCCCAAAAACTACATTTTAATAGCAACAGTATCTTACCCATCACTATTGAGCAGATGAATTTGTCAGTTACATGTAGGTGGGTAGGCTGATGTATTAAACTGATCAAAAACAGAGAAAATGGAAGTACTCACCATTAAGGGAGAGATCCACTTTACAGAATGTTGGTGTCTCTCTGGGCTACATGTTGTGCCACAACTATTGGTCTCAAAGAAAAAAAGCCTGTGCTTTGTTTTGCTAACAAGCAGAGGTAGAAAAAAAGGTAGTATGGGATCACCAAAATGCTGCCTTCATGATGTCCTCCAAGGAAGAATGATTTACATAGGCCCATGAGGCAGATACAGCTCGAACCTCATGGGCTTTTTGCTTCATAAAAGAGAGGTCTCAACTGGTAAGGGACTGATAAGCTCTTTTGATTGCGGTGACAATCCACCATGAGATAGTGGAGCCGAAATATCAATGGAGTCCTTAAGAGGAAGGAAAAGATGTTTCCTACCATTTCTTTTCCCTTTTGAGGCATTGAGATAAAAATGCAGTGCCCTAACTGGGCATAAAAGTCTATCTTGATCATCTCCAGCACAGATCGACTGAGATTTGGAATCTCTATCGGTTATGGAACTACCGAAGGTAACTGATTTTTAGTTAAAAATCCCAGTTGACAAAAGAGGAAAACGGAATCATAATTGCAATTAAACCAGAGTTAAAGCAGTCTTGAGTGCGAGGTCCTGAAAGGAAGCCTCACTTAGTGGTTCATAGGGGGTTTTGGTTAAGAACCATAAAACACAAGATAGTTTGCATTTGGGAGTAAAAGAGCGGGAGACAGGTTTCTCAAGCTCGAAATAATTATTGAGATCAGCAAGGTGCAAATCCGAACCAATTCCTGAGCCCTGAGAAAATTTATTTTGTTGAAAATGGCAGCTCTATAGCCCTTGATAGTTGATACTGAACATCTTTTGTCCTTGAAAAGGAAAAAAAAAGAAAATCAACAACGAAAGTTACAAAGGGACAGCTAGGATCAACATGTTTCCTACTGCACCAATTACATAAGATTCTCCACCTGGCATCATAGACCTTGGATACTGAAGCTCTCCTGGCTTGAATGATTCAACTGGCAACCTGGTCCAAAAACTAGTTCTGGCAGATAGATCGCCCGAGAAGAGTCAAGCATAACGGTGGAGAATGTGTGGGCTGTTGTGTTGGAGGAAGCCTCTGTGTTGCAGCAGAAGATCCCTCCTGTGAGGTAGAGGCCTGGATTGATTTATCAACAGATCTGGAAGATCGTTGAACCATGATTGTTGGGGCCACAATGGGGCTATGAAAATGATACGATCAGTGTAAGTTCTGACTTTTTGCAGAACTTGAAGTAGCAGTTGGAATGGTGGTAATGATGTACGCGAACATACTATCCCACTGAAAGTTGAATGCATCCACTGCCCATGCTCTATGGTTCAGGACTGGCGAGACATAAAATGGAAGACTGTTGTTGAGCCTGGTGGCAAGCAAATCCACCAGAGGCTTTCCCCAGAGTGAGAAAAGGGACTCTGTTACAGAGTTATGAAGAGTCCATTCTGTGACTACTGTTTTGCCTGACCTGGACATATACACTGTCCGCTAAAGCGTTCTTCTTCTCTGGAATGTGGTGAACTCGAAGGTGGTGTTCTCTGAGGTGGCCCAGTGGAGGAGGTTCCAAACTTCCACGCAAAGAAAAGGGGTATGTGTGCCACCTTGATGTCGTAGATATGCTACAATAGACATATTGTCAGAGGAGACCATGACACACTGACCCCTTACTTTGTTGATGCACCCTTGCAATGCTAGAAATACAGCTTTCATTTCTAGGTTGTTGAGTCCAATGACACGGAAGTATTACACTCTCCGGCTCTAAATACATGCCCCAACCGGAATCCAATATGTCTGCGAACAGACAGGAGTGGTGGTCGGGTGCATGCATGGGGATCCCCATCAGAAATTTGTCCCGATTCATCCACCAGTGCAAATGGTGATGAAAGTCTGGTCCTAGAGGAATCAGAACTGATAATCTCTATGTGGTTTCCACCTTACGAGAAGGAAAAACTGTTGAGGGCGCATATGGAGATGTCCTAAGGGAACCAGATCCACAGTGGCGTTCAAGGTTCCCAATAGTGATAGGTAAAGGCAAGCAGACAACGATGTGCCAGGATTCAATCTATCTGATCCAGTGGAACCGGGATTAAGTTCTGGTTCATGAGGAAGTTCATCCCCATGTAAACGAAGTTCTGAGATGGAATGAGTCCTGACATCTCGAGGCTGGGTAAAAGACTCAACTGAGTTACTGTGGACCAACAACGGAACAGATCCTGATGGATAGACTGAACCTAAACGTTGTGGATCAGCCAGTTGTTGAAATACTGGAGAATCGGGGGTTCCCAGTAATCAAAGATGGGATGCTACTCCACCCATAACTCGGGTGAAGTGAAAGCGATTTCCAATGGCAGAACCCAGAATTGAAAAACTTCCTGATACAAGCAAAACCGGAGATATTTCCAATGCGGAGGAAAATCAGGATGTGCAAATAGACATCCTGAAGGTCAAAGGAGACCACCCAATTTGATGGATGCATTGTGTACCGGATTGAGGAAGTGGTCTCCATCTTGAAATGTTCCTCCAGAAGAAACCAGTTTTTAGGGGGAGATCAATTATGATAAAAATTTCCCACTTTTCTTGGTGACCGGTAGAATGCAAGAGACAGATCATTCAGGACCCTCTCGACTGCCCCTTTCTGCAAAAGGGTGTGCACCTCTTCCCTTAATTTCAACAGATTGGACTGGTGAAAGAACATGAGGTCCTCGATAGAGGTGGTTGCTCCCGAAACTGAAGTCGGTAACCCTTGGCTAAAAAGAGACCTAGATAAGCACCTACAGGGACATTTGAGAGAGGAATGCACTGCAGGAGAGGGTATGAACCACTAGGGTCATTCCCTCCACCCCTGCCCCACTTCCTTGGGAAAGGAAGGTGGGTTGGTAAACTTCCTTGAGGCTCTTCAGTGACTTCCACACCAAGGACACAACTGATGATGAGGAGGTCTCTTTTGAGGTTGTACATTGGACTGGGGCTTACTCTGTTTGAAGAATTTAGCTGGTGGCCCCTGGGAGCAATACACATTATTATGCTACCTGGCCAATTGTGAATGCCAGGAGCAGTTGTGAAGGATCTGTGTTGATGCTCCTTCAAATTTTATTTTGTGAAACCACAGTGGGGATCAGTCCTCCAAAGAGGCTCTTGGCTTCCAATGGAGCAGCCCTTAGAAGGTCTGTACTATGGTTAAGTAAGACCTTCAAGGAGTCCAATGCAACTTCAAGGCGGATGTGTAGAAGTTCTGCCGATAAAGCCATTGTGACAGAAAGTGAATGCCAGGATGTCTTGGCCACAGCTTCCAGCATGCGTTGTAATGCATCTGGATTCATAGCAGCCTACTTCAGCATACTAAACAAAGTAACCAAGAAGAAGTCAGCATGGGAAGCTATTGTGACCAGAAGCTGGACTTTCTACTCAATGGCTTCAATTGTTTTAATGGGAAGGTGTTCCCCTGGCTCCACTTGTAACACCCACTTGGGATGCACCTGCATCCAACTGGGGAGGTTTAATGGGCAACTTTGGGGAATGTACCCAGTAACTTGAGGCAGAGATCAAAGGTCTCAAAGTAGAGGAAGGCCATTGAGCAAAGTCTTGGCCTGTGGAGAACGTCGATCATTGAGGAATGTGGATGAAGCAGGAGATCTGGTTGTGGTTGAGTCCTGGAGATCTTTTCCACAGTAGAAAGGATCTTCTTGGGCTGTACACCAGATGATTTGGGCATAAGTCTTCAGGTAGCAGGCCAAAAGACCAGATCTCCTCCTCTTCATCTAACTGACAGGAGCTGGCAGGCCTTATAGGAGGCGTCAAATGAGTTATTTCTACCTTGAACTCATTGGAATCGACTAGAATATATAACACATCATCATCTAGAACACTCTGAGGAGGAGAGTGGCCGGGCATCACTATGTCCTTCAGAGGAAGTGACACAGGAGCACTCCCATACATGTTTGTCATGTCATGTCTGTGTTCTAGAAGTTCCAGGATGAAGATGAAACTGCTTGTCTTTCGTGGATGATGCTATGCCTCCAGCCTTCCTGGTGGATGCCACCTGACAAGGAGGTGATATTGGGACACGAGCTGCAACATCACCTCTACTCTGGGTCCAGGGTCCAGTAGCCCAAGGGGACATAAAGGACCAATTACCCTGAGGTGGAGTGCCCCACATACCGTACGGATTCATTGGGATAATAGGAATTGGGGGGGGGGGGATACAAATACGACCCCTTTCCCTATTATTGGACCCGCTGGGCAGACTCCCAATCCTGTACAGGGTATGATGGTAGAGTGGGGCAAAGGAGGATTTCGGTCCAATCCCTATCCCCGTACCATGAGGCATCTGAGTGATGACTGGTGTAAAGTCGGCGACCAGTACAAGATGACCGGTGACCTGTACGATCTGACCAGTCACCGGAACGAATTGACCAGTCACCATACACTGGTCAGTCAATGGCCAGTCACCAGACATTGACTAGTGACCGTTCAATGACTGGTCAAGGGAGATAGATATTTCAGAGCCTATTTCATCTTCATCACTCATCAAGGTGCGGTGCTACTCTTCCCATTCAGGAGGGCGTGACATGCTACCCTGGAAGTATTGGGTGCAGTGCAGCTCCACCCTCTTGGGAGGGTGTGATACACTACACTAAGATGAATAGTGCACTTCCTTCCTTGCGGAAGGCAGCTACAAACTACAATGAGACAACAACATAAACAATTGTTCTCTGAATTAGAAGTTATCCCAAAGAGAACAATAATAATAACCATACTGTATTATTTTCACATGTGAAACTCACCTGTTTGTATGTACTGCGTGCTATATACACCTCAGTGTATTTGCACAAGGTAAACAATTATTCACTCATGAGGAGTTTCTTGTCTTCTCACTCTCATATTCTTTTTTAATAAGGAAGACATTCTGTTGTTAATCTTTATCGTTCTCTAGGAGCAACGCTGACACACACAATAACAATGTGACATATCACGTGTGGTATTAAAATACAATGGTGAAATAGAAAAAACACCAAACTGATGTTTGATCAATGATTTAATTAAGGGAATTACAAATTCCTATTAATTGTAGTTGGGCCTATGTTGCGTTATAACTTAACACACAAGACTTAGCCATGAACCAATTGTATTTTGAAAATAAGAGGGGTGTACTATAACCCCTAAAGGGTTGGATATGTGGTAACCCAAGAAGACCTTTCCAGAACTAATTACTGAAAAAGGGCAGGGGTTACCTGCATAAAAAAAGAAGACAAGACAGCTGAATGTAACACAAGATGAAATATCATCGAAGTGAGAACCAAATGTGGTTTAAACTTGCAAGAAGCAATTTTTCTCTGGTCACGTTATGAACAACACAACCATTAACATGGCGTCCTTGAAAAAGATGACTGTTTCTGGGCATGGGCATGCGAGGTGCACAATCGAGTTGACCGTGTCTGATTGACAATTCTCCACTCTGTTGGAGGATGTATTCACATTGAACAGATGAGATTTTTCGACATGGAAAAGTGAAAGCTGTGCAATAGTGATGGGTAAGATATGGCTGCTATTAAAACTCCATGTTTATATGACTTTCCATTTTGGAGGAATAATGATAACAAGATTTTCAAGATGGATGCCATGGTGGCCATATTCGATATCAGATTGGCACCATTTCTATTTATTACCAACTATATATCATAAGAAGTCTTTTGGTGAAAGCACAATGTCAATATTATCAACTATATTAGAAGCTGGATGCCAGAGCAGTACCATTTTCATATAGGACCAACTATACCATGGGATGAATGTATGTAAAGTTTCATGGCAATCCTCCAAGTAGTTTAGGAGCAGTAGTGATAACAAACTTGTGCTAACAGACGGATGGACAACAGACAACAGACCATCCCATAAGCTCTTCTGGTCTATGACCAGTAGAGCTAAAAAAAACTGAAACCAAAACCGTAATGCAAATTTTCCATGACTAGGACGTCAACCTCAAAGTAAAAGGGGTGATCAAGCATGTTGAAGAATGAAATGTCTTAAGTTCATAATTATTCATGCCAACTATGATGAGAATCTATCACGAGTTTAGGAAATATAAGGAAAAAAAACTTTAACCAAAACCTTAACAAACTGTTGACGATGCTGTTGAAGGTGCCGATGCTGATAAAGTGATTTCTATGTCTCACTTACCACTAATATGGGCTCTACAAAAAATGGTGATTTGTAATGGCAAGTTTAATTTTTCGGATATTGTTTGTCATGGTTTGCAAGAAAATGGGATTTAGGAGAAAGTATTTAGGTTTGGGGAGGGGGGTACTTTTTCCAAGCTATTTTAGGGCTGGAAATTTCTTTTCAAACAAGTCCCAGCCTGTCACAGGATGAAGCCGGGTTGGGACTGGATTAGTGAAGACACCGAAAGCAACTGCGTTAATACGATGTTTATTTATAAACGCAATTTAAAAAATGAACAAATCTGACACCATTATAACAAAAAGATAAGGAAAATTATAAAGTTCCTAACATGGAACTATCAACAACAAGTAACTCAACGAGAAAAAATCAAAGATGAATTTAACGAATGGAATTTTAAACAAACGTGAATAGCATCCTATCACCAATCAACAAATAAGAGTATATGATCTACACCCCAATATAAACAAGGTCTTATTAAGTACCAAGGGTGACCAAAGCATGTGATTTATGCACTTAACAATATGATACTCATCAATTTATCAATTCATCAAGCGATATTGGAATATGTATGAATTTATGAATATATCGTTCATATAACGAAAATGAAATGGGAATGCATGAAATTATGAATCTATCACACATATAGCGATATTGAAATGGGAATGAATGTAATTTTGCACAGATAGCAATATTGAGATAACAATAAAATGGAACACGCAATAAATATAACTATCATGGCGCCCGTTTGACGACCAAGATGTATCTCCGGTTCCACCCGCTCTAGTCAATGGTCAAGGAGCCACCACGCATGGTCCACCCCTCCCAGTCTGTTGAAGGATCCCTTGAGAGCCTTCACATTAACACAGATCCGTTGGTCGAGAAGCCTTGGTCCCTCGCATCGAGAAAACCAGTACACTCTTCCGAAACAATGTCACCAGACACAGCGTACACGTCACACGAAACCACAGAGTTCTGTGACTTCATACCACCAAACCATACATAAGGAACAGCTAAAAGTATAACAACTAAACCGTGTAGTACATATGACACGGTTAGTACTTTTGTATTGATATATGTTGCGCATGCGCGCACATAAATTAGGTCTCGTTACACATTACATTAATCATTCAATGCATGCCGCGTATAATTAAATAATACCCATCTGTTCAGTTACAACAAATAGCTAACTTGAACCAGCCTATAGGATTTCTAATATCATGGCGTTGTATGACCTAGGTATTGACTCTCTGTAGAATTTAGAATAAATTCTAAAACATCTAATATATGAAACAATTATGTCATATAAAACTTATAGTGATAAAGAATACAATCTTAAATTTCACATACCTCTACAGCTGAAGTTTTGCTCCCGTAAAGAGGCAAGCTTTCTGACAAGACTCGTCGTAGTGTAATTTGTTTATAGAGAATTCGCTCTATATGTACTCTAGCTGTGACAGATATGCGCAGCAGCTAGGTACATGAGTTTTCACTGCAGGCAATTTGCACGTGCATCATGGGGTGAATCGCGCTCAGTATTTCAAAATAACTAGAGCCGAAAAAATATACAACCCCCGAGTAACGCTCTAGTCGGAAACGAAACCCGAATACATTTTTGATCACATATACATATTGATATAAACCATACAATTCCGTGACACAGGCTTCCCCCTAGAGTGATGCCAGGTATTCATGTCATAGACTGCAGAGTCTGGGTCACAGACAAGAGAATGCTTTGGAGCAAGTCCTTGGAGTGATGCCAAGTGTTCATATGATTGCAGAGTTATCCAAGTTTTACTGTGTGTGGCTTCTAGCAACTACAACGATCCTCAAAAACTGGTACCCAAAAATGAAAGTGAATTCACATTAATGTATGTTTAATTTTCTTTGTAACAAATTATTCTTTCACAAATGAACATGCATCCCAGAAGTCTAATATAGTGTTCCCTAACTATAATTATGTTCAGGGGATCCATACAAATGTACTGTAATATAGGTGAGGTTGCCTTAAACTGGGGTACATCAAACAGTGGTCTTCATTATAATGCTGTTCATGGGAGCCATAAAAGTGTATCATGATACCGGTGAGATTGCCTTACACTGGTGTACATTATATTACAACAAGCGCTGTGATCAAGAATTACAGTAGTCCTTCACTGTAATACTTCAGGGGAAACATACAAGTGTACCGTGATACAGGTGAGGTTGCCTTATACTGGGGTACATTATATTACAACAAGCACTATGGTCACAAGTTACATGTAATAATAATAATAATAATAATAATTCTTTATTTAACAAAGGAAGCTCAATTAGAATACAGATGTATCTAGTCTTGCTTGAGGCAGTTGGCTACTGTACTTTCTAACATTTAACATGCATGTATCTCACTAAGAAAATGTGTAGGAAAAAGTCAAGTTACAACATTTAACAAAGGAACACTCAAGTGATATGACTTTACAGGATATTGAAACAAAAATCATAGATTAGAATGCACAAAGACAAAACAGTTGGAACAAAAACAGGAATTTTTCAAAAATATAACAACATGTAGAAATAAATCAAAATCAAGCTTTAAATATTTGAGATATTTTTCTTTCAAACTTTTAACAGAAAAGGCTGATCTAGCTGATGTGGGCAAATAATTCCATATCTTTGTTCCAGAATATTTAAAACGACTTCAAAATTGTTCAGTTTTGGGTTTTTGGAAATTTCAACCGGCCATGTGAGGTCAACTGTAAATCATAGGGCCCATGATTTTCATCAAATAGTTCTCTCATACATTCATTCATTACAGTAGTCCCTAACTATAACATTGTTCAGGGGAGACATGCAAGTGTACCATGATATAGGCGAGGTTGCCTTAAACTGGGGTATATTATTTTACAACCGGCACCAATTACAGTGGTCTTCACTATAATGCTGTTCAGGGGAGACATAAAAGTATACCACAATATAGGTGAGGCTGCCTATTCCTAGGGTACATTCAGGGCCGTCATAAGGGGTGTGCGATACGGGTGACCGTCTGGGGCATCAAGCCAGTGGAGGGTGCCATTTCATGGAGTTTGCAGTGTTTATTTTCCAAGTGGGGGGCACCAAAGGTGACCCTTGCCCGGGGCGCTGTTTTGTTGAGCACAAACTTGCGACAGCCCTGGGTACATTATGTTATAACAAGCACTATGAACATAGATTACAGTGGTCCCCATTATAACACTGTTCAGGAGGGACATGGGACATAATAGTGTACCACGACATAGGTGATTTTGCATTATACTGTGGTACATTTATATTACAAGAAGCACTATGGACATAAATTACAGTGGTTCCCCATTATAACACTGTTCTGGGAAACATGGGACATAAAAGTGTACCATGGCATAGGTGATTTTGCATTATACTACAGTGTATTATATTACAAGAAGCACTATGAACACAAATTACAATGGCCACCCAGGGGAGATATAAAAGTGTACCATGAGGCTGCCTTATACTAGGGTACAGTATATTATATTACAACAAGCACTATGATCACAAATTACACTGATTCCTCACTATAACATTGTTTGGGGAAACCATAAAAGCATAATGAGATATAGGCAAGGTTACCTTGGGGTCCATTACATTGACAAATATAATCCAACTAGTATAAGGGAATCCATGATCATGCCCGTGTTGTATCAGGTACCATGTTATACTGAGGTGCTCATTGTAGACGACACCAAACTAAAAGAAGGCCAGGGCCTGAATGCTGAGCACACATATTCAAAGTATTGCTGTAAAACATGTGACGATCCCATGGTCAAAAGGCTGAGCAAGCATGTCGCATAATGGATTGTCTTAACTTCATGATGATTCATTCAGAGTATCAAAACAAATCTAACAAAGGGTTTAGGAAATACAAGCAAATGAAGAAACATCAACCATAGCCTAAATACAATTTTTATATATCTGTGACCCCAATGTCAAAGGGGATAGCAGGCATGTCATAGATTAATTGCTTAAGTTTCATAATGATTCATGCCAAGTGTGGTGAGATTCTATCAAGGGTTTAGGAAAGGAACAACCACCAGAAACTGTTGATGATGATGATCTAGCCATCACCACTGAGCCAGCAAAGTGGCTGTTATGTCTTGGTTGTAACGTAGGCTCAGCAATAAAGGACACTTGTCTAGATAAACTTGTCTAGATAAACTTGTCAAGATAAACGATCGAATAGTCATGCCTCTTAACTGTCCTTATTATAAGACAGCTTTCACTGTATTTCGATAAAGATGTGATTCCATGCAAACTAAATTTTCATATCTCAAAAGCAAAATCAAAAAGTCTTATTAAGTTTTATAATTATACCTGCTTTTTGGAAAAAGGGGGTATATTAGTTTTATCTTTCTCCATACGTACATATGTAAATGTTTGTCACATACCTTGAAATGCAAAACTTGTTTCCATTCATGATTATAGCTGTCAAACTTGGCAGGTCACTTTCCACTGTGGTGCAAAAATTTGCAGTAAAGTTGTTTATGAAAAATTTAATTCTTTTAAGAAATAAATATGTTGTACATTATTTTGTTTGTTCTTTCTATGGATTAAAGTGCATACATCTCATCAAATCTTGCCAAGTGATTAAAATTTTGTTACAAGTGAAAAGGTAGGTGGGACAAGTGAATTTTCTGAAACCACTTGACAAGAGGATGAAAAAAAATTTGCTCAGCCCTGATTGTATCACTTGCACTGCAATATGTATTTGAATATTCCAGCAGTGGTACTAATGTTGATGGAGTATATACAATATGTATTGGAATATTCTAGTAATGGCCAGTCTTGCCCGTGTTAAAAATGTCAGTGGTTCAGGAATACTTTCTATTTGTGCTGTTTCACTTTTTGTGGTTTAGGATGCTATAAAAGTATGAACAAGAAAAATGGCTACTCTAAAAATAACTTTTGGTTTTCTGATTTAGACTTTCATACCAACGCTGAAATTAGTTTAAATGTTAACCATGGTCTAATGTCCGCAAATTCTCCCGAACACCTGTTTTAGTACCTGCAAACAAATTTCCAGCCTTTAAATGGCTTGAAAAAAAAATGTTGAATGCTCTGATATATAGAAAAAAGAACCTATTCGTATAAGTATATATCTGTTATATTAGCTAAAGCAAATAAATTATATTAAGATAATAATAAAAAATAAAATATCCCGGCTCGAAAGAAAATCCCATCCCCCCCCCCCCCCCCCCCCCCATCCTTAACTAAATGGTCGGTCCTAACTTCAAAAAAATAAATAATAAAAAGTAATAAGGGGGAAGCTAATGATAACACCCTCCCCAACTCCCAAATTAAATGGGAGTAGGGGAAGGTGCTATCATTAGTTTCCACCTTTTTACTGACAGAAACAAGTGTCTGTTTTTGTTTTCGTTTTTTGTTGTTGTTTTTTATTTTATATACTGACACTGAAGGTAACAAGTGTCGGTGATGATCGTGAAATTGGGGCAGCGAGTTTCGCTCAATGCAAGAATGTTAGCGTCTCAAACTCTAATTAAAATTTCCAATACTGCATTTTAAATAATTGAAACTGCTGTGCACTACTATTATATGTCATTGCTTGCTTACTTTAAACTCAAAGATACTTACTTTTTCTTTAATTATTTCACCGTATCATTGTCGGCTGTTTTTGGACAGATCAAAATGGAGTTGTCACATGATCAATATTAGGCCCACGTGATTTGTCCATATCTATTTGAGATGGATACATCAACTTACATTCACCAGTAGCATTAAGCCTAACTGACGCGACAATCCACAGATGTTAATCACTGGCCTAAGAGCAATTTACTGTAGCTGCGCTACTCTTCAAGAAACGGAATATACTGTAAACAGGAAAAATAAATTCGGTCGAATTTAAGTTTCTTCTTTTTTAATGTTAAACAAAATGACTTGTCTAATTAAAAAATTATTGTACGTATGTAAGTCTTCAAGTGGTTGTTATTGTAGTTGTTATAATAATGATAAGACGAAAATAAAGAATATCAACAACCTGTAGCGTACAAACGGGGGGGGGGGGGGGGGGGGGGGCGGTCGCCTCGGGCGCCAGAGGTCTTGGGGCGCCAAAACAGCTGATAAAAATTGGGACCTCGTATTCTGGCCCTTAGGGCCATCATCGTCGTCCCGGGCGCAATTTACCCTTAGTACGCCACTGTAAACAACAACCACAATAAACAATAGGACAGCGAAGAAGAAGCACAACACAATTAATGGCTGTGATTGGGAGAAAGTCTGGCACAGACGTTGATTGTGTTGTATTAATATGTTTGCAGATGAAAATATTTCACAAATCTGTATTACATTAGATCTTTGATGATCTTTCACAGACCATGCACCATAATTGAAACAAAAAGTTTATCAATACAATTTTCAAAAATAGAGGAAAGGAAAAGAAAAAGCTATATGTATTTTATATCAAATACTCCGACACTTAATTTTTAGTTTTGTTGACCTCGTTAAATTGTTTTATTTTTTTAATTTTTTTATTTTATTTTTTTTTATTTTTATTTTTATTTTACAAATCTCATATATTATTTATGTTTGCTTTATTATTTTCTGCTGAAATAAAGACTCCATTCTTCACCAAGAAGTCGTATTAGTAATACATTTAGTGAATAAAAATGATAGATGGCAAACAGTTTAAATATACATACACGAGTGAATGTAGAAAGGGAGATTCTAAGACAAGCTTTTTTCACGATTTGGGGCTATTGCATGATGTTTGTCGCATAAAACATAGATTTTTGACGTTGTACTGTCTTTAAAACATGGCATTTGTAGTGTTTCAAAGCATCCGGATTTAATATATTTTTAGTACAGTAATTGATGGTATTTGTGTGTTTTAATCGTTCGCGGATGAATGCATTTTTTGTGTGTGCGCTTGATGGTATTTTCGCTTTTAGAGGCTCGCGGTGAATTTGATTTTAGGATATGCATTCTGAACAATTAGTTATTTATTACTTCTAGAACTAGAATGATTGTTCTTCCTTAATGGTTTCATCAGAAAATAAGAACAATGGTTAGAATCTTATTTTATAATCGTCTTAAGCATAAGCATTGATTCCATTCTCCCTGATAATTTTTTTTATTTTTTTTATTTTTTTTTTCAGAGCATGCTTGTTGTAGTTATCCTGTATAATCCCATGCGGTGGCTTTCGCTCTCTATGTAGTGCGTTTCTCGTTTCATCTCAATTTTTTAAAAAATATTTATCTTTTATCATGCTTATAATTTAATTATTTTTTTAACAATTGTCCTTGTTACTCCTTTAACCTTATTAATTTGGTTGTTGCTATAAATAATGATGGAATACATTTTCGGCCTAAGTCCAACGAATTCGCTTATTAGTTTTCCATTGCACTCGTCCTTGACTTTCCCTACTACTTTTTTTTTTTACGGTACTGAAAAGCGGACGATTAGCAGGATAATCGGGGCCCCGGATGGTCGAGTGGTCTAAGGCGCTCGCCTTTACAGATAACTGACATCTCAGCTCTGTCCGCGTGGGTTAGAGTCTCAGCTCGGCTAACGTGGGTATGTGAGAAAGCCTGCCAGTAGATTCCCGTGGGTCTGTGGTTCTTCCCGGTTTTTTTCTCCACCAGATATACTGGTCGCCGTGTATAACCAATCATGTGCTGAAAAATGGCATTAAACCCTCACAACAACAGCAACAACTTAGCTGGGTATTTCCATGCCCAGATCCAGATATAATTTTAGATTGCGGTAGTAGGCCATATATATATATATATATATATATATATATATATATATATATATATATATATATATATATATATATATATTATTTTTTTTCTTCTTATCCATTCAATTTGGAATTAGTTTATCAGAATTAATAAACTTACTATCTAGTTCGTTGGCTAATGCTACCTGGTATTCACTCAGGCATTCTCTCGGGGGCTAATAGATACTCATTACTTGTGTCAAGATACGAGCTATTCTTTTTTATTATTTCTTGTTTTAACTTACATCAACAATTTTTCTGTGTCTGTGGATAACAAATTCATATTCTCACCATATTCCTTTTTAAGATGATTATAATGAAAGTCACACATTAAGAACTTAGATCAAGCACAGATTGCCCGGTATAAATGGGTCGGTTTAGCATTAATTTTTACTTTAAAGAATTAATTGCTACTAACTCTTCATCAAATATTTTTCTTTTTCTTGATACAAAATCCTGGGTCTGCTTCCAGTCTTCTGATTTTCTTTGTTTCTGAGGCCCTCAACAATTCTGAGGCCTTCACCAATTCAACATTAACCCTATTTCACAGGTTCTCTGGAGTTTTGCCGAATATCGAGTTGTTCATCAGTTTTGAATAAATCTTTTTCAAATTCGTTTCTGGATTTGGTCTTTATGGCAGTGTTAAACAGGATGTATGGTGCCATCCATTTTGATTGATTAAACTGCAAAATCCAATGGACTTTTGTTATTTTCATGCCCAGATCCAGATATAATTTTAGATTGCGGTAGTAGGCCATATTTTTTTCTTCTCTTATTCATTAAATTTGGAATTAGTTTATCACAATTAATAAACTTACAATCTAATTCATTGGCTAATGGTACCTGGTATTCACTCAGGCATCCTCTCGGGGGCTAATAGATAATCAATAGATAATCACTGTGATGGTCATGCAATGCATCGCGATACTCCAGATTAGCTTCCAAAATATATTCTATCGTCGAATCATCATCAATATTAGCCGGCATATTAGCCACTATTTAAAATACACTAATTTTATATCACTCAAATTAGCTTTTTATGTTTTTGTTCTTTTTTGTAACCGATAGAGAACATATGCAATGGAGAAAAAAACAACAAGATACCAATACTATTCGAGAGTATTTCCGGCATTTTATTAGGATTAATCCATTTAAACCCATACATTGAAAGTGGTTGCATCATTGACCATTCATATATAAATTGTTACTATCAAAATACATTATCAAGTTATTTGGTTTGGCAGAAGCATAACCACTAACCATGGAGTTGTTTGCTTTACTAAATCGTTTTGATAACATAGAAATTCCACTTCTTATTTCTTTTTCTATGAATAAATGCATATTAATATCAGTTGGTAGTTCCAGTTCAACTCTGTCATTTTTAAAAGAGTATCCAAGCTCATTCCCGGACTTGTGATATATTGGGTAGGATCTACGACATAATGTTTGATTGATACTTCATGTATGTATGTGTAGGTTGGACTGCTTGATATGGCAATACATTCTGATGCCCATCTGTCCATTTGTCTGTTACCAATGTTGTTTCCCCACAATAACTTGAGTTCTCCACCATCTACAGTTACCAAACATTGAGGATGGCTTGCACTTGTGGGTACGGAAGAACGCTATCGATTTCTGGCTCCAAAACAAAAAAGGTCAAGGTCACTCTAACAAAGAAGACAAATGGTTTCTGTACTATAACATTAGTTGTACATGACATACCTGATCCAAACTTTGTGCATGGCTAACACTTGGGTAAGGAAAAGGGCTGTTGATTTTGAGCGAAAAAAGGAAAAGGTGATGATGCAGGGGGTTCAGAGCAGAGGCAGATTTACCTGGAGGTAAAATAGGGGTAAGGATTACTCACATGTGATTCATTTTAAGCTTCCAATTAAATTGTGTAATGTTTATATTATGCAAAATAAAGTATAGATAATTTATATAGGTGGAACCTAGAAGAAGACAGCTAGTACTGTTGTAAGGGCTGTCGACTTTCTATTTAAAATACACTAATTTTATATCATTCAAATTAGCTTTTTATGTTTTTGTTCCTTTTTGTAACCGCTAGAGAACATATGCAATGGAGAAAAAACAAGATACCAATACTATTCGAGAGTATTTCCATGACTATGTGATTGACACCAAAAATATTCGATTGCAAAGGTTCACTTTCACGTTAGAGTAACTGTCGATGAGAAACGCATGTGACTTGTGAAATGTACTTGTCTCTCGTTAAAATGATGTTCAAGATTGTTGTTAATATTTCACCATCATACAAGTGAAGTCCCCTTACGAGCTTTTAGAGCACAAAATAATCTTGAAAGAAAGACTTTGTCGTCTGTTGATGTGTTTATGAATCAAACAAGAAGAATATAAAAATTCCAAAAGCAACTTACAATAATTGTTTCATAATATCCAAGACTTCAACCAAGCAAAATGGAATTCCTGGTGGCGATTTAAATACATTTAGCCAAATTAATACAATTCAAAGTAATTCTAGCGTGTTTTGTAAGCAGCAGTATAATGAATAACATTATAGTTAGGAACAGTCGTATAATGTTTTATATATATTCATTACATTACTTCACAATTAAATGATCAAATATTTATATTCAACAGACAAAATGTTGGCTTGAGGAAGCTGTTATGTGGTAGTGGGAGCTTGAACAAAATGTACGTTAGTATATGTGCGGGCAGACTTAGTAGTAACGAATCTCCTGGAGTATAATTAAGCGTGTCGAAGTCTAAGGGTCTTTCTTTCTGATCAGAGTTTACACTATTGGAATTTGCATTACATGATGTTTTAAAAATATGGAAAATAATGGCACTGAAGACACCAAAATGTCCATAAACTCCTGTGCAAATTAATCTATGTTTACCAATAAATACAAAAACGAACTTTAACACAAATGTTTTTACAAAGCACGACTGAGAACAAAAGGTTATGCCTTCAGTTCCTCAACTTGTACTTCTTTTAACTGTATATCTGCTTAGTTTCACATGGGAAGTTGACCTATTCTAATTTGTTTTTCTTACATGAATATTGGAAATCAGGACATTTCTTAAGATTCACCCAGACGTACTTAAGGGACTGTCATTGAAAAAGAAAGAAAGGGCGGTAAAAAGCAAAATTGTCTATGAAAGAAAGAAAACCAGGGAGACGGTGTAGAAACAATTGAAGAAAATGAGTTTTGTAAATTATATGTTGTTTTTTATACGTACTTTAAATTTAAACTTTGTTATCCCTAATCAAGATTTTAAAAAATTAGATTAATTAGCAGCAAATGTATTTATTAGAAAGGAAAATAACTACACACATATAAATAAAGATTTCATTATTTTAGCTAACCTGTGGCCATTTGAACAATCGATCTTATGACCTATCTTTTGGGTACGATTATAAGCTAAAAATCGAGTTCATCAAATCTTTATCTTCAGTTTTAGTATTAAGACAATACCTACATTGGAAAGAATGGTGTTGTGGTACAGAATAGATTGCCAATGCAGGGGTCAAACTAGAATAAAATGCTTCCGGGTCAGTACCCAACTAAGTAGTTCTTATCTATATTTTGAGGTTTAGTTTGACTGTGTCTTTCATTGTGAATATTCATGACATGGACTGATTTTTACCATGAAATAATTGGGAAGGAGTCCTTTTTTGATGCATTGTATTTTGGTTGTGAAAGCAGTGTGCATATCTAAAGTAAGTGTCCAATATGGTCACAAACTATGTTTTGATTGACCTGAAAATTAAACCATGACCCCAGTAGATTTGGATCAGCTGTTATTCGTAATTATGCTGGGCAACAACTGAGAAGTCTTCGTGTGTGTAATTGACAGTAATGGCATTGTCACCCCTGGGAATCCTAGTGTTACTGGAATGTTGGTCTGAGTTCAGCTTGGTGAAATGCATGTATGTTGACCCCTGTCAGATGCAAGGCTTGTTGACAGTTAAATAGCCATAGTATCAACAGTACTTCACATACATACAGGAAACTTGGTACATGTATTCCTTACAGCAATAAAAATACACAGAACAATGTTCAGGTTTAAAGTTTGATTTTTAATCAATTACTTTAAATTTAAAAAATGAAAAATTTCAAAATTCTTGCATTTTAAGATGTGGACCTATGTTTGGTATGTGTTGATAGAAAATAATCAATGATGTAGTTTGATTGTATTAATACACCAATTTCCTGTTACAAAAGTTAGTATCGAGGGATTTTTAAAAATCTTTATTGAAACCTTATTAAAATTTTGTCACGGCTCCAAATCTGCAATGTCGCATTTGGACGGGTGGCCAAACACAAAATGGGAAATATGGCTTACCTTCAGAGAAAGATCCCAATACACAACAATGGAAACAGAAACAATTACACAGAATTGCTTTCATGGTTTTTATTAAGAAGTTAGATATACCCCAGTCTCTGGAATGCACCCATCTTTGCCTTAATAGCTTATGTATCAATGCATCTCATTTATGTTTGGAAAGCCACCAGGCAAATTGTTCTAAAAATTCTTGTTTTAGTGAAAATAAATGTTTTGGTCATGGTACAAATTCAGACTGCATGCCTGAATTTAGAATGTACCACTAATTAAGAATTCAGAAACTTGTTGATGGTAAGCTTTCTTTTCTTTGTACTTTATATTTAAAACAACCAAAGTATTTCGGTCCCTCCATGGATCTCATCAGGCGGTGGTAGCAAATGCCACAATACATGACACGGGCTACAGATTTCCCCCTATACTTGGGTTGTTGTCGTTATTTTTCTCAACCAAGTATTTCAGTCAGTGTTAGGCATAAGGGTGTTCCTTGTTTTTGCTTTGGAATATCTAATTCTACTTTCCTATAGTCAGATTTCCTTGCTTTATCTAATTTTCTGTACTTGTTATGGGCATATATTATGACGCCCTGTCTTTTCAAAGTGTGGCGCTTGATTTCAGGCCTGGCACGGTATTGTTTGTGATATTCAGATTCTTTTTCAATTTGATCCAAGGACCTGACATTTTGTTTAGAGAGTCTGACACCCAAATTTTCCAACTTTTTACCATAGATTTTCCCAGTTTGTTTTTAATTCTATGAATAGTTGCTGCATATCTCCCTTCAAAGTTTCTGGAGTGGTTGACATTCCTAGATAAAGAAACTCCTTGTGATCTGTTTACATCTTCACACTTTTGTGTGTTTGTATAAAGTCTCATTGTCATTAAAGCACTTTCACTTAACTCATACCTGCCATAACTCGACATGTCACGAGAAAAAATAATTTTTGACCCCCAAACACGGATGTGTTTCGAAAAAAAAAAAAAGATTTTCAATAATCTTAAGGAAGAAAAAAAAAAAAAAAAAGATATTTTTTTACCACCACTATACATGTCCGAACGAAGCATGTAGTCTGTATCAACAGTAAACAGTCCTGCTTAGAGCCCATGTAAAATTATCCTCAGGTCATACATCTGATTATCATGGAGACAATTAAAAGGTAAGATGGTCAGAGATAAGCAACCACCATTTCACAGATTACTTAATGTGCTGGGAATAGTTAGGATGATGCCATTTTAAGTCCTTTGAACACTGCAGTGGAAGAGCTCATTAGGCTACTTTGCATATGTAAAGTACACTAAGTGGAACAACCCAATTCGTTTAAGTTAGGTACGATCACAGAGATGCGTGTTGAAGAACAAAAGTTACTACGCACCATTGCCTTGAATGAGAATTTGTAAGCCATCATTATTAAATATTATTGGCAAGTTTGTGATCAGCGGCAACGTTTCTTTGAAGTCGGATTTTACTCCATATATTAAACTCATTATATGGTTATTTCAGTAGTTGGAATAGTGTACAAGTGTGGTTAATTTTTTTAAGGCAAAATATCGAAATACATGTGTTATTTGGGAAAAGATGAGCCATCTGCAAAACGATCGAAACTCAGTAAAATTAAATTTCTGAACTTCTGGATGGAGTTTGACTTTGTAAAGCACAGAAGCAAAGTGGAGCATTTATTTTTTGCACACGCTGCAAACACCATATTGACATAAGTCATTCTAGAGCGTACGACATCCGCCGACATAGCAACACCACCCATCATGTTTGCCACTCACTCACAGCAATGCAGATGCAGAAAGATCATTTTCTGTGCTGGGAAAATTCAACAAGATAATTGGCGAAATTTTAACATCCAGTCTCAAATAAGTGCAAGATGAACACAAATGACATTTGTATCACCTTCAACCCAACCAAACCCCCAACCCCCCGAACTATTAAGAGCAGTAAAGACTGCATCTAATTAAGAAAATATTCCACTGTCCACTGGATTTTAAAGACAGACACCTGATATATATATATATATATATATATATATATATATATATATATATATATATATATATATATATATATATATATATATATATATAATGTCTGTATGGTCGTGTTTATGTGAGTGTGGGCACGTGTGTGTGGTGATGATATCTGACACTGCCAAATCGAACAACTATTTTTTTTTCGTAACTTATTCTCAGTAGGACAGCATTACTTATTTTGGTCACATTCACTGCCCCCCCCCCCCCCCCCCCCCCCCCCCCCTTGGGATCTCAAAACAGACTTTTTGAGTCACACACACACACACACAGAGACACACTGTTTCAGAATATGGCAGGTATGTAAACTTCATTTTCAGGATTTCTTGCAGTAATTGCTTGTCATTCTCATCCATTTGCAGATTGGTGACTTTGTTGGAACCAGTTATTTCTGTGACAGCCACCACAGACCATAGAGTATCACCACCATTGGGAGTAGCTGCAATGTTGCATCTAGAACTTTGTGTAACAACAACTTGATTTTCTGCAAATTGCTTCCATTTTGTTCCATTAATTTTTTAATACTACCCTGCAGCGGGCCTTAACGTCTTGACTTAGGACTTTTTGTGTCTGCTTCTGGCTTTCTCTGGTTAAAGCACCAGGAAAAACATAGCATGATTAAATATGTCAGATTTGCATTTATTAAACTGGTACTTTCCAATATGAATCAGATCTGCTAAACGTTTCATTTGCCACGCGGGATACAATGTTTATATGCTCTTGAAATCCAAGGGCTGATTTTGCATCACCTTCTGTGGTCACAAACTTAACTAGAAATTCTTGAAGCGCGAACTGTGTGCCAATTTTACGTGCCATTTCAAACTCAGAGTGAGGTGCTACATATGGAATATTTGCAGTACAATATGCATGACCATTAGGGCATACAACATCATATCCTTTTTCTCTGAGCCAAGCTCCAGTCCAACACAATTTGTTTTCGCACACAGCCGCAATGATATACTTATGATCAGTCATTGTTTCACAAGAGATTCCGACAGCTTGTGAATATGCTTGTCCTGGTTTCTCTGTACTAATTATATGAACAGTACTGTAACGTGGATCAAATGCAACATTGATAGGGAAAGGGTCTGTGCTGCCACCAGCTTTAGTCATGTCACGCACCAGTTTAAGTTTCTCGGACATGTCCTTCTTATTTAGTTCAGATGTACCTTTTGCTACTCTACTTGCAGTCATTTGCAGGCTGCTTCAAGCTGGAGGAGGACTATCTATGGCTGTAAGCAAGAGTCTGGCCTTTGTATATCCCACCCGGAAACCCAAATTGACAGCCGCAGCTTATACAACTTGAATTTAGGCGAGGTGAAGCTACAATTCACACATTTTAAGATCATCTGCCAGCGCAAGCCCCACTTAACTTCTTGGGTTGTGTATACCTCCATCAGTAGACTATCAGTAGCTGCTTCATGAGTTAGTTTTTTCATGATCATTTCCACCAATTTTGTCTGGTTTAATAGTCACATTCCCTGTAAAATAAGAAAGAAAATATTTAATGTCAGTTTTAAAAATTGCATACAGGAAATAACATACTAACAATTACATTTCACAGACACAGCGAAATGGAAGAGAAGAATGTATGTGGAGAGACAATGGTGTCTGAAGAGAGTATTGGTGTATGGGCCTGCTGTGAGGAGAGGTTTGCGGAGAAGAAGACCAGATGCCACTTGTGTTAACTGAATTTGGTTAACAAAACCCAAGGGCCCATTTCAGGGCCACCCATATCTCAAGAAAAGAGAGATACTAATCAGCTGCCAAAATTGTTTGTTTTATGTTTTGTGTATGTCTATGTTGTTTACAACTAAAACTTAAAACCTCTTATCCCTTCTGTAATTTGTGGGATAGTATGTTTGTAAGGGTATAGTAGTGTGTCTATAAACATTTCCTACCCTTGTGTGTGACAGTATGTTTGTATGTGTGTGAGAGAGATTGTGTCTATTTACGTCCTACCCCCTCTTGTGTGATAACAAGGGTGTGTGTTTGAATAGTAATAAAAAAATCGGTTGCTGGATTGTTGGGGTGTATTTGGATTGTAAAATAAAACTAGGTGCTGGATTGTAGGGTATGTGTTTGGATAGTAATCAAAAACTAGGTGCATTTTTTTGTTGGGTGTGTATTTGGATCATAATCAAAAACTTGGTGCTGGATTGTAGGTTGTGTGTTCGGATTGTAATCAAAAAGCGGTTGCTGGATTGCAGTTTGTGCGTGTGTGGATTGTAGATAAAACATTTTAACATTACATTTTCCCTTATGCCCCAGAGTGGCTCATCTGACCCTAAATTTCTAGGGCAGTCTGGGGCATAGATAAATCCTATGTTAAATTCCCCTTATATCCCAGACTGCCTCCCGATGTTAAATTCCCCTCATGCCCCAGATTGGCTTACCCATGTTAAATTCCCTTTATGCCCCAGACTGCCTCCCCATGCTAAATTTCCCTTATGTCCCTGAGTGGCTCATGATGTAAACCTATGGGCTAATGTTAATTCCCTTTATGCCCCATAGTGGCTCATAAAACTACTAATATATGTTTATATCTTCAAGATCTCGGACCAATTTCGATAATGAGCAAGATCTACACATATTAATGAGGTGATCTTGCATGTGATTGGGTGAGTTTGTTACTCCTCTGGAGGCCATATTTCTGATCCAATTTTGATTAAACTTGGAATATATGCTTACATCATCAAGATCTTGTATATGCTCTATAATGAGTGAGATGCATGCATATTAATGAGGTGATCTTGCATTTGATTTGCAGAACTTCTTGCCACTCTGGAAGCCATATTTCTGGTCTGATTTTGATTAAACTTGAAATATGGGCCGATATCATCAAGTTCTTGGATGGGTTTGATAATGAGTTTGATCCACACGTATTAATCATACAGTGTTGCACCATGAGCGCGGAATTGCAGCTTTCCCGCAATATTTTGTCATAAGTTGCCCCAAATCTTGAGCCTGTGCGCCCACCAGAGCACGCTTTTTCGTCAGGAAACAAATCGAAAAATACGCCAACAACTTTTCTTAAGTGGCATACCTGTCAAGTCTCACGCATTGCACTTGACACACACGGATATTGTACACACGCACATCCTAAATTTTCTCGCGCATTCTTTAAAACAATGTCATGTATTTTTAACGTAATAATTTTATGGTTTCCTAACTCTCTCCAGTAAATTTCTGTGTTTGCGCAACAAATTATGTTCAAAAACAAGCCAGGAGAGGTATTGAATTGGTTTCTAATGTAACTCTAATCCATTGGCTTCAAGGGGACCCTCCACATAAGGCAAATATTTAATTTATTTTGAGGTTCAATTCATCACAAAAGAAACTACATTTATGCAAATACATAATTTGTAATTTAATTAAGGACTTATTAATTTGAAAAGAAATATGATTAAGACAACATGGGTATTTATTATAATTAATGCTGTTAGTGATGAGTGAACACTAAAGTTAAAGACCAAGATTATTCGCACGGTCGCCGTGTATATTAACTGAGAAAGACTATTCGCACGGCCGCCGTGTTTTCACACCCAGCTGCAATGATGTGCTTATGATTAGTCACTGTTTCACAAGCGATTCTGACAGCTTGTGACGATGCGTGTCCTGGTTTCTCTGCACTAACTATATAAACAGAGTTGTGACATTGCATCAAATGCAACATTGATATGGAAAGGGTCTCTGGTACCTTGATCTTTGATCATGTCACACACCAGTTTAAGTTCCTCTGACATGTCCTTATTTAGTTCAGTTGTAACTTTTGCTACTTTATTTGCAGTCCTTTGCATACTGCTCTGAGCTGGAGGAGGAACATCTATGGCAATAACCAAGAGTCTGGTCCTTGTATTACCCTAGATGTCTCTTGAGGGCCCATCTGGAATCCAAAGTTGACTGCAGCGGCACTGCAGCTTGATTTGCTGGATTGAACCTCTTTGTGCAGTTTGTATTTAGGTGAGATGACGCCACAATTCACACATTTTAAGATCATCTGCCATTCAGAGCTCCACTTAACTTCTTGGTGTATGTATACCTCGATTAGTAGACAATCTGTAGCTGCCTAATGATGAGTTTTGGTATCTGGTTGACGATTTCCACCACTTTTGTGTTGTTCAATAGTCGCATTTCCAGTGAAGTGAGAAAGAAGATATTTAAAAGTTAGTTAAAACATTGCATACAGGAAATAGCATGCAAACAATTTCACCCAGATGTTAAACTAAGCACCTGTGTGTCAAGATTTTCTGGATCAGGATTGGTTGTTGTGATATTGTTGTCCAGTTTTGGATGTCGTTTCGGAATACTTCCGACAGGTAGGTGGGACAATGCTGTTAACTCTGAATGATTCGTTTTAGGGTCTTGGTCTTCGGAAATCTTTGTGTCTTTCTTATATGTCACATGACCCTTCTTAAAACGTGTATGTTTTTATTATTTGTTTTCGCCTTTCATGGTAACAGTTCAAAAATGTATGTGCTGGTGAAGGGCTTTGGGCCTCATTTTTATAAGTCTAGGGACAAGTTTACATGTGTTAGGCACAATTTTGTAATTAACTTAGAAACTCTTGATATCTCGTAATTCAATTATCAATGATACAGATCAATGAGATCAATAATCAGCAATCATGAGGAGTCCTAAGTAGCGGGTGGGTGGGTGGGGTGGTGCCAGGATTCCAGTTTCCAATTTACACCCCATTGGCCGTATATGTGCAACTCTAGTACAAAAGCTTGTGCAGTCTGGGTGGGCTCTATGGAACCATTTGTGAAGGTGACTTAAATTAGTTTCTTCTTGCACAGCTTTTGTCAAATTATATTTTAAAAGGATTTCAGAATATATATTTAAATTAAAAAATTTCATACAAAATTTAATGAAAAATTAAAATTACTGCCATTTTTTTTATTTTTTCAAAAAACTTGGTAACTAGGCTTAGTTGCATATTTCAGATTTTGTCAAATATATAAGTTTCTTATTTGGGTTCAAAATCTTTAGCGGTTCTCTTTCTGTTGCAAATTGAAATAATGTGGTCTCATGTATGTAGCCGACATTGAAACAGTAATTTTTCAACTTTGGGAAAGAAGAAATTTTGGTCAGTAACAACATAATTTATGGACTGACTTTATTGAAAATTTACCCTATTATTTCTCATTGAATTGCATTGTTCTGGTATGGTATCCATGTAACTGGATGCATTTCATGCCTCCTACAGGATATAATGCTCCTGTGTCAGTCCTTAGCTAAGTAGTTCATATCTAAATTTAGATGTTTTGTTTGGCTGTGTCTTTCATTGTGAAATATTCATCATAGACAGGACGTAATTTTTTTACCATGGAATAATTGGGAAAGAATAATTCGTTATTTTGAGATGCATTTTATTGTGGTTGTGAAAGCAGTGGGGTGGAAGTGCGGATGTGAAGTCAGTGTGCGACATGGTCAGTAACTATGTTTTGATTGATCCAGAAATTGAGTCTTGATGTGTGTAATGGTGGTCTGACCCCAGATATGCTCAAGCAATGGGAGAGTAACTCGAAAAAACCTTTTGAAAATAGCATTGGACCTGGTTTCCAATATTAGTCTATTTTTGCACCATAGTTTGTAGTCACATGATCGCTTCTTGGATGAAATTATGGGTATTCATGCAAAGTGAAAACCCCAAATACTGCGCATCTGGCCTTTTTATTATAATTTTAGCGCGCATTTTGAGGTGAGTAAAGGAAAAACAAAGTGTCCAACTTGCATATGATCCTCTTAATCTGAAAATTTCTTGTTCAACACTTCAATTTTTAGAAAGAGCAACATTTGAAACCTTTTTTAAGACAATTTTCAAAATTTTATCTGCTGCACCTTGGCTGAAATTGAGTTTTCAAATAATTGCGTCGTTCTTATCATCCGAACCGGTAGTAAGACACATTGCGAACATGGCTGCGCGTGTCATTGGCAGCAAGCGAAAAAATTGATCAAATTTCAGGCCAAAATAGACAGACAACAGTACTATTTCATAACCTTTCAGTTGCCAAATATGTTGCTTCATTAGGAATAATTGCCTACTTAATAGTCATAAACATTCAGGCTGCTTTTTTGCTGATTTTGACAATTGCAGCACCACCTACAAAGTTCTGAGCACAGAGTCACCCATGTGCGATTTTGAGAAAGTGTTGTGAAGTATTGTTGCTATTTTTAATTTAGTATGGTGTTTTCAGGGACAATAACGCTTATAATTGCAAAAAATGAACATTATAACATGTTTTAAGATTTTGATTCTCTTGAATTTTGCTTATATTTAGGAGTAAATCAAAATGAGGCAAACTCTAATTTATCGAGGATGATTCATACATAGGGGAAAATGTTTTATTCGCACTTTTTATTTGCAATATCACCTAATTTCTTGTTTTAATGTATTAAAAAAAAAATGTTTATATATTGGTGTTGTGTGAAATTGTTCCATTGCTGACGAGAAAACTGTTGATAGCCACATTTTGGAAATAGTGAATCTATGCTATTTTTAGATGTGATCTTTGGGTTCCTCCTGCTGTAATATGCTAGAGGTATGGGCAGTGGCGGCACGAGGGAGAGGTCAGGAGGGGGAAATTGCTGCCGGGCGCCAGGTGAAGGGGGGACGCCATCGGGAGCTTCTT